>JADWOT020001561.1:600000-959591 GCA_036345935.2 Taenia hydatigena | reverse complement strand
CTGGTTGAAAACTGTGAAGGAGATCGATCGTTCGGTTGCACGCTGGTACGAGGAACTGCAACAATATGACTTCACTGTGCAGTACAGAAAAGGAAACTCGCATAGCAACGCAGACGCCTTATCCCGCAGACCCCTCTCAGTGGAAAGGCATGGCGGTGTAGTGGGAACCCTATTCTTAAACGAGCCGACTAAACATCATTGGAGTAACACACAGAGTACAGACCCCGACACGTCCTTGGTATACGACAGGTTTCTGGCATCCTCGTCCAAGCCCACTGCGGAAGGGATGAAATCATCCAGCAAGGCAGCCAGGCAGATATGGCAGCATTGGTCCAAACTCTCCCTGGAGGACGAAGTCTTGTGGTACCAAGAAGATGCCACGTCTCCCAAACGCTTGGTTGTTCCGGGCTCCCTGATACAAACAGCCCTCCAAGAGCTGCATGAACAGTTGGGCCACGTCGGTGAGAAAAAGATGGTGGAGGCCTCGGTGAAACGATATTGGTGGCCCTCCCTCTCCCCAGACGTGCACGACTTCTGCCGAACCTGCATTACTTGCAGCAGGTTCAAGAACCCTCATTCCACAGCAGTGGCACCTCTGCAGCCTATGCTTACGGGCTTTCCGGGCGAACGAGTGGGTATCGACATCATGGGGCCCCTTCCCCTTACTAAGAGGGGAAAGCGATCTATCTTAGTTATGGTTGACTACTTCACGAAAGTGGCTGAAGCGGAGCCCATGAAGTCCCAAGACGCCGAGACAGTCGCGTCGACCTTTTTCAATCGTTGGATCTGCCAGCACGGAGTGCCTGAATCAGTCCATAGCGACCAGAGACCTAATTTTGAAAGCCGACTCTTTACCGAACTATGCAAGTCCCTCGGAATCGCAAAGACGCGCACGACACCCGGCCATCCTCAGGGCAATGGACAAGTGGAAAGAACTAACCGAACCTTGATAGGGTTACTGAAGGCTTTCACGAAGGAGGCACGACCGGAAGATTGGGATTTAAACCTTGGACGTGCTCTTCTTGCCTATAGGGCTACAGTCCACACATCTACCGGTGTCTCTCCGTTCAAGATGCTCACCGGCCGCGAAATGAGAGTTCCCTCTGACGTTTTCCTCCCGCGCAAGGAAGTGGCTACCGACAACGCCCCGGAGTACGTACTACGTCTCAAAGAAGGGATACGAAAGACGTTTAATCTCGCCCGCCGACACCTTCAAATGTCTCATACCAGACAAAAGAAATACTACGACAAGCACAGTCGACTCACTGCCTACCACGAAGGAGATCTCGTCCAAATATATCGGCCAATTCCTCCACCTGGGACACATCGCAAATTTTACCACCCTTGGAGTAAAGATCCCTTCCGCGTAGTAAAAGTCCTTTCCCCTACGAACTACCTCGTCCGGAATGCGGAACTCCGTACCCAGCCAATAACCGTCCATCACAATAAGATCCGGCCTTACAGAGGTGCTCCGCCGGTCGGCTACGAGGACGAAGCCTACTTAGTCGTAGAAGAAAGCAAACCACCCGATGGTTTAACCAAAGCGAATCAATAGGGGTGGTGCCGGGGACGGCGCTCAAAAGACGAGGGGGCTATGTAATACTTAATTCTTTAAACGTGCTTGGTAGGCCAGAGGCGGGAAGTCAATTTTAAACCACGTGACGGAGGAACGCGGAGACTCCTTGGAGCGTGACGGACCCTCGGCTTGAACCTCCATCAGTCGCCTAACTGTATTTATCACCCTTATAACAGTAAAGATGTCCAAACGCACTCAGACTTCTACTGGCAAGGGTAACCAGGAGGGGGAGGAGGAACCCTCTACAATATAGTAAATTAATGTCAATTTGGTTAATGTTTTGCACATCCAGTGGTTGTGTTCCAGGAGGTGGACATCATTATTGCATCAATGTTTATACAGGCTACCTGATTTCCATTTTTTCAGATGTTTTTATATGAATCTAGTCATGTGCGGAATTACTTTAAGTTACATGGTTTAATGTTTCAAGTGGTTAATGAGAGTTTGGATGTCCCAGTAGTGGAGCTGACTTTAAAAGTCGGGTGCAGCGATCAGGTCAAGGTCTGCGTGGGAATTTGAAGGTCCTTACCGGGTTCTACATTTGCAGTTGGATATTTTTCGTTGGTTAGTTTGAAAGCACAACCCTATTGCTGCATTTACCTAGTGTTTATGCATACCTTTCGTTTAGTTAACTAGACAACTTTGCAAGTAAATTCAGCATCGCGTTCACCACTTGTCTTTCATATCTTTTTTCCGAGATTTATAGACGTGGCTACTCGGTACACTTTTAGACGATTTTTGACAACCTCGAAAAGGACTAATATGGCAGGAACATCACGTTGTTGTTGGCAATGCCTAGATCCAAAGGATTTCCCTTGCAGAAATGACGCATTGGAAAGCAGTTGCTCCTCTTCCAGATTGTTTATTAAGCCACCAAATATTTTTTGCCGTAATCTTGACAAACAGACAATCGAAAGCTTCAAATTCACTGTGGATCCATCGCTCTATACATTGTATGCTTTATCTGATAATGACTGGAAGTTTAATGTCTGGCAAAATTCGACTAATCTTTTGATTATCTCCGACAACTCCTCTGTTGAAAACCAAAGCGATGAAATTGCAAAGGTAAATGGTATGCTTTCACTACATTTTGCGTTCACTGTTTGGAACTTTGCATATGGTATTATCATGCAGCATGAAGGCTATCCAATCCATTTATTTATTTCCATCTTTCTAACGCTTCTTCTGTGTAGGTTAGTGATTACCTTATAGAACACCGTGGCAAAGTTTTGCTCCTTCTTGGCAATGATTGTGGTCATTCTTCTGGCGCGCACAGTATTTTATCAGCACTGAAAACACCCGATTTTTCGACTCAAGCTAATGGGTGGATATGGAGTGTCGTGGATGGTTCTCTTTGCTTAAGAAATGAACAGAAGGCGCCTGTGATGGCCGTTACTAAGGTTTGGGATTGTATTTTTCTTACTAATCGGAAATGGGGTTTGATAAGTTAGAATTTAACCTCGCTTTAATTGCTAACTTATTTCATAGCTGACTATGGTGAGCCACTTTTCAAGCCTAGGTGGATACGTTGAATAGGTGGTTGTTGGTTTTCGGTTAACCTAGTCAAATTTAAACATTTCTTCATGAATAGTTTGAGATTCGTTCGATCGCTTGTGCTGCAGTCTCCTTAATCTTTGCAGCAGCTATCTGCACCTCTGAGTTTTTTCATGGTTGTCGTTATTGGTTCACGCAAGATCACCCCAATTAATTACAGATTAATATAATACAATCAGAAGACCCGATATGAGTGGCATCGCAAAACAAAACCAGCAGTTTAGAATAGCTACGATGACCTTGAAGATGTAAGATACTAACGGTCACTGAAGCCCGAGCATGACGTACTTAGTGGCGTGATAGTATTGAATTCGTCTTTTGGCTTACATTTGCCTTCATAAGTGTCGTTGATGTTACCAGCACTCGATGACTAATTACTCTCTTTAGAGTGATTGCCACGATGCTACATCTGTTTTGGCCCTTCTCGGGATCTCCTGCGCACAACAGACGGAAGGGAGTAGTTCCGCTTCAGCCACTACCCTCTATACCTGCAAACCACCTGATTCATTGGACTCAGAGGTGGATTTTCACCGAAGCTTTAATGGTTATCTCATTTCCTATCTCTCTACATTGGGTGAATTTACTGGAAAGCCTATTTCATTTCAAATGTACCTCGCTGTAACCTCATTAGTGCTGCGTTGAGTGGATTGGAAAGGAGTCACATCCGCATCTAGTGAAAGGGAGGAGTGACACTTGGATTGTCTTCATGTTGATCTTTTGTGTAGTTGAGAAATGCTTAAAATTCATTTAGTTATTGCTCACCCGTAAGTGCTGCCATAGGTGGTGTTGAGCTCAAGTAAGCTTCAGGTGTTATCTATCGACATCAATTGGAAGGGGAAGTGACGCGGCTTTGTTGCATTGGCAAAACTTAACAGTCAGGATGTTAGAAGGCGTCTGATCAACAGGGATGTGTGTGCAGATGTGGAGAGGCCTAATTTAATTCAACTTCCTGAAGTTTTTCCCTTTTACCTTGATGAGCTTAACAACTCTGCTTGACCTTAACGCAACTGACTTTGGGCAGGCTGGAGTCTTCTTGAATGTACTACCATCATTTAAACGCAGTCATTAAGGATGTTTTCTTGGTGTTCTAGATTCCCAAATGCCTCATTGACCTTCTGGCAGATGCAACAGGTTCAAAAGTGGAGATTGTTTCCGCACATACGAACACAGAGGCCTTTTCATTTGCCGAATACTTTGCCTCTCTCAAGCAAACTTCCCGTTTAGGTCGTCATCCCTTCTGGAGTGAAGAAATGTCCTCAAACTTTTCCGTCTCTCAAAAGTAACTCATTTCTTTACCTCCTAACTAACTAATTTAGAATTCTGCCCAAGCTGCCGAATCATTCGGGTTTGGTGATTGTCTCAGCAGTACAAACGGCAGGTGTTGGTAAGCTCAGACATCTTACTCAAATCAGTACTCTGCTGTTGTTGATAGGTCGAAGGGGTAATCAGTGGTTGTCTCCACGTGGTGCGGCCTTATTCACAGCCCATGTTGACTTACCGTTGTCTAGGGAAAAATCGTCCTGTTATCTACCGCATCTACTTGCGTGGATTCAGCATCTGCCTGCTCTTGCTGTTTTTCTAACTGTGAATGAGCTTCTCGAAGAATGTGGAGTAAGTATGGGGTTGTGGAATCTTTCTTAAGCAGTAGTGATAGTTGAATTGTCATTGTCTGTTGAGCTGTGGAGGTGCTTTGTGCTCAAGGTAAGACGACACTGCATCCATTGTGTGCGTTTTATGTTGCCAATGGCTTATTAGTGGATGGAGGCAATTAATCAAAAGTAGTTTCATTGAATAATGGACATAGAATAGAAGTGACTGCGGTACTGGGTCATTTTCATGAGTCTCTTTTCCTGGCTCCTATCGTCACCTGCGATTGCAGGAAGCGGGTGTGTCTTTGGTAACATCTCTATTGTAAATATTTTTATGTTTGGACGGTCTGTTTGCTGCTTCTTTCATCGGTGTAATGGTGGGGCAGATGATTAGTTAATGGTTTCTAGACGTCCGGAAGCGCTATGGATTTGCGTTGAAAGTCATGCCATCTGAGCGACAATAGTTTATATTCTGTGCTGCTCTGTAATGTCCGTTGTCATTTGCGGTGAGGCGCATTTGTGCAGTTTATTTTTGATAAATTTGTTGATATGTAGCTACTGTTTTAGGCTAATGAATCGCCTAATATGGAAGTACGAGTGAAATGGCCAAATGACGTCTACGCTGTGGATAGGGCGGCAAACACGTGTACGAAGATTTCAGGTGTTCTTGCTAGCGCCACTTGCACTGACCCAGGCGAGGTGAGATGCTTAGTAGGTAAGGCTGGGCGTTTGTTGCAGTGCTTTGAACCTAGGCATCGGTGTGAATGTGGCCAACTCCAAGCCGACCACGTGCTTGCATGACTTAATCAGAGCCGGCGCCAAGCATTCGAATGCAGTGCTACCGTCAGTGGCTACGGTGGTTGGTCGGACGTTATACCACCTTGAGATTCTCATTAATCGGTTTGAATCTGGTGGTTCAAAGGAGATAGAACAAATGTACACATCGGCTTGGATGCATAAGTGAGCATTTGGAGTTGTAAACCAACGGGTCGATTGTGCTGCAAGCTAATGCGTTTTATTACTATTTTGTGTAAATCTAGGTATCAGCAACTCAAAGTGCCTGAAGGCGATCGCGAAATCAAGTGTACTGTGGTCGGAGTTGATAAGTTTGGATATCTGCGAGTTGTGAGTGAAGAAGGTGAGGAAATCGTTCTTCATCCAAACGGGAACTCGGTCGACATGATGGCGGGGAGTGTGATTCGGCGCAGCACTCGTTAGGAATGATCTACATATGCAGCTTCGTGCGGCGTACTTGGTTGACTTAGTATCAATGGTTTCATTCCTAGTAAACTGGGCTCTAGTATCGTGCGTTATTCTGCGCCTTCACCCTGGGGGCTGGGGTTCAATACTCATCTCCTGTGTATGCCGGTTTGGGGGAGGGTCTTGTGTTGGGAGCTCTAGCTTCTGAAGCAGGGGAACTTGGGCGGCATATCTCCGTATTTTGGCAATGCACCTGGTCCGAATGGCAGTATAGTGTTTACATTCCTAGGCTAGTGCTTGATATGCCATAAATGAGTAGCATTTTAGAGCTCGATAGCCGTTTTCATACAAATAAAGGTAAAAACAAAGCGTACTTTATGATGGATACCTGTTTTAGCAATCCAAACAATTTGTTTTACTGTATTTCTTTACAGCAGACATCTCAAAATTTATCGTTGAACGGGTTTTGGTGGGTGGGTTTGCTGTGTTCCACACGTAATTTCTTTATGTGTTTTTTGGTCATAGTGGTAGGTAGGATTTTGGTCTTCTTCTTTTTATTTCCTTCTTCTGCAATTATTTTTCGACCTGCTGTGTTTTCTTCTGATTGTGCACAATTATTCGTTGCCAAGGTCCGGGGGTAGGTATTGGGTCCTGCCCTATCCGATCATTGAAAAAGGCTTTTCATGGTGAACGGACATCTAATTTCCAATAGTGAGTGGGTCACGCTTACTGCTGGCCTTTTTTGCTCGGGTGTCAATTATCCGTTTAATTTCATTGTGAACTCATCCCAGCTTTTTTTGATTTGATGCGAAGTTAATTTTTTTGTAGGCAATGTATCAAGCTTCAGATTACGTACCACCAACTTTTGAATACGTGGATCCGTCTTCCTCTTCTCTCGAAGTGACTCAGCAGCAGCCACAGCAGCAGATATTGTTACTTGAAACCACTGATTTGGAGGCTGTTGACTTGGATGCTGTTCAAAAGATCAATGATAGGATGGTTCCTTCAAATCCAAAGGCGCCTGTTTGTTCAAACAAAAATCCTCTCCGGCTCATTCAGCAGGGAGATCGGTTCATCACTACCCAAAAGATAAAGGACTCTAGTCTTAAACAAATCATTGAGATTTTGGCCAATGATGCTTTGGTAGAACAGAGCAAGGACGGCCCTAGTGTGTTTTGCTTCCATAATCGGAATGCCAATAGACGAATTCTTCTTCGACTTGAACATGCTCATACGAAGCCTCAGCAAAATCGACATCGAGATCAGTCTGAAAAAGCTTACAGTGAGGCTGGTAGCCATTCTAGTTTGGCTGCTTCACAAGATGGGACTCCAAAGCGTCGGCGTGGACGTCGTCCGGGTAGGAAGAACAAGACGGCAGAGGAGGAAGATCCCGATTTTGAACCCGATCTACCCATAGAAGAGGTTCTGCCTTTTCCCATTATCCGAAAAAAGGCTTCCGTTGTTGCCTCAAACAATGAAAAACTTGCCGCTGGGAGAGTCTCCAAACCACCCAAGTATCTGGTAATGACCTTGTTTTCACCACTTTCACTTTTCATTTTATCCTTAAATGGTTATGATGAACAGCTTTAGACCAATAAGTACCACTTCTTTTAAACAATTTCAAGTTTTATTTGGCATTACTTTGGCACTGCACCGAATTATAGCAACAGTGGCCCGTTGTAGATATCATTAATTTTTGACATTCGATTTATTACAACGTTAAGCCCAACTGAGTCATACATTGTCTGGGATGAATTTATCGGCTGCCATGACAACTGCTGCCATTTTCAGACATCCTTTGCGCCTTAATCCACAATTGCATTGTTTGTTTAAGGCATTAAGTTCCTTAATCCCACGCGGTTTTAAGCTTGAAAGCAATACGACTGACTGGTCACTTTGCATTTGTGAGGCTTGGAAGTTATTTTGCCTTTTCATTTTCAACTTTTAAGGTCTTTCTGGTAATATTTCCTGAAACTACCAATTTTTTTCACAATGAGAAAGTTATTCACTTTATTTGGTTGGGATTCATTGACTGCAACCCACCGTTGCCGATCGTGGTTGTAAATTGGGATCATTGGTTGTCTGAACCGGAATTATTTGCTGCCTTAATACCTGCTGCGATTTTTAGCTAAGAGATCAGAGACTGCACTCATTTTTCGTACTAAGGGCACCCACCAAAAGGGAATTTCTCTCTCCTTCACATATGCTGAAAACACGTTCGTAGGTAATTATTCACAACTTTGTAGGCTTGAGTTTCTCTTAGGTATAGGTGTTCTAAATTCAGCTTCTGAACTTACAAGAAGATTCTTATTTAACCTGTAACTTTAATTTAAATGGAATTGATTTGGATTACTTGACTCACAGAAAAAGTTTTAAAACAATCGCCATGCAATAGCAACACATACTGCTTAAGTTTTGAGGCATGGCATTGAATTTTCCATCGCTTTCAGGCCCGTAACCGACCGCATTAACAGCAGCTTTTCTTGCTTCTGCCAGCGTATACTTGTGAGAGATTCTGGTGTCTAAAATTCATATTCTCTTGCGTTGTATCGGGCTTCAAATAGATTAAAGATTACAAGCATCTGCGGTTAGAAGATTTGAAGGACAACGATGAGGAAATGGGGGATGGTGGAAATGGAATGAGTGTGCTCTCGGACGACGACTCCAACGTTGGTTACTCCGACTATGACGGTGGGATTGATTCGAACTCGGACAGAGAAAGTGGTGACAATAGAAAAATTAGTAAGTCCCATCTGCATAGAACACCGTTACTTGATTGGTTGGTGCAACATCATTATTACTCCTTTTCGTTCCCATTCCAGCGTCATTAGGATTTGACTGTGATAAATGTGAAAAGTCGTTCTCTACGCGGGCTGGTCTCTCTCGACATAAAATGCTTAAGCACAATCCAAACGGTGACGTAAAACGCGTCGGTCCCTGGTCTGATCCTGCTCTCTCCGCCCTTCGTCGGCGTAACCGTCTTAAAGAGGTTTAGTTTCCTTCACTAGCATTTTCGCGTTACAAATCTGTAATGCCGACCTACGCGGCCATTTCCTTTTTGTTCCTGCTAAAGGCGTTGGAGAAAGCTACTCCTGACGATATCGCTGATATCGCAGCTCCAATGGTGGCAAAAGTGGTATCCATGTGGAACTACCTACTCCTCCGAACTGAAGCCACAACCTCGTCTCCTTCCGAGGGTCCCTCCAGAACACCTCCTTCACCTCCAGAAATACCTTCAATCCTTAAGGAATACCTCGGATTGATTGACCGATTCCGGGAGTTTTTCAACAAGCATGTCGAGGTGGCGGGTGCTACTTGCGTTGACTTAAAAACCACCCCTGAAGAAACGGAAATAGACGAGGAAGAGGCTGCGATTATGTGTGGCGGGCCTGCGCCGGCCTCCGTAAAGCGCCGACGATATCTCCGAATGAAAAAACGGAGGTTGGAGGGTATGCCATAAGTCGAGATGCTATGTGGCCTGACTCCAAAGAGCTCAGGGAATGACGTCCTGTTCCTTTTTTCCTCAGAAGCAGCGAGCGGTGGCTCCGCCAATCAGGAACCAGAGTCTGTGACTAGCTCAAACACGTCCCCAGTTAAATCCATTGCGGCTGAAAATCCCCCCAAATTCGATGTAACGAAATTGGTTGAGGAGGACGGCTCTATTAGGGTGAGTCGCCTACTCCAAACATTGCTGCCATTAATCCATCAAAATGAATATAGCGCATTTTTTTCAGGTGAGAGATCAGTCAGAAGCATCTGTACTGGGTGTAGAGATTGGTCGATACAAACCAGTCTTTCCTCTCTCAAAAGACTACCTTCCACGCCGATATGGCTCAGTTCAGCGGGAAAAGTCGCCATCAGCGCCTTCTACTCCAAAAAAGCCGTTACGGCGGTCTGATCCTCTCCCAAAACGAGCGTTAATCACCACTGGCGAACAGATTCAGCCAGCCCAGACTATTTTTGAGAACACTCGACGTAATGAAGAGGAGGAAGAGGATTCGGAGCCTATCCTAGCTCCCGATACTACAGAGGAGGGAAAGCCCGATTCGGAAGCGAATGTCCCTGCAGAACAGAATGTGAGTTTAGCTTTGCATTGATCCTAGATTCTGCACGATTAAATATCATCTGCCGCCTTTTGTCCTCTTGTCCCAGTTCTACCTTCAAGCTGAGGGAGTGGGACACTCCATACCCGATGACTGGGTCACTAGCGGTGCGTTCATCCCTGTTGCTTTTGAGTCAGGAGCGTTGAGTGATTTGGTGGTCGAGGCGGGCACGGGAAGGATTTTTCACCGCCCAACGGGTCAACTGGTTTCTGTGTCAACGGGATCGGACGTGGGGTGTGGCGAGGCCACTAGTAATTTGCCTGACACCAACGCCGTTGCCTCTGTCCCTGATACTGAATCAGCTCCACAAGAGGTATACGTCTCGAATATTTCGCCGACTGTATGTCTCATCACAACCCCCAGCGGTGCTCGATATCAAGTAAGGCACAGTTATTTCATCTGGTATTTATTAAAAATTACTTTGTAAACCAATTTTTGCTGCCATTTGAAGGTGGAGCACGGTGGAGAAGGAGTAACTCCCGAGACGATACAGGCAATTCTTCGGATGAACGGTAGTTAGACGATCGGCCATAATCAACGCCCTATCCCCTTGTAAATACCGTCCACGTATTTTATATTTTTGTACAACCACTTATCATTTCTAGTGGAGCTTTATACACCCCTGGAAAGTAAATCGTCTCGCAAAATCAACCGACTCTTCCTTTAAAATAAGCCAAAGCTGCCCACTTCTCTAAACGTAGTGTGAGCAGCTTTGCGAGGATTAAGCGGTAGGCGTCGTGACAGTCACGCAAATTAGCCTTATTCGGGAGGGGGAATGGGAGCTAGCTCTCCCAAATGAAAAGGATCAGTCAGAAACTAATTTAAACTCACATTAAAAAGCAACGGTCGGGAAGCAATGGTCCAATGCCACATTCCAACCAATGAGTTTGACAAAACAAATAAACTGTCCGTGGATGTAGTCGTTTGCATGGAAGGGGTGGGGTCCGCGATTCGTCGCGTTATGGATTTGATGGAAGTGGTGGAATGTTCTGCTGCTCCTGTTTCTCTTCACCTCGAGAAGGGTTTACTTGTGTTTCGCTCTGTTTAGAGTTGGCTTTTTTTGTGAAACAATGTTTTGTGTGACCACGGCAGTGTTCCGTGCATTTCCTCGGATTGGGAGAATCATCATCGTCTGAGTCGGAGGAAGAACTGGAGGAAGGATCATCCCAATTGCGCGGCTTTTCATAAATACAACAACACTTTGATTTCTTTTTTCCCATGTATTCGTTGTCAATGGTGCCTGGAGCCCAGTGGATTACAGCATGACGATCCTCACTTGCAGTTCCGGATTGGGGTTGGCCGTCCATCAAGTCGCCTGTGCGGCCTCGTAAGACAAGCGCCTAAACACATTAAGTGACTTAATATTATAATAGCGCTAAAAGTAGAGCCGAGCAAAATAACGAATAACTAGCCATACGAAGAAAAAGACTCATATATTACAAAAAACACACAGGACTTGTTTCCATGTCTGCTGTAATAGTTGCCGGAGCCTCAGTAGTGACGATATGACTAGACATCATTACGCCGGAGTTGTTCCCCAAATAGCAGGCAAATGCACACTACTCCAAAACGGCGCCTTTGAGTTTAGCATGCATAAAGAATGTGCAAAAGCAACTAACTCTGATAAAAATTTGTCGCTTTCGCCAATATAATTTAGAAGTGAATTTTTAGCAAGCTCATTATTGTGATGAAAACTATGCTATAATGCTTGCGCAAACCCCCTAATTATGACACAATACTTGCTAAAGCCCCGCCATCGTTCAACAGACCCGCCCCTCCGGAGCCCTGAACCAAGCCCACCAACTAAGACGCCCCCCACAAATGAGCTAGACTCCGATACCCCACCACCGCATCGGCGCCACCCCCGGAGGAAGCCCCACACGCAAGAGGAACACAGACACATGCATGACAACTCTTAGGCAAAAGATGGTAATAAGGTATTTGAAGACGCCCGATCACTGGTCTGTTTCCATCAGCGCGTCCATAACCACCTCTAAAATTGGCAAACAAAACTATTATTCAAAATTAATAAAGTTGTTTCTTGTGGAGACGGGTTATATCTAGCTACAAAACAGCGCCAATCGCATTACTCATAAATGACCCAAATCTCACTACGCAACCAGATTACCTTCTTCGGCATCCATGTACTCATCGTCTGAATACTCTGAAGTTGCATCATCATCATCATCTTCATCACACATCTCCGTTTCCAAAATGTCGGCAGCCTCAGTGGTGGCAGTATTAACCGTTTCAACAACGCTCTCTCCGTTCGAGAGTATGCGTTTCCGGTGCCGTCGACGGTGTTGCCCGTTGGAAGAGGAGCAGAGACGCCGAATCAGGACCACCTGTGGTCGTTTCTCCTCTGGAATTTTCTCAAATTCCACATGATTTATATTTGCGTTCCTCAGATCCAATCTGAAAAGGGGAGAATTACTCGTAAATAACAACGAATAAAAAGCCTTATGAAGCCTCAAAGATTGTTTCAATTTGGCTGAAGAAGAGATGTGGGGTTTGCTCGATTATGTCATGGTTTCCACAGGTTCTTCATCAACTTGTGATACAGCCCGCACAAGCCAGGAGCGTATGATCAGCGATTTTCACCATTATGCAGCACATCTTTAGCCGCCTCATTCAAAACTTCATGAAAAGCTATGTTGAAAGAACTTACCCAATAACCGAGTCTCCAATTTTGACTACATGGCCAAGGTGGGTACGAACATAGACCTGGTCACCATCCTCTCCCTCCACTCCCAAGTATGCCGAGGGGACTACCCAAACGCCTGCAGGTTTCAAACTGATCTGTTCTACGCCAGCTCCTGCCGTCGACGACTGGACCTTACCTTGGACATCACCCTCTACATCCATGACAAAGAACTCTGTCACGTTACGGGGATTCGATATCGCCGTGAAGGGGTTAGCATAGTAGGTCTGGGCATCCACATCCTTGGTGACGCAGGAGATGGGATCCAACAGTCGAATCTTGTCAGTGATTCTATTCACTAAGAGGATTTGATTAGCTAGACCCAGACGGCTGGAGAACTGTTTGGGAAGGCAGACCACATCATTCTTGCAGACGGGCACGACATCAAGGCAGAAGGTAAATTTGTAGTTATAGGTGTTGCTGTGTGCATCATGGGACTTTAGTTGTTGAGAGGTCTGCACCCGACAGGGGACGAGCTTACTGACATAGTCCACGAAAGCGACGGCGTCAGAACGCAAGGAAAAGAAAAAGTCCAAGCCACCTAAAAGGCATATTAGCCGTCCGATCAGTTTGATCAACTTGTGCTATTTCAGTCAATCAGTGCATAGATGTGCAAAAACCATGGCAAAAAGTTGATACAGTGACCATTGCTTTGATTAAAAGCATTGCTAGGCAGGTCTCCCCTGTCTACTTCGAGTAAGACCTCATGCCCAACTAGTGTTAATTGTACTATTAGTATCCTGACCCCTGTGAAGGCAAAAAATAAGCCTTCGTCTCAGAACCCCACATCACAGCTATTTCAGCGCCACCTCGAGGATTGAATTAGTGGTTGTGGCGCTGAACGATAACTGCCTCAAAAATTTATAGCGCATAAAGGAAATTGCAGAATGTTGTGGCGGAGAGCCCATTGGAATTGGGTCAAACTTTGGCAGAAGATTCATCTCAACTTCTGTGTCAAGTGTGACACCCACTTGAGATTGATGTGCCAAGAGCCTCCAGCAATGCCTAATGGGGTTGATAAAGAGTCTTCGTGAAAGCAACTCAGTACGTTCCGCCTTCATTCCTCTTCCAAGAGCTAGAAAGAAGACTTTTGCAGCTTTGGAGTTTAACTACACTCCCTTCTCAAAACAATGAAAATTCGAATCGCATTCGGTTTAAACCGTATTCTATAAGGTTAGGATCCCAAATAAGATAATAGAAGACACAAGAAAGAGCACCACATCGGTAGAATAAGTCACACCTACGCCTTACAGTGTATACACTTGACACATCTCAATGAGTTACATCAGGTAGCCTAATACCAATGAGCAAACTAACTATAAGTGCTTAGAGATTCAAAACGTCACAGAGTGACTGGCCGATAACACAAGAAGACTTTGACCAAAGAACCCCTACCTTGGACTCATATTAAGCTGTTTTCTTTCAATAACTGATCAATAAGGAACAGGAGGAACAATCTCTTCACCGTAGCTAATCGCTCAGAAGCTAATGAGGAAAAAACCCCATCATTATTATCCAAAAAGGATCGTCATGCTAACATCACCACTGTTGAACTGACACTTTTTCAAAGTTGGGTAATTTAAAGCACCTGATAGCATTATTTCCGAACAGTACATTCGGTAAATGACTCTAATTCAAGCCCAAGAAACAAAACAAAGGCCTAGTAACTGGCCAAACCGAGATAAAAGCCTCAAACATGCCATTCAAAACTGATCAAGAACAAACAATTAGCAGCTCTGGGAAGTTGGAGCATATATTCACCATTTGTAAAGAGATCAACAACATCCCAAGTGATTAATAGAAAGAGCAAACTGACCTTTCACAGATTTAACGCTGTTGAACTTGCGAGGAGCACTTCGGCGTAATAAAAGCTGTTCCAGGTAGTGAAGAGTTCGTTTGTGATCGACCCTCTGCCTGATTTGCACACAAGCATTCCAATAATCCTTTGCTTCATGTCTCGTGCAGTCAGGACATTGTTGGGGATGCATTGTATAGTGCAAATAGGCCTTTTGTTCCACTATTGTATTTGCGCCAACCTCACCTCGAAGTACAATCTGGACGATAATTCTTCTTGAGTGAGACTCCGTATACATAAAAGAGGCTTCCTTTAGCTTATTGCCCTTCCCAAGACATTTAACTCTTTTAAGGCAAATAGAGAGAAGTTCTGGTGATTCGAAAGCTGCTGGTATCCATTGCGAGGGTGGATTAAAAAACCTGATACCCTAGTGAGTAAATAGGGCTTTACCGATTGCATTTAGGACAGAAGGTGATAGTGTGCTGCTTTGGTATGCTTGCAGTGATGTCACATTCTGAAGCGAGGCAAGCCTCACACATATTCGTGGGATTTGAACGGATTGAGGTTCCGCATTTGCAACAGAGACTGAAGAATAATGAGAGCGACTAGGGCTTACATGTAACCCGGCGTTAACCTTTGCATTATCACACGTGGTGGAGTAGTGGGCTAAAAACGCCAAGCAATAAACCAACCGCGTCCGTGAGCAACCTAAAAAAATGAAATAAATTAATCATGCAAAACCGCAATCAAATACAAAGTAAAATGGAAAATAAAATAATGATAGGCGCTCGTCAAAATTCGTATGTCACAACCATGTACCAATAAAGAAAGCAATGGAAGTAACTGAAATTTTACAGCAAATTGGGGAAAATTAAAAGATGACGTGCAATGCAGGAAACTGATGAGACTGAAAATTGTTACATATCGTTAACAAGAGTTAATTTTCTCAACAGTTTGTGGGTTAAATTATATGAAGTAGCCGCAATACAATCTAGCGCGTAAAAGCTAAATGTGGTGCTATTTTTGTGCCTTTGTTCATTCAGTGTTTCAAATCCATTCAAGCGCCAAAATACCAAATTAAATGCACTTGGTATCAGGCGCAGGTATATTTATTTCATCAGTAGCACTTGGACACCTCCCAGAAGTAAAAAATCTAATAATGCCTAGATGGAATACGTATATTTTGCGTAAGGAAAAGAACTAGTGTTTCTGGTGTGGTCCAGAGACATGTCCATCCGACAAAGGCACAGTAGCCATCCCACTCCAAGTTTAGAAACCGGGAGTTAAACAGAAAACTAATGTATTCCATAGCCCATATCTTCATTTGAGAGCTGTCCTTGGCGCTCTCTTTGGTCAACGTCTCGCATCACCACGTAATCAGTGCTAAAAGAAGGCTCTTAGAAGCCAATCGAGTTAACCACTGGATTTTTACAAAACTATATAGATTTTACTTTAACTTTATTGATTTTCTCTGGACCTAACAACTAGCACTGTGGTATCACTGCGTTTGGGAACTGAATATAAAGATGTGAATAATTGCTAGCCATCACGAATGGCTATTGCAGCGTCCCGAGGCTCCCTCGAAGACAAAAGAAGGCAGAATGCTAGGGTAGAATACATATATTCAACGGACAGAGGAATATAGGCTGCCGGCACGGCCCGAAGACCTGCCCACACAGCTATGGCTGTAGTACTTTATCTGTTTGGGCTGCCGGTTTCTGTCAAGGTCACAGAGGTGGCCATATTGCCCTAGCTGTGTGGGCTGGCCTCTGGGCCACGCCAGCAGCCGTTTTCCCTCTGTCCGGTGAATATATATATTCTATCCTGCCACTTTGCCTTCTTTTGCCTTAAGGGAGCCTCGGGACGCTACAATGGCATCTCGGGACGTTCTTAAAGGCAAAACTGCATATTTCTTAAGCAAACAGAGCGCATGTACTTTCATTTAGCGAAATAAAGGTGATTGGGACTGTAACACCTTGTTTGTTTGAACTACCGACTTCGGCCAGGATCACAGAGGTGACCACATTGCCCTAGCTACGTAAGCTAGCCTCCAAGCCACGCCAGCTGTAGTATTTTTTCTGTTCGTGCTGCCGGATTCTGTCAAGGTCACAGAGGTAACCGTACTGCCCTAGCTGCGTGGGCTGGCCTGTGGGCCATGCCAGCGGACCATTTCCCTCTGTCCGGTGAATATAAATATTCTACCTAAGAATCCTGCCTTCTTTTGCCTTCAAGGGAGCCTCAGGACGCTACACCAGCGGCTTATTTCTCTCTGGCCATTGAATTTATATATTCTACCTTAGTATTTTGCCTTCTTTTGCCTTCGAGAGTCTCGAGACGCTACAAAAATTATATGCACTTCTTCAGTCCTACTAAGGTTTATCAAACGGCAGAATAAGTCGATACTGATGTACATTGACATCGCTTCGCTCCTCACTGACACCAATGCAACTCTCTTAGACCTTTACTGACCCAAATGAAGGCCTAATATTCGGATAAAACATACGTATATTAGGCATACAGAAAAATCGGGGCTATTGGCATAACTTAGATCCCACGTCACCCAATTGTGTTCAAAGTGAGAACAAGTGGCACATAACCAAAACTCAGTGCTAAACAAATAACAAGCGCATTAAATCACTTAATTGTTTTTAATTTTTAATTTTTTCAATTAGATACAAAAGAGACGTTAAGTTTCCTTTTCTAGTTAATTTCTGTTGCACGAGAAATCATTCGGATCCTTGTACTTTTTAGGCATTTTATGATTACGATTAACTTTTAATTAATTTACTATAGAAAAACTCTATCGAGCTTTGAGGTTGTGATTTTTGGCAGAAAGGGTCGCGAAAACTACGCTTGGTATCTTATTCGTCCTCAAAGTGTTTAATCTAATCATATGTGAGAAGTATGTTAGATACTTGATCGACCGAGCTTACGAAATTATGCTCCCGCCAAATGTGTCTCTAGTAAAATATGACGTTCCTGTACTTATTAGCAAAAAACAGGACAACAAAACCCCAAATGTTAGATAGCTGTATGTGCTTTAAGTATTTAGGGGCCTCCCATTAAGAGCACTCGATTGGGTGTGCAAGATGCTGGACCAGTGCCTTCTTCTGGGCTCAAGCCTTGTACTAACCCTCCGTGTGATGCCAAAAGCAAGCAAACTGATGAGATACTAAATTCAATCCTACCTCCAAGGTAGGGTATTTTCGAAGCCTATAATCTGATAAGAGAATGGACAGATAATAATCAGCTGTGGATTCAACAAGTGTCCAGTACACCAGCCACTCGGCTTGACGTTGTTAACCTTCAGGAGGAATTAGACAGACGCCTTCAGCAACGTCAAGCCCGAGAAACTGGTATTTGTCCTGTTCGGCGTGAACTATACTCACAAGTCTTTGACGAGCTCATTCGTCAAGTAACTATCAATTGCACTGAAAGGGGTCTGTTACTTCTACGTGTAAGGGATGAGATAAGAATGACAATTGCTGCATACCAAACGCTCTATGAATCTAGTGTTGCGTTTGGCATGCGAAAGGCTTTGCAGGCTGAACAGGGAAGAGCGGAACTTGATAAGAAAGTAAGCTCCTGCCAAGTTACATAGGGATTTAGCACAAGTCATATACAGCACTTGCATGAATCCTATATTATTCCAAGATTCTTCTTGTGCCATCAAATAGCCTAGAAAAACTTGCCAATATTGTTAGTTGTGGACCTCACAAAGGTGTGGTCCGATTTACAAATAAGCCTAGGCTTTGTGAATGTATTAGACTGACATTGCTTGCTGCCTGAGAAATAAGTGGTGATGTTTCATATATCGTATGCTTTTCGAAGCTTTTTGCTTAAATTTATCGTCGCTGGTTACTGCTTAATATGCTGCAACTTTCGCTATAAAGCGAATGAGTGTGGTGCGCGCTGTCAATGCAAAGTTTCCCAGAGAATTCCTGCTACTTTTATGCTATTGCGAACCATGGTTTCTTAAAAATTTATTTTTCTCGTGGTGGTTTATGACACATGGTAGGTATAAGAGGTGTGCAAACGTTTTCTCTAAAATTTTGCATCAGTTATAATACCAAAGCCGTCCATTTCGGCGGAGTGACAACAATGTCACCATGGTAACATATGCAATTGGTAAATCACAGATTCTCGAGTTAGAGGCGTACAAGCGCGATTTAGAAAGGCAGGTGAATGAATTGAAAGCTAAATGTGAACAAATTGAGAAACGCGCCGCCGAACAGAGACAGGTGGAGGAGAAGAAACACCAGGACGAAATTCAATTCCTCAAGAGGAATAATCAACAATTAAAGGTGAGTTTGATCGCTTCACGACTCTTAATCTGACCCAAATATTTAGTTGCATGCAGAAGTGAGAATGTTTTTTGTGTTGAGGTAGAATTAGGAGCTAATTTTATCCACAGTACCTATTCATTGGCTGAATGGTTTTTGTTTGCCTTTTTAGACCCAACTAGAGGGGATAATAAATCCCAAAAAGTAGTTGATATTGTTCAAGACCTGACGCCGATTTGAGATGAAACAATAATAAATAAAGCTCTTGTAGACTGACTCAAAAGCAGTCTTATTAGCAACACAACCGGTTGCGTAGAGCACACGTGAGATGTGGGTGTAGGACAAACTCCCTGAACAATCTGCTCAACTACACACTTTCAGGAATAATTAATTGTCTGTGAATAATAAAGTTAAGTAGCGAATTACACATGTAAAATAACATTTAAGAGAAAGAGGTGACACCATTTTGCTGTAGAAAGTCAGAGTCCAACGTCTTCGAGCCCTACGAAGCATGTTGCCGATTATTTTCAAAGTGCATGAAGTCCTATAATGGAAAATAAAACCAAGCATTGCTTAAAGTCTACTTTGCATCAAAATGATTTAAAGTGAATTTAATGCAATCCATACCAGAAGGAATGCGGCACACAGAACCAACATTTTTGCCC
The DNA here is from genome assembly GCA_036345935.2 of Taenia hydatigena. Taxonomy (NCBI): domain Eukaryota; kingdom Metazoa; phylum Platyhelminthes; class Cestoda; order Cyclophyllidea; family Taeniidae; genus Taenia; species Taenia hydatigena. The sequence continues at coordinate 940,125 of JADWOT020001561.1, read as the reverse complement.
GTGAATCCAAATCACAAGGGACTAAAAACAACAACAAAAAGCGAAGTGAATACTGATTGATGAAGCCGTGTGCATGACACACGCAAAACTCAGCACTGCATGATCTTAAAACTCACATGTTACTGAAAAGTTATCAGCGTCGGTGAGTAACTCGCGTAGGAAACCGGACCACTGCTTCTGAATTGTGCCAAGTTGTGATGTACCGTCGGCGGACATTAACTAAAATTTGCAAGACAAAAAGGGAATGCATTGCATTACCTAAGCGGTGGATCGGCATTTCTGCCGAAAGTAATTTGTTGGGTCTACAAAGTGGGTGCGTGCTAGTGCGAAACATGGGGAGCAAATGTCTCTTCTTCAATTCAAACACTTTGGTAAGCATTTCATCATCTTTGGCTAAACCTTACGATGCATAGCTTTAATAGTAGCTTGTTTTTTTTTCACTAACTTGGGCAAAAATGCTTCCATGGACGGCCAATTCATGCTCATCACGTAAGATTGCTTCGTGCATGAACTTTCTACCTTCTTTGTCAGTCGTCAGGGTTGTACCCAGTGAAAGGCAATCGTCTCTTAGTGTAGTTTTGGATGGTCAAGCATCGCTTAAGCGGTTGTTTCATGAGTCCGCGCCATTATTCCCATGAGGCGACTTTTGCACGGCTTCGATGGAGAACTAACTACCAATCCACCTCTGATATGTTTGTGACTTAGGAAGTGTGAATTTCGGAGCAAGTCCCCAAAGTCTTTGACTAAAAGTGGCAGTTACTAATGCAAGATGGGGATGAGGAGGGGAGTGGAGTAACCTTGAATTGCAGGTGGTCTCTGCACAAGCCGAAAGCCGTGGGAAGACAGATGAAGTACCACGGCGGCGGTCCAGTTATTCGCAATATCAAATGTCCCTCGCCATCCACAATACTCCATGTCGGCACTGCCCATGTTGGTCTGTAATTTTTTTTCGGTAAAAAAAAGGTACAATTCAATGTGTTTAGATAATAATTGGTAAAAAGGCATTACAAAGGTGCGAAAATTTTGAATAAAGCCATCTCAAAAAAAACAAAGCAAATTCAGTTAAGAGGTGGAGCATGCGTTGTCAATGCCAACTCCACCTGTCTCGTCACACAAGTCAATGAGGATTTAAATAATTCTCAGCATCCCAACAATGCAAGAAAAGGATAATTGGTAAAACGAATGTTAAAGACTGGCTTGTTCGAATGGATGGAGATAAACGGATGGATACGGATTGGAAGGATGGACGAGTGGATGAATGCATGGATGGCTAGTGAATGGAGGACGAATGGGTGGATGGACGGGTGGGTGAATAGAGAGAGAGAGAGAGGGAAGATGGATACGCCTTAGGTGCAGGGATGCAGGATGGATGGATGCTTGAATGGATGGACGGATATTGAACGGAAGAATGAGGAGGTGGGTGCACGGATGGATTGATAGATGGATGGACATGGGATGGATGTAGCCTAGATGGATGGATAGACAGATGGATACGGGATGGACGGGTGAGTGAATTGTTGGATGGATGGATGGATGGATGAATGGACACAAGATGGAAGGATGAAAGGATGGATACGGAAAGGAACGATGGACGTTTGGATGGATGGATGGATGGAAACGGTGTGAAGAGATGGATAGGCATAAGACAAACGCTTGGATGAATGAGCGGATGAAAAAGATAGATGGATGAGTAGATGGATACGGTTTCCAAAACCGGATGGATTGGGAGGAGTTCAAAGCAATACAGAGAAGCGGGAGCATCGGTTGCAACAATATTTGCTGGAAAAAGGTGGTATTCTTGCCCCATTGTGCCACGATTTCGTCATCAAAGGCCGTTTCAAAAGAGACTGTATCACTTCGACAAAACAGCATCCGTTCAATCTCTGCCTCCTGTCACACAAGCCCATCAAATTATGAAGGGTTTGGCCTCTACAGCGTTAGCAACTGTTTCCTCCCGAAGACCGCTTATTACGAAACACTAAGTCTAGACGAGGATAATCTAGTCCTTGCCACTCACCTATGCCTCGCCCCCTTTTCCACCGTCCAGTCGCCTTCGTAAGGGGTTATCAAATGTAAATAGAAGATGATAACCATTTGAAGATGTTAGAAATGGAGCCGATGAAGTAGGGCAACGTCTTACTACCAATTACACAGCAAAAACCTCCTTGCGGGTTACTATTTGCGACAGGAAGGAGGTTCAGTGCTGCACGCCATGGCTGACGATGGGAATTCTCTCCAACCTAGCAACTAGTCTTAGCAGGTTTTTCTCCCTGTCAAGCAGGGAGATAATTACACATGCATTCCACGACACGAACTGGAGGCAAGTTGGTGCTAATCTTGGAGATGTGGGATGGGATAGTGAGAGAATCTTTCATTTACGCAGTGTTGAATTGAAAAGTCCGAATTGCATCATCAGTTAGCCGAGTAATCATCTGGCAAACCTAAATATACGGCGGAGTTTTTGGAGTGTAGGTGGAAGAAGTTGAGACGGCAATGGTTTGGTTGTCTGCCAATGATGCGGTCATTTGTGCTGTGGATCTCAACACATTCCACATCGACGTGGACGTAAAGAAGCAATGGCATCGCCCGCATTCATTAGGACGCAAATGGAGAAACCTCTTCCCATTGCGATTCGTCTAGCTCTGTGTAATTAAACTCCATGTACATAAATCCTCTTCCTAGCCATGCGAAACAGCTACCCGTCTAGATGTGTCTTTATAAACAAGGGATGTGGAAGTGACACTCATGATTTCACTAGATTTGGAGTAGATTCAGCTTACTGACAGCCGAAAGAACTAACAGAGAGGAAGGATAAAGAAGGGGTAAGCAGGTCTCTGCAATGACAAGCGTCGGAACATCGCTTGAATAAAAAAAACCAGTCCTACCTTCCTGATGGTTGATTGATGGATGAATGGATGAGTGGGTGGATGTAATTGGTGATATGCATCCCCCAAAGCTCACCCGCTTCGCGTGAGCAAATATTGTGCCTAATCACAAGTTTTTTTTCTGACAGAGCCACCTTACTATCGTCTTGAAGTACACGTGACCCAAAGTGTGATAGGCTTGAGTTTTCCAGACTGCTTTACACGTTCAACCGACCACAAACGGTTATCGTCAATTTTCGCTCCAAACTCCGGTCTTTCAGCACTGGACCCCCGTCTTAGGTGGTTACAATCTGAGGACTCAATACACTCGAGGTGAAAATTTTCAGTCCATCCCTTTTAGTTCTTTATTTCATTGCATGAGATTTAGTACAGAATCTTGAAAAGAGTGTCATTTGTGTTAAGCCTCTTCCTTATTTTAAAAGATAGGACAAAGGCTACCTGAATTTACACTAAAGTGATCAAAGTAATTCTAGATCTGACTGATACATGCGTTTGGTTGGTTCAACTACAATCTCGCATCCAATTGGTGGGCTACATAGCGTTCCTTCCCCCATTGGCCAACAACAAGAGAGCTCAAATTTAGCTAAACGAATAGAAGGGATTAGGCGCTATATTGGCGACTCAAATAACCAAGAGAAATGCCTTTTTATAAGGGCCAGTACTTACTCCTCTTGAACTTTACCGACGATTTCTCCTGTTGGCGTCTCTAAGACGACGGTCTGCATGAAGCCTCGAAGGCAACGAAAGCAACAGTTGTCATCGTCCGACTTGCAGCTAGTGGGCTCGCAGTTCCAGAAGCAGCAACAGCAGACATGCCAGGAGGGCATGCAGGTACCGCAACGAAAGCTTCGACGCATTCGCACCACCTCCACACCCCTTGGTCCAACCACGTGAAGGCAGAAGGAGCGAATGTTGCTGCAGCATTGCCTCGAACATATCCCTGACTCTAACACAAATACAGACACATGGAGTAATGGTAGATAGCATTGATTTTACAGGGGATGATGCGTCTCTATCCTTGTTTCGGTTAACGGACGCAGAATTTTAAGACTAAGTGGCGAAACCTCCTTAGTCTTCTGAAGTTCTATGTAGCCCGACTAGGCCTTCATACACAAGTTGCAACCAATTCAGCCACCACAGATGAGTGTCATGGGATCATTGTTTACCAGTGTTAACGCCCACACCGACACTGGCGCCGTTAACCCAACGTCCCAGTTTCTGACAAAGTCATTATAAAGCCCACACCGTTGTCGGCACGCAGAAAAAATGGAAAACCAAGGCGTTAGGCGGATTGGGGAGGGCTTCTGTCACGTGATTCACCTGCTTGCTTGATTCATCATTATCCGAAGTAGAAGGTTCCCTCTAAGCGCTCCCTACCATTCACATTTTAAAGAATCCTTCACCAAAATCCGTTTCATTATTCAAACCATTTCCAGGCGACATCTTCTGTTACTGCGTCGCCTTCGCATACACTTCGAAGAATTTAAACAGAAGCAATTTGCGCACCACAGAACTTTGATTTGAATCCAATCCTTTAGAGGCGAGCTTGAATCACATCCCGTGGGGTCAACCACAATTTAAAGAAACACGGATTTAAAATGGGAGGAAAGTAGATTGACGCACATCTTCGCCTTTTGGGAGACCATACAAGTCCAACCGGGACATGACACGGAATTAGACTGCCGACTGCATTACATGTTAGCGATCTGACATCGTGACCTGTGTGTGCCTCCTGTGTTGCCTTCCTTTAAAAGAGCGTGTGCGTGGTGATGGTTTCGAACACTGGAGAATTCCCTCGTAGAATTTCCTCGTAGGCGCATAATGTGAGAGTGGGTGAGTTAGATGCGCCATAAATCATGAATCAAAAGGCAGTAGACTTGAGGAGAACCCGTGCCGAAGGTGACCCCCTTTAAGTTAGCCCAAACCAAACAAATAACAGCCTCGGTGTCTTTGGCCAAATAGCGGATTCAAATATGGAGGCGCATAACAGGGGAGCTGTTGACGCGGCGCTGATGTCTTGGCCCACCTCTGAAAAAGTTCTATCCCCTTTCTTATTTTTGTAAGTCCTAAGAGATATGTCTCCAGGCAACGGAGCAAGCCAGTAACAAGAGGGTGTTTTGAAGGTATTTTTTAACCATGCTCTCACTCATGCATTGTTCCACTACCACCGATGCCTTTTGGATTATTAATGTCTGCTTTTTTCTTTCAAAACCCCCTTTTTTACATCCTTCCTAATCTCATTCCTGAAGTCGCCTCAACAATGTACCGCATTTCTAACCAACCAATAGAAATCGAACAAAACAGCCAATAAGATGGGAGCACAATAGCCAATGAAAATTGCCCGTCAAAGTAGCAGGTAAACACATTTACGAGGGATTTGTTTTGTCACCGACTAAAGTGCATTATCTAAAATTATTTACTAAACCAGGCTTTCTAAGTAAAAACTTTCCCATTGTTTACGCGGCATGGGAAGTAAATATTGAAAATGGAAGGGGCAAACTCACCTTCAGCGACGTGGAATAATGGCTGACCAGTAGGTCCTTTGATGACGTATTTATTTGAGGTCTCCCAACCTAGTAAGGCTAAAACCAGATACAATACACATTATTTTGCAGAATTGACTTTCAACGGGTCTCCATAAATGAATCACTCTACAGTTTTGGAGGCTTACTCAGATTACGCTCACTAATTACTTCTACTCCTGAGGAGCTTTCATTCATGTTTGTAATCAGAGTCAGTGTGGTTTATGAATTTTGGCCTTGAGGATAGATTCCGACACAAAAGGTGTAATAAGGGAGGGAGGGAGGGGGGAAGATATTCTCAAACAGTTCCTTACTCACTTGGATCGCTTACTATCACAGGAGGGAAGAAGCTTTCTCAACCAATTCACATAAAATTCTCAATCACGTTTTTTTCGTTTAACCGTTCTATCTAGCAAGAAAATGCGCTTTGATGAAATCCACTATCTGGACGGTAGCATCGGCTTCAATGTCATATTCCTTTGGAAAGAAGCTATGGTGGAAGTAAAATATTACTCGAAAGGGAGCCTGCACTTTCATGCTGCTTTGATCTTGCATAACCTTGGTGAAGACTCGGGACGCCAACATTAACGGCAGTGGCAAGCCGTTTTCTGTTTTTTGTGACTGAATGTCAGACCCCTAAATTCCCTAAAGAAGGGCAACTGCTGTGAATGATCGCTATGATAAAGGATTAAAGATGACGTCCGCCTATGGTAGCCACCCTAACCCCGTGTTCCGCTGGAATGCTGTCAACAACCGAAGCAGCGCTTCATCCACGTCTCTACCGGCAGCTGTCCAGCAATAAAATGAAGGTCAAGCGGCATGGAGAGGGAGAAATTGAAGATGTTGGCCTTCTAAAGCCATTTTAGATGGCGTTCTCTATTAAACGTCAATCTCCTGACTACCAGAGGGTGGCATAAGAAATGTTCTCGTATTGGGCAGTGCGGAGCCAGCGCATTCCTCTCTTCTCCAATGCCGTCAAGATGCATCTGTGATGTTGGAACCAACGGACTTCTCACATAAAGGGAAGCTAAAAGACTATTTTTACTGGCTCGTCGGTTTTCTTAAGTGCTTACTATGATGTGAGAGATTAACCAAAGGGATAGCCAGGGACGAAGCTCAAAAGGGCAGAAGGGTCATGCAGTCATTTGATATTTCGTTTGGCCTTCGGGTCATGCAAATGGTCTTCCAAATCATCCTTACAGCAGGGAAGTCTGTTCTCCCAACTTTGGTGAAGACTTGGGGCACCACAACTGATCAGGATGGTGAGAAAATAAGGAGGGAGCTCTTCATCCATCATCACTTCGGTGCATTCGCCTTGCCACTGTTTCCTTCAAACACAAATCGTCATATCACAACTTTGACGGCCTCAGGTTTCTCTTATCTGGCACATTATGCGGCTACCGCTATGCTACTATAAAAAGGTCCGTCGTCGTGTTGTTTGCAAAGGGATAAGACAAAGGTGTTGGTGGAATGGAATGCTTCATCACGTGATCACCAACCACCCACTCAGGCGTGCAACCAGACGAACGTAGCTTATATGGAACGATAAAAAAGTCTGACTGTCAGTGTCAGTGACGAGATCAGAGTTCGACTATTTCCGAAGAATCGGGCTTTCTTGCACATCTTTAAGTCACACACCATCAGGAGAAAGTTCATGGACACCCGTATCCTCCGGATGGCATGACATGAAGAGTTCACTGAATAATCCAAAGAAATCACAATTTAAGCCTCATTATTTTGTGCGAAAAGTTCTATTGGTACCATGCTCCGGCACCTCTATCACCAAAGATCAGGAAGCGGTTCTAGAATAGCTTGAAGGAAATTAAACAGTAGTACACTTACTCTGCTGTTTATGGAAATGGTGAGAGCTATAGTTTGTTATTTTGTCTTGCAAAGAAAAACTCCATAACCTTACTGAATTGCTTCGCAAATATAGAGACTGTGAACAAAGTGAGTTGTTGGCCACCTTCAACAGGCGATGTAGGAGTGTAATTTTAAGCACAAAACGTAATTGTCTGAGGTCTTTGGATGTAAAGGTGAATCTTTCCACTTGACCTTACATCTACCCGCCAACAGATAAACACCTACAAAAGTAAATTTAGGCCCAAACGCATAGCCAATTGCCATTTTCATGTAACTTGTGGTGCAGAAAGGGGAGCACTGAGCACCCAGAAAGGCCAATCCATATGAGCACTACAATCCTTAACAGCTACATTGTGAAGGGAGCACATGGGTTGGCTAAGCCTTAAACAACTGTCCCTTCTTTGATCAGGTACGTTCAGTCTTTCCCTTTTTTCCAGCAATTTCATTTGGTTTTTAGTAGCGAGTACGCAGGTCCTACATACTGAAATGTTTATAAGTAGCATTTGCCGCTGAAAAGTGAATTGTAAGTTTTATTTTAAGTACTTGCATAACACTTAACCTTTTCAAAGGGCCTGCGGTAAAAGTTATAACATTTGGAAGAATTGTCTTCCTTATCCACCACTGGCCGAACCATTAGGAAGAAAAGAATTTTGGTTTTAGATTACAGAGGACTAATGAGTCCTGGAGACACCTGACACAACTCAACTCACTACCCCTTAGTCAAATTAACTTAGAGCAGGTGGGTAGCCGTAGCTATAGCCTTAAATACCTGACCTCCACTCACGCTTGACCTGTCACGAAGACCAAATTTGTATTCATTCTCTAGCCTTCATGATCAGCATTTATTGTTTACCTAAATAAGTATTTAAACTTCTCCAGTGTACAATGGTCGCATATTTAGCATCGACTGTAATATTTATTCCCTCCGTGTGCTCATTCATTGTCGCTCAAAGAAACTCACCCTAACTTTCCAAATCTTTAACAGGGTTGACAATAAGAGCTTTCCTTTCTTCCGCAGCAAAATATTAAACGCTTCATCTATGGTTATAAATGCTCACTTACTATGGCCAGTTAAAAAGTATCCCCCAAGTAGCGATGCTCTAAAATATGCCCAAATCCGCCATAAAAAAGATATTCCAACATTGCTCTTTATCTTGCATGCGGATTAAACTTTCGCTGTCTGGTTAAACTAAACAGACGGTTTAAAGGAATGCAGCTTACCTTCAACCACCTCAACTTTCTGCTGTATCCAAACTTTATCCACGCCAAGCAAACATTCCAGACCTTCTCCTGTAAATCTGGTATGCATCTGCATTCCCCCCCTCGTTCTGCCGAAATCCCCAGAAGGCTTGGACTGAGCAAATAAAAGAGCAATTTATCAGCAAAAAGAGGTGTTGAACTTTAACCTCGGTATGTCTATCAATTAATGCAAAATATGCTTTTTGAGTTCAAAGGCCAAAAAGTGGAGCCGCATTTTTTGCAGCTGACAATGTTTCGTTTATCAAATAAGAAATAGAAACTAAGGGTCTAAAATTACAAGAATGTTTTATCACTATGCTAGAGAACGTGTGTGGACTAAACTCACTTTTAGATTAAAATAAAAATTGATTAAGCTTAGAACTGCACCAATAGTGTTTCACAAAACAATTGAATAAATGCCTAAAGCAGGATCTGAAGATCGACACTAACCAAAAATTGACCTTGGATTTTCAGTAAGGCATACAGAATAAAAAACAAAAAAGGTGTTAATGCTTCCAAAGAAAAAAATCTCTTGCATTATATAAGACTGCATGTGTGCTGTTTGATGGTTCTGTAAAATGACTTCTTATTTAAAAAAACCAAAAATACGTTTCTTTTAAACAGATGAATTCCAGCAAAAAGCAACTCTCCAAAGGATCGGGAAATGCACGAGGAAGACAACATATGGAATTATACGACTAGGGTAGGCACAATTATGGGCCAAATCAAAGAGAAACAAAATCCAACGTACAGCTTAATACATTTTTCACACTGTTAATTACGTCGGAAAACAGCTCAGCATACCATTCCCAAGTTAAGTTAAGCATTAAAGTCCAAAGATGTATAAACAAATTGAGACACACTTCATTATCCTGATATACCGGCATTGGCCATCCCATGGGTTCAGTTACGTTGGGCACATTCTCATTTTGTTTGGTATTACTGGATCCAAGAGGTTGATTTGTTGTCATAACCCCGTTATTGGATGCGATTGAAAGGTACCGATCGTATTGCCACTTTGAATCACCACAAGCTTTTGAGCCTTACAAACACAGAGAACAGTCAAGGTTGCCCACTACTTTTAATAACTTACGCCAAAAAAGTCAAATAAATCTTTTTGGAGCATTTTTAATTTTTCTTTAAAGTTGCCGTTGCAATAGGTGGTGATTGCGACTTCTTAAATGCATGCGCATTATTCATTATTATATAGATAATGAAGTAGCAATCCGCAGACCGAAAATTGCGATCCTAAGGCAAAGCCACATCCCTAAGTACCAAATGGTTGACTGTAACCCTATCACCAAACTTGTGCCTCACCTTAGCCGCTGCCTCCACCACCTTTCTGCTTTGTGGAAGACCTCCAACCAACCCAATTCATCTGCAACCCCTCCCTCCCGCAGTTAAGACAAAAATGGACTACGAAAAGCTAGCAGATTTATACGAAATGATACAAACATCATTCACGCAACGCTATCACTGCCTTCACAACCGGCATCTCCTGGACGTAGAAGCTTTCGAAACTGATGATAAAATGAGGAAGGTGTATGCAACTGTGCAATCACCGCCCTCTGCTCATTCACCTTCTCCGGTTCGTCGAAATCTCCCTCGACCATCTCTCCTCCCTCCATCTCGGCCTCCTTCTTCCGTTTCCTCCTCCTATCCATATTCATTGCCCGAACACTCTAGAGAAGATGAATAGATTCAGTTTAGTATGTGTACAGGAGAGGGAGAGACAGAGAGGTCGGTAGACAGGTGCCCGGAGGAATGGATAGTTCAAACTAACCTCAACCATCTCCGCATCTGCTCGCATTTTAAAACCATCGTCTCCCTCGGCAATTGGTCGAGAAAGCTCATTTTTCCCTCTTTTTCGTCCTTTAGGCGCCTTTGCATATAGCTCTAGTCGAAGACCTAGGCTATGGGCAGTGGACTCGGCTATTGTAATGTACACGGTAACGTGATCAAAGATGCGGTAGCTTTGACGCGCTCCATCGGACTTAACTACCTCTAGCTGATCGCATGCTGGCAATCCAATTGATTCCGTGACCGTGGAAACAGGACTGCGAACAATCTGAAAAAGATCGCGCAGAGGGAGAAAAATCAGAAGATGTTTAGGTCGCGGATTACTCGGAAAAGGGAGAGAAAAATACCTCACAAGACACGTCCGCCGGCAGCCAAATGATGCGACCGGTCTTGGCGTCAGACACCCAGGCGACCCGACCATCCGCTTGTTTCAGACACACGTTACCTCGTAGACCGTATCTGGGTAAAAGGCACATGTAAGATCGAAAGGTAACAAGACGCGGAAATAATTAACAGGGGAGGATAAGGATGCACCAGACCTGCAGTTTTAGCAGCGCTTTGATGCACTATAAAACAAACAATGGACTTTGAAGAATATAAACGTGTTCCGAGTAAACTAAGAGCATGAAGAAAAGTAATAACCAGCTACCTTGGTACCATAACAGAGAAACCATTAGAGCCTCGCAGTTGATAAATGATAGCGTCCGCATAGCGACAAGCATCATCTACCGGTTTGTCTCGGAAGAAGAGAGCTTGGAAGAGTTCGATGGAGCTGCGCTGTGCCTGCTGGGCTGCCCAGTGACGCTCATTCATGTGCCGACATATGACCACCAATTCATCGTGTTCATAGAGCCCTTTGGGAGGCGTCAGTGTGGTTGTGACGGTGGTGGACTGCTCAATGGCTGCCAGTAGAACGCGATGAACCTTTGTTCAAAAATACGGTCTTTCACTAATTNAAACCTCCTTAGTCTTCTGAAGTGCTATGTAGCCCGACTAGGCCTTCATACACAAGTTGCAACCAATTCAGCCACCACAGATGGGTGTCATGGGATCATTATTTACCAGTGTTAACGCCCACACCGACACTGGCGCCGTTAACCCAACGTCCCAGTTTCTGACAAAGTCATTATAAAGCCCAAATCGTTGTCGGCGCGCAGAAAAAATGGAAAACCAAGGCGTTAGGCGGATTGGGGAGGGCTTCTGTCACGTGATTCACCTGCTTGCTTGATTCATCATTATCCGAAGTAGAAGATTCCCTCTAAGCGCTCCCTACCATTCACATTTTAAATAATCTTCACCAAAATCCGTTTTATTATTCAAACCATTTCCAGGCGACATCTTCTGTTACTGCGTCGCCTTCGCATACACTTCGAAGAATTTAAACAGAAGCAATTTTCGCACCACAGAGCTTTGAGTTGAATCCAATCCTTTAGAGGCGAGCTTGAATCACATCCCGTGGGGTCAACCACCATTTGAAAAAAAAAACACGGATTTAAAATTGGAGGAAAGTAGATTGACGCACATCTTCGCCTTTTGGGAGACCATACAAGTCCAACCGGGACATGACACGGAATTAGGCTGCCGACTGCATTACATTTTTAGCGATCTGACATTGTGACCTGTGTGTGTCTCCTGTGTTGCCTTCCTTTAAAAGAGCGTGTGCGTGGTGATGGTTTCGAACAATGGAGAATTTCCTCGTAGAAGAAACAATTCAGGGTATAGAGCCTGGATTGGTGAAATCATAGGCGCATAATGTGAGAGTGGGTGAGTTAGATGCGCCATAAATCATGAATCAAAAGGCAGTAGACTTGAGGAGAACCCGTGCCGAAGGTGACCCCCTTTAAGTGTCGTATTCAACTCTTGCTAGTCCTTTGAGATTTAGCTAAGCCGATGTTTGCTTGTTTGTTTGTGTGTCTGTGCGTGTGTGTGTGCTTGGATCCGGTGGAGGTCTCAAACAGACCGACCAGGCGATGGACCACGACTGTCCGGGTAAGTGAAGACGTACGGAGAGCGATCATAGAGGTGGTTCAATTCCTTGACCCAACCGTGATCAAAATCACGTGGTCCCTGGACCAGTGACAATGACTGGGTCTAAGGCATGCTTTTTAGAAGCTGTAAACATCCTCAATTTGTACAAAAATTCGATAGCGTTTCAATGGGAGTGCTTTAAAGACAAACTCGTCTCTGTGACACGCCGTAAATCCCACACTCCTGATTTATAACAAGGCCATGTCCGCCCTCATGGTTTGAATCAGGTCTTTATAGGGCATCTGGACTACTAAATTGGCGACAGTAAGTAAACTCGGTCGGGATGGACAAAAAAAGCTAAATGACTCCACTTCGTCTATGCGCATCACCTATTACTGAGCATGGGGCTAAAATGCGTACAATTGACGTATTAAAATTTTGCAAAAAAACTGAATTGCGGATTCCATGGATTCATTGGAAGGTTTTCTCGGTCTCTTGGAAAATCAGTGGATGCCCTTCCTTCGGAGGATTTCATAGTTGAATCACAGTAGCCGTGAGTTGACATAGCATAATATTTAAACCCACATTCCTTCAGCCTATTGCAGCATGCCTGAAAATGTACTAAGAGAAGACTATTGGTGTTGCATTAACACCAGCGACAAGTTAGCCCAAACCAAACAAATAACAGTCTCGGTGTCTTTGGCCAAATAGCGGATTCAAATATGGAGGCGCATAACAGGGGAGCTGTTGACGCGGCGCAGATGTCTTGGCCCACCTCTGAAAAAGCTCTATCCCCTTTCTTATTATTGTAAGTCCTAAGAAATATGTCTCCAAGCAACGGAGGAAACCAGTAACAAGAGGATATTTTGAAGGTATTTTTAAACCATGCTCTCACTCATGCATTGTTCCACCACCACCAATGCCTTTCGAGTTATTAATATCTGCTTTTTTCTTTCAAAACCCTCTTTTTTACATCCTTCCTAATCTCATTCCTGAAGTCGTCTCAACAATGTACCGCATTTCTAACCAACCAATAGAAATCGAACAAAACAGCCAATAGGATTGGAGCACAATAGCCAATAAAAATTGCCCGTCAAAGTAGCAGGTAAACACATTTACGAGGGATTTGTTTTTGTCACCGACTAAAGTGCATTTTCTAAAATAATTTACTAAACCAGGCTTTCTAACTAAAAACTTTCCCATTGTTTACACAGCATAGGAAGCAAATATTGAAAATGGAAGGGGCAAACTCACCTTCAGCGACGTGGAATAATGGCTGACCGGTAGGTCCTTTGATGACGTATTTATTTGGGGTCTCCCAACCTAGTAAGGCTAAAACCAGATACAATACGCATTATTTTGCAGAAATGGCTTTAAACGGGTCTCCATAAATGAATCACTCTACATTTTTGGAGACTTACTAAGATTACACTAACTAATTACTTCTACTCCTGAGGAGCTTTCATTCATGTTTGTAATCAGAGTCAGTGTGATTTATGAATTTTGGCCCTGAGGATAAATTCCGACACAAAAGGTGTAATGAGGGAGGGAGGGAAGATATTCTCAAACAGTTCCTTACTCACTTGGGTCGCTTACTATCACAGGAGGGAAGAAGCTTTCTCAACCAATTCACATAAAATTCTCAATCACGTTTTTTTCGTTTAACCGTTCTATCTAGCAAGAAAATGCGCTTTGATGAAATCCACTATCCAGACGGTAGCATCGGCTTCAATGTCATATTCCTTTGGGAAGAAGCTACATTGGAAGTAAAATATTTCTCGAAAGGGAGCCTGCACTCTCATGCTGCTTTGATCTTGCATAACCTTGGTGAAGACTCGGGACGCCAACATTAACGGCAGTGGCAAGCCGTTTTCTGTTTTTTGTGACTGAATGTCAGACCCCTAAATTTCCTAAAGGGCAACTGCTGTGAATGATCGTTATGATAAAGGATTAAAGATGACGTCCGCCTATGGTAGTCACCCCAACCCCGTGTTCCGTTGGAATGCTGTTACCGTCCGCAGCAACGCCTCATCCACGTCTCTACCGGCAGCTGTCCAGCAATAAATTGAAAGTCAAGCGGCATGGAGAGGGAGAAATTGAAAGTGTTGGCCTTCTGAAGCCATTTTAGATGGCGCCCTCTATTAAACGTCAATCTCCTGACTACCAGAGGGTGACATAAGAAATGCTCTCGTATTGGGCAGTGCGGAGCCAGCGCATTTTTCCCTTCTCTAATGCCGTCAAGATGCATCTGTGACTTTGGAACCAACGGACTTCTCACATAAAAGGAAGCTAAAAGACTATTTTTACTGGCTCGTCGGTTTTCTTAAGTGCCTCCTATGGTGTGAGAGATCAACCAAAGGGATAGCCAGGGACGAAACTCAAAAGGGCAGAAGGGTCATGCAGTCATTTGATATTTCGTTTGGCCTTTGGGTCATGCAAATGATCTTTCAAATCATCCTTACAGCAGGAAAGTCTGTTCTCCCAACTTTGGTGAAGACTTGGGGCACTACAACTGATCGGGATGGGGAGAAAATAAGGAGGAAGCTCTTCATCCACCATCACTTCGGTGTATTCGCCTTGCTACTGTGTTTCCTTCAAACACAAATCGTCATACCACAACTTTGACGGCCTCAGGTTTCTCTTATTTGGCACATCATGCGGCTACCGCTGTGCTTTGTTTACCTAGACCGAAGCTACTATAAAAAGGTCCATTGTCGTGTTGTTTGCAAAGGGATAAGATAAAGGCATTGGTGGAATGGAATGCTTCATCACGTGATCACCAACCACCCACTCAGGCGTGTAACCAGATGAACGCAGCTTATATGGAACGATAAAAAAAGTCTGACTGTCAGTGTCAGTGACGAGATCAGAGTTCGGCTATTTCCGAAGAATCGGGCTTTCTTGCACATCTTTAAGTCACACATCATCAGGAGGGACAAATTTTAAGCGTGGCTGTAGTTTGGGCTCCAGGAGAAAGTTCATGGCTACCCGTATCATCCGGATGGCATGACATGAAGAGTTCACTGAATAATCCAAAGAAACCACAATTTAACCCTCATTATTTTGTGCGAAAAGTTCCATTGGTACCAAGCTCCGGCACCACTAGCACCAAAGATCAGGAAGCGGTTCTAGAATAGCTTGAAGGAAATGAAACAGTAGTACACTTACTCTGCTGTTTATGGAAATGGTCAGAGCTATAGTTTGTTATTTTGTCTTGCAAAGAAATACTCCATAACCTTACTGAATTGCTTCGCAAATATAGAGACTGTGAACAAAGTGAGTTGTTGGCCACCTTCAACAGGCGATGTAGGAGTGTAATTTTAAACACAAAACGTAATTGCCTGAGGTCTTTGGATGTAAAGGTAAATCTTTCCACTTGACCTTACATCTACCCGCCAACAGATAAACACCTACAAAAGTAAATTTAGGCCCAAACGCATAGCCAATTGCCATTTTCATGTGACTTGTGGTGCAGAAAGGGGAGCACTGAGCACCCAGAAAGGCCAATCCATATGAGCACTACAATCCTTAACAGCTACATTGTGAAGGGAGCACATGGGTTGGCTAAGCCTTAAACAACTGTCCCTTCTTTGATCAGGTACGTTCAGTCTTTCCCTTTTTTCCAGCAATTTCATTTGGTTTTTAGTAGTGAGTACGCAGGTCCTACATACTGAAATGTTTATAAGTAGCATTTGCCGCTGAAAAGTGAATTGTAAGTTTTATTTTAAGTACTTGCATAACACTTAACCTTTTCAAAGGGCCTGCGGTAAAAGTTATAACATTTGGAAGAATTATCTTCCTTATCCACCACTGGCCGAACCATTAGGAAGAAAAGAATTTTGGTTTTAGATTACAGAGGACTAATGAGTCCTGGAGACACCTGACACAACTCAACTCACTACCCCTTAGTCAAATTAACTTAGAGCAGGTGGGTAGCCGTAGCTATAGCCTTAAATACCTGACCTCCACTCACGCTTGACCTGTCACGAAGACCAAATTTGTATTCATTCTCTAGCCTTCATGATCAGCATTTATTGTTTGCCTAAATAAGTATTTAAACTTCTCCAGTGTACAATAGTCGCATATTTAGCATCGACTGTAATAATACTTATTCCCTCCGTGTGCTCATTCATTGTCGCTCAAAGAAACTCACCCTAACTTTTCAAATCTTTAACAGGGTTGACAATATGAGCTTTCCTTTCTTCCGCAGCAAAATATTAAACGCTTCATCTATGGTTATAAATGCTCACTTACTATGGCCAGTTAAAAAGTATCCCCCAAGTAGTGATGCTCTAAAATATGCCCAAATCCGCCATAAAAAAGATATTCCAACATTGCTCTTTATCTTGCATGCGGATTAAACTTTCGCTGTCTGGTTAAACTAAACAGACGGTTTAGAGGAATGCAGCTTACCTTCAACCACCTCAACTTTCTGCTGTATCCAAACTTTATCCACGCCAAGCAAACATTCCAGACCTTCTCCTGTAAATCTGGTATGCATCTGCATTCCCCCCCTCGTTCTGCCGAAATCCCCAGAAGGCTTGGACTGAGCAAATAAAAGAGCAATTTATCAGCAAAAAGAGGTGTTGAACCTTAACCTCGGTATGTCTATCAATTAATGCAAAATATGCTTTTTGAGTTCAAAGGCCAAAAAGTGGAGCCGCATTTTTTGCAGCTGACAATGTTTCGTTTATCAAATAAGAAATAGAAACTAAGGGTCTAAAATTACAAGAATGTTTTATCACTATGCTAGAGAACGTGTGTGGACTAAACTCACTTTTAGATTAAAATAAAAATTGATTAAGCTTAGAACTGCACCAATAGTGTTTCACAAAACAATTGAATAAATGCCTAAAGCAGGATCTGAAGATCGACACTAACCAAAAATTGACCTTGGATTTTCAGTAAGGCATACAGAATAAAAAACAAAAAAGGTGTTAATGCTTCCAAAGAAAAAAATCTCTTGCATTATATAAGACTGCATGTGTGCTGTTTGATGGTTCTGTAAAATGACTTCTTATTTAAAAAAACCAAAAATACGTTTCTTTTAAACAGATGAATTCCAGCAAAAAGCAACTCTCCAAAGGATCGGGAAATGCACGAGGAAGACAACATATGGAATTATACGACTAGGGTAGGCACAATTATAGGCCAAATCAAAGAGAAACAAAATCCAACGTACAGCTTAATACATTTTTCACACTGTTAATTACGTCGGAAAACAGCTCAGCATACCATTCCCAAGTTAAGTTAAGCATTAAAGTCCAAAGATGTATAAACAAATTGAGACACACTTCATTATCCTGATATACCGGCATTGGCCATCCCATGGGTTCAGTTACGTTGGGCACATTCTCATTTTGTTTGGTATTACTGGATCCAAGAGGTTGATTTGTTGTCATAACCCCGTTATTGGATGCGATTGAAAGGTACCGATCGTATTGCCACTTTGAATCACCACAAGCTTTTGAGCCTTACAAACACAGAGAACAGTCAAGGTTGCCCACTACTTTTAATAACTTACGCCAAAAAAGTCAAATAAATCTTTTTGGAGCATTTTTAGTTTTTCTTTAAAGTTGCCGTTGCAATAGGTGGTGATTGCGACTTCTTAAATGCATGCGCATTATTCATTATTATATAGATAATGAAGTAGCAATCCGCAGACCGAAAATTGCGATCCTAAGGCAAAGCCACATCCCTAAGTACCAAATGGTTGACTGCAACCCTATCACCAAACTTGTGCCTCACCTTAGCCGCTGCCTCCACCAACTTTCTGCTTTGTGGAAGACCTCCAACCAACCCAATTCATCTGCAACTCCTCCCTCCCGCAGTTAAGACAAAAATGGACTACGAAAAGCTAGCAAATTTATACGAAATGATACAAACATCATTCACGCAACGCTATCACTGCCTTCACAACCGGCATCTCCTGGACGTAGAAGCTTTCGAAACTGATGATAAAATGAGGAAGGTGTATGCAACTGTGCAATCACCGCCCTCTGCTCATTCACCTTCTCCGGTTCGTCGAAATCTCCCTCGACCATCTCTCCTCCCTCCATCTCGGCCTCCTTCTTCCGTTTCCTCCTCCTATCCATATTCATTGCCCGAACACTCTAGAGAAGATGAATAGATTCAGTTTAGTATGTGTACAGGAGAGGGAGAGACAGATAGGTCGGTAGACAGGTGCCCGGAGGAATGGATAGTTCAAACTAACCTCAACCATTTCCGCATCTGCTCGCATTTTAAAACCATCGTCTCCCTCGGCAATTGGTCGAGAAAGCTCATTTTTCCCCTTTTTTCGACCTTTAGGCGCCTTTGCATATAACTCCAGTCGAAGACCTAGGCTATGGGCAGTGGACTCGGCTATCGTAATGTACACGGTAACGTGATCAAAGATGCGGTAGCTTTGACGCGCTCCATCGGACTTAACTACCTCTAGTTGATCGCATGCTGGCAATCCAATTGATTCCGTGACCGTGGAAACAGGACCGCGAACAATCTGAAAAATGATCGCGCAGAGGGAGAAAAATCAGAAGATGTTTAGGTCGCGAATTACTCGGAAAAGGGAGAGAAAAATACCTCACAAGACACGTCCGCCGGCAGCCAAACGATGCGACCGGTCTTGGCGTCAGACACCCAGGCAACCCGACCATCCGCTTGTTTCAGACACACGTTACCTCGTAGACCGTATCTGGGTAAAAGGCACATGTAAGACCGAAAGGTAACGAGACGCGGAAATAATTAACAGGGGAGGATAAGGATGCACCAGACCTGCAGTTTTAGCAGCGCTTTGATGCACTATAAAACAAACAATGGACTTTGAAGAATATAAACGTGTTCCGAGTAAACTAAGAACATGAAGAAAAGTAATAACCAGCTACCTTGGTACCATAACAGAGAAACCATTAGAGCCTCGCAGTTGATAAATGATAGCGTCCGCATAGCGACAAGCATCATCTACCGGTTTGTCTCGGAAGAAGAGAGCTTGGAAGAGTTCGATGGAGCTGCGCTGTGCCTGTTGGGCTGCCCAGTGACGCTCATTCATGTGTCGACATATGACCACCAATTCATCGTGTTCATAGAGCCCTTTGGGAGGCGTCAGTGTGGTTGTGACGGTGGTGGACTGCTCAATGGCTGCCAGTAGAACGCGATGAACCTTTGTTCAAAAATACGGTCTTTTACTAATTCTGTAAGTAGGTATCATCACGACCAACACATACAAACAGCAAGTAGCGCCCACTATCATTTGAAATGCTACTATTTTACTTCATAAGTAGCCACTCAGTGGTGAAGCAGATAATTTACTCAGATCATACTTATTTCAATTTTTTTTTGGATTTTAAACACCTGTAAATCCATGAAAAGGTAGCCTATTCTCAATTTACAGTCTCAAGTACATTTCGCCTGTTAACACGAGGCACCAAATAGACTCAAAAGACCTCACACATTTTAAAGGCAAAAAGTACCATTGACATGTACAACGACCAACTTCTTTACATTCCCAATGTGCGAACCACAGCAAAACATACAAAAAATGCGCTGAAAGCTGACGAAATCACTCCCTAAAACGCGTATTTAGCACGTGGCGGAAATTTCAATGTTCACTGCCTCGCGTTAAATCACTTTAACCATTTTAGCCAGAATTTGTAATAAGAATAAAAACGCTTTACTTTTAAGATCATCAGTAGCTGATTTTTTACGCTTACGATAACGTCCGCATAGCGTCGAATAGGCGAAGTGAAGTGGGTGTAGAGATTCAACGCCAGGCCGTAGTGACCGAATAGATCTCTCGTTAAATCCTCTGATCCGGTTGAAAAGTACAGCGCGTTGGTCATCGCCCTAGTTGCCAACTGCCGCAGCATGTTGTTCACTTCGGGATCCGCGGGGTCCACACACTTGGTAAGTGATGCAGACAAAGCCTTGTTGGAACCCACCTCTAAATGGAAGCCACGCGAAGCGGCACAACGTTTCAGGTCTTCGAATAACTCCGGTCGCGGCGGTGGATGTCGTCGTAAGCACGATCGCTCAGGGAAAACCTTTAGACACTGCCTCGCAACCCAATGATTGGCGAAAATCATCATTTCCGCCACGGTGGAATGCATTTCCAGCGCCTCCTTCGGTACTATATCTTCCAGGGCTCCCGTTCGCTCCTCTTGGTTCTCAAATTTCACAGAAACCTCAACAGAATCTAGTTCAAGACCACCTTGATCGATTCGTAGATGACGGATATGTGAGGCGATGCGAATGAGCATGCATATGGCTGAGTAAAGCCTTGCCAGACAAGGAAGAACTTTGGCCTTTGATTGGTTCGCAAGTTCTGGGACGAGTTCACCAACCTTTTTCAAGCCCCCTAAGCTGGAGAGGATTTTTTCTGCATTGGGTTCAATTTCTGTGCCGACATCCTTGAGATCTGCAATAGTCTGTGCGGCCTGGTAAGTCATTTTGTAGGCTGAGCGGATGACAGTACGTCCATACCAGACGTCCAATACTTCCAGACTAACTGGGTCAAGCTCCCATATCACGCTCACTGCATACCTGTACAATGAAGTAAATGAATGTCATTGAATTTAGATGAGTGGGTTTCTAAAACCCGCAATTACAGTATTGATGTCGTGGAATCCAGCTAATAGCTACGGTCTCCCTATCAACTCACGCTTTGACAATAAACGTTCGGCCAAGCTGGCATGTCTGATTAGATATTCAAAGATAACTTAGTGCTGCACTGTTTGCAGTAGTAGCTCAAATCTTGTGGACTAGACAGGATGCCCAAGCATTGCAGGTGTCGATATGATCAACGAAGGTTCACAATAGAGGCGCTATTGAGTCTGCGTGGACTTTTGGCAACCCACCAAACCTGAATGTCTCCCCAGGTTGACGTAAGCGTGACCGACCGCTGTGTTGGGAAAACAGGATATGCCGCATTTACTTCTTAGAAGAAAAGTGGTTACTAACTTACCGATCGACTCCACTCCAGAGGGAACAAACATCACCACTCAGAATGCCTGGTAACATGTCATAACGACGATCAGCAAGGTACACCGAGGTAGAGCGCCTCCTTGCCTCTGCATCAAGACTGCCATTTGGTTTGACGAAGTGAGTTACATCAGCAATGTGGACACCGAGTTGGATACGCCTTGTGGAGACATCTTCGATCTCACTCCCGAGCCAACGGACGGAGAGAGCATCATCAACGTCTTCACAACCGGGTGGGTCGATGGAGAAGACAAGAGTGTCCTCGGAGAGGGGATTACCAGAGATAGATGGAGAGCGGAGATCACGTCGACGTGTGACCTCCTCGGGATCTACCTGCCAGGCACCGCGTACAGCAGCGAGATGTTTCAACTCGTCCAGTTGGATGTCTGTAAAGGGTCGGTATGCCAGACCGTGTTCCACAAGGATAGTCTGCGTCTCGGTTTCCAGGTCGCCTATTGGACCGAGAGATTGGACGAAGTGACCACTGGGATAGTTGGAATTGGCGTCCCAACGATCCATTCGGACAACAAATCTGCAATAGAGCGATAGTAGGTGAAACAGCTCCGTGCATCGACTCTATGTTGCATAGATAAAAACATGTATATACGAGCGCTTGAAGGGTGGTCACTGCCGGCTGCGTACTTTTACTGAACTAACCGAACTCTCCACAACTTGCGATCACGAACGCAGATGAAAGAGGTCAAGCCTTTAAAGCTTAGGACATCTACCGTTTCAGTCCAGAGACAAGAGAATGAGAGACTTGTGCATAGCTTCAGAGGCCAAAAAGTGCTCGTGGATACCGAATGAATATCGCATGAAGGCAAAACAACCAGAAAAGTAGTCGGAACGCTGGGGTGCGAAGTGTCAGTTGATCCAACAGAGTGATTATGGTGGGAAAAACTTATAATCCCAAAAAAATTTGAGCTTTGAACTAAGGGGCATCTTCTAAGTTATTAAGCGCCATCAGCATTTGTTTTGTTTTAAGCAAAGTACCATTAAAAGTGACTATGATACGTGACACAGGTATCGCCCAGCCAAATGCCATTGCAACACATTTTACAGGGATTGTAACCGTTAAGCCCGTAGAAACCTCCAAGACATAGTACTATCGACGGAATTCCCAATACCTAATGTCTCCTCAAATAGCACGTTAGTCCTTCTGTCGAGATTAACAGGATTGATGCCCAGAAGGAAAGGAAACTATAGAACAGGACTCCTAACTTTACCGTGTGTGGATACAATAAGGCCCACTCTAGATCCAGGTGCCTCAAGATTGTCAAGGATGGCTGCTGCGTTGCAATATTGTCTTCCACTTATAAGCATAACCATTCACTCAAGACCAGCCAAGAGTTAAATAATTCCATAAGAATTGGGATCTACATTGATTTGATAGTACTGTCGACGTAAATGCTCGAACACACCTCATTCCAGCTAATTTGGACGGTTCAGTGGTAAAGATACGAATACGAGGGATGCGTCTGTCCCAGGGAGTAGCGACGATCCAACCGGGAGTGGATGAAAGGGGAGCATCTTTGTCCTCTTGCCCTTCACGTGGCACACAGGAGCAAACATAGTCGCGCCAATTGCGAGTCAACACGCCAACCACAAAAGCACAGGGCAAACCTGAGGTAGGGACAGATTGAGCAGCGATATCTCCACCAACACCACCGATCTTTGATTCGGCTTCGCCACTTTCGTCGGTCGCACCAGCATTGTCTAGGCCTGAGACCATTGTCTCCGCAATACCTAACGAGAAAATGATTGCTGGAGAATGAGCATACCACGTCAGGTTTATTTAGGTATTTACTTGCCGAAAAGTGGCTTCAACATCCGTTGCCTACAATGCCTAGCAAAAGTGATGCGTTGGTAAGGAGACAGGTGTCAAAGAATGGCAAATAAAGACCAATATTCTATGCCATTGCCTCAGTGATATTTTCAAAAAGAAGTACTTTGAACATGTACTGTTGAGAAAAAAAGCAAAATATAGAGGTATTTATAGATCTCAAGGAGCAACACGCAGAGTCGAGATCCAATAAGGCATGGTCAAAAAGATACCTGCTTCGGAAGGCAACAGATTACTTGACATTGTGGTCCATAGGTGTCGTGGCAGCAACCGAACCACCACAATATCCCCATCAACTGCGCGGTTCCGATGAGCCATTCCGTTTATCGCCAGCTCGGAACGTGACGCAAACTCCGTGTCCTGGGTATCTGCTTGGTGTTTGAGAGCACTAGCACTACGCAAAGGGAAGGAGGCAGGTAGGCCATTAGTCCAATACAAAATGAAAAAACCTACTTCGTAGAAGAAAGCCAGAAGTTTTGGGCTTAAAATGCCTACTTACTCGGTGAGTGCGACAACTGCTTCCGTCGAGGACCGAAAACGCGAGACCCGCAAAACACCCTGAAGAAACTGGCCCGACCGAACGCCGGCAATGAGAGCAGATTCTGGAAGGTGGGCAGGGTAGACGTCTCCGTGTGCGGGCTGTTGAGGCAAATTAGAAGTTGTGGCTGCTGCGGCTGTGACAGGCGTCGATTCATTTTGTTCACCACGATTCAATTTCAGTGAGGCACTGAGAGAATCATAGAGCTGCCGAACTGTAGTAAGATTTGAGTGATGGGTTTGAAGATACGTGGGTAGATCCATCATCAAGACGCCATCGTTTGATGGGTCTCTTCTAGCTAACTCAAGAGCGATTTCAGCATTATTCGTAAGGAGAATGACATTAACCTCTCCTCTTAAGTGATTTCGGTACCACCGAGCAGCAATCCAGTTGAGACGAGTGGTGTAGTCCAGAGCAGATTCACCAGGATGAGCTTGTCGAAAACAATCCTCGTGGAACTCGTTATCGAACAAGACACAACACTGAACTGGGTCAGACAGACATGCTCGAATTCGGTTATATACAGCTTTTGATAGTGCTTGTTGCTGGGCCTAAAAAGTTAATATAATTGGTCAATTTACACAAAGTTAAGGTATTAAGTTTCGAATACCAAGTGCTTACGAAGCATAGCGAGGATAGAGTCACAACAATGCCCTGGATTTCCGTAGACTCAAAGATCTCCCAATAATTGAGAGCATAAAATCCATCAACAATTACAACATTTCGGAGATCTGAGGGAAGAGAAAATCCTTTAAAAATATCCGTAAAATCAACCAAACAATTACCAAGATGACATTCATTGTTGGGGCATAACTGTGTGCGACAAGGTATGTTTTTACGTAAATAAACTTCTCTGGTAACACGTACGCCTTTTCCTTGGGGTGTAACATATGTGACAACCTTCTCCGACTTCACTCTAGATATTACATAATTTTCAGACACGTTCATGATGAGTTAAATGAAGTGCCAAGACACGAAGGTAGGTCATATCAAAGACATACAAATGCAAATAAAATATGGGCCATAAGAGGAAAAGTGCATGTCGTGAAAACATGATTATATTTTAAAGACCTTCGCAAGCAAAAGAATTTTCCAATTCAAACAAAGGTTATTTTTTGGAAAAATCGCTATAAATTCTTGTTCGAAAAAGTCATAGAAAGAAATTCATTCGTCTTCGGCAAAGAAGCTCACTGTAACTAAGCTTAATTCTAGTCACTGTCCCTCGTTGTAAATTTCACCAGCAGTGTAATACTTTAAACTACCGGTTTCGGTCAGGGTCACAGAGATGGTCATGTTGCTCTAGCCGCATAGTCTGGCCTTAGGGCCGTGACAGCAGCTCATTCTCCTCTGTCTTTTAAAATGCGTACAGTCTGCCCTGGTTTTCTTTCATTCTTTTGCCTTCATGGGTGCATTGGGGTGCTAGAATCAGTACTTGACGTCTTGCGTTGACTGACGGATGTTTTAACAAGTTTCATTATTTTATCCATTTAGGCGTCTTTTTAAGCACTATTCGTAGTGTTCAAAGGCTTTCATAAAAGCAAAAGAAAACAGAATGCCTGAAAAGAACACATATATTTAATGAACAGAGGAAAGTAAGCTGCTAGCGCGACCCAGGGGCAGCCTACGCTCCTAGGGCAATACGACCACTTCTGTGACCCTGACTAGAACCGGTGGTTAAAACAAACAGCACCACGTTATTTGTAACACATTGCTGTTTGGACTGCCGGTTTCGGTCAGTGACAGAGAGGTGGTCACATTGCCCTAGATGCGTAGGCTGGCCTCCGGATCATTCCAAGAGCTCATTTCCTTCTGTCTGTTGAGTGCATATACATATATGTATATAAATATTCTACTCTAGTATTCCACCTTCTTTTGCCTTCGAGGGAGCCTCGGGACGCCACACTATTATTGCATTATTGCCAAAACACAAGCAACGGCAAAAATCAAAATTCACGCGTCCAAAAAACTCAAAACGTAATTTTATTCGAACGGTCAATTAAGGTGATATTTAAAGCGCTTATTTCAGTTTGTAGGAAAGAAAATGGTGAAGTTGTATTAGTGTACTTTCAGGCCATCAGCGTGAACGGAGAGCATTCCCGTCAAGTCATGTGTTCTAGAGATCCAGTACTAAGAAATACAACACATGTGCAAAATATATCTCCTTCAGCTTCGTAGACCCCTACGGCTCTACTGTTGTGCTTCCACTGCCCAAAAATCCTTGGCTTCCCGTTTCGCTGACAATGCCTATACTATAATAGAAGAGTAGTGCACTGTAAATTTCCTGTTGATAGGTGGAAACATAGTACTAGGCGGGAAATAATGTTTAGTCGACGAAATGAAAGGCTTTTGAGCCACTGATATGACCCTGAGTTTAGCCCATCCAGAGGAGGCAATTTGCTTAGCCAGGTGACGGTAGCCAAAACGGGGGCTCTAGCTAGTAGCATTGGAATCCAGATGCCATATTGGTGTTTGCTAACAACAGAGCTAGTAGTAAAGAACAACTCGCTCATTAACGGTTTATGATTTCTAGGTTGACAAAAAAAATGCGAAAGTTGTAGTTCGGGAAAAAAATTAACAATTTTTAGCAGAAAGCCTTAAGAAAAAACAACTTAAGCTATTTGCTTTAGTTTTGTGTTCCATGATAAGCCCACTGACAACTAAATCTACCCAAAACTTACACCCATTTACTAAGTTTGACGTGAAACTGTAAGTAGTATTAGCTTCAAAGTGCCATAAAAGTGATTGCGCAGTAGTGCTTAGACCAGTCTACCCTCTAGAAAGCACTAAGATACACACAACTGCGAGAGCTAAATAACTAGAAAAACATGCAAGGAAGCTGTCATTATTAGCATATTTTAAGACTTGTCGTACTTGCTCCCAACGCTAAGTGCATTACTTTGTTTGTTGGAACTACCTGTTTTGGTCAAGGTCACAGAGGTGGGCCGTACTGCCCTAGCCGCGTGGGCTGGCCTCCAGGCCATGCCAGCAGTCTATTTCCCTCTGTCCGTTGAATATATATATATTCTACCCTAGCATTCTGCCTTCTTTTGCCTTCGATGGAGCCTTAAGCTGCTACATTGATGGCAGCGAAAAGCGTATCCTATTCCATTGGTTTTTATCTCGACCTCTACCGCCTGCGGCATGTTGCAGCGGTGCGAAAGAAGTGTATGTGCTACGGATGGGCCAAGAACGACGTCCGCCTCCAGCATCTACTCCTTCCCCGTGTTCCACAAGGAAGCTATCAACAACTGAAGCGACACTAGTCCTGGACCACCTGGAAAGTTTCGTTTCGAAGATTACCTCTGATATACTTGCTTAAGGAGATCGGCGTGCTAACGCCCCCCCGCGGACATACAAATGGTTGGCAGGACCACTTATTCTGAACTTTGTTGCTAGGCCAAACGAAACTCGGAGTGCAATGCACTGCCAAGAGGGATAACTGATGTTGGTGTCAAACATCGCCTCAATCGCGTCGAATGTCGGCGACTGGCATGGTTGGCTCGTGGATTCTTCTTGCAGCACTGAGTATGTTGTGATGGCTAACGCGGGAGATGTACCCAGGGGCACGTCGGGGACGACGCTCGAAAGAGGAGAGAGGCAATGTTGTACTTTGTTTGTTGGAACTACCGGTTTCTGTCAAAGTCACAGGGGTGGCCGTACTACCTTAGCTGCGTGGGCTGGCCTCCGGACTGTGCCGGCAGCCTATTCCCCTCTGCCCGTTGAATATATATTTCTAACCTAGCATTCTGCCTTCTTTTGTCTTCGAGGGAGACTCGGGACGCTACCCTAAGGGCTTCAAATTCCTATTTCCATAAATACACCTCTCAAGTAAAGCAAAGCACTAGAACCAGAATATTTCTTAAATAACAGTCGGATAGCGATTAAACCGTAAGCAAATTTAAATACTGCTACAGTTCTTTTATGGCTGTCTTCACGAAAAAACCAAATTCGATATAAGAGCCGGCGCAATGGAACTATAAAGATGAGCATAGAGAAAGATGTTCAAAGCGCAGGCAAGGCTGTAGTACTTTGTTTGTTTGAAACACCGGTTTCGGTCAGGGTCATAGAGGTGGCCGTAGAGCTCTAGCTGCGTAGGCTGGCCTCCAGACCATGTCAGCAGCTTATTTCCCTCTGCTGTATATATATATATATATATATATATATGTGTGTATATATTCTACCCTAGCATTCTTCCATCCTTTACCTTCGAGGGAGCCTCGGGTCGCTACAAACGCTATTTATTGCTTCGCTTATTTATTTGGCTCTTTCTTGCAATTGATTGATTATGTGACGTTCCCATATACACAGTTTAGCGTCCCGAGACTCCCCTGAAGGCAAAAGAAAGTGCAAATACTAGGTCAGAACACATAAATATATTCAGCAGACAGAAAGAGTGGAGCTACAAAAATGGCGCGCAGCCAGAGCATTATGACCATCTATGTGACTGAGACCGAGTTCAGCAGTTCAAACAATTAAAATACTACACATAAGCTTTGCGTACTGAGCTCTGTATAATGCCGATGGTAATACGCATTTCTACGTTTTAGCCTTATTATTCCTAAAAACGCTTTTGTTAATTTGCAAACTTCGGTTTCTAAGCGTTAAAATGCTCACACTTTTTGTGTCGGCAAGGCGATGGGAAAGGTGTGAGCTGAACAAATATGGTCCTGATCATGTTTTCTCGATGCTAAAATCAACCGCTGTGTAATGTGCTTGCCTTTTACATATCTTACTTGCAAAAGATATAACTGCTAAAGTTAGACTTTTTTACTTGACTTAGTTAGCACAGTTTTTCTAATTTTGCGTTAATTTTTTTCAAGCTAATTTACAGTTCGAACCCACCCCGACAATCCAAATTAACCAATCGTTGGCACGCAATCACGTTGTTGTGTTTAGTATTGTTTTGCTGCATATACCTTAAGCGTTCGTGCTCTTGTATTTGAAGCCATACCAATAATTTTACTTGATTTTGGCCCAGTACTTTTTCACTAGTTGCATCAGCTCATCCGGTTGCTGTCCTCTGGGAACAACAGTCTGTGTTTTGCTTCTAACTTTTCATGTTTTTTCAGTACTCGGTCATGCAATCAGTGGAATATTCAGTTTGCACAGCACCTTTTGACTGCGATGATCTCGTCATTAGACATGGTTCGATTCGATCTGCTGACTTATTTGACCAAAGCACCAAGCTACCCCACTTCATTTTCACTCCAACGGGTTCCACAACCTGTGCTTACTCTCCCAATCGTCTTCATTGTCAGTTTGCTAACGGCAAACAGTTTTCATGGACTCCATCCAACGCTGACGGCTTCTTTGAGTCATTGGAAAGCTGGCCGATTGATGCCCCCCGGTCCTGGATAATTGCTGAAGTCGCTTTTCTACCATCTTCTTCAAGCATGGTTGTACTTTTTACCCCTTCCCAAGACATCAGGCCAAAACGATCACTTGTGTGCCTTCTAAGCCTCAGTGATGAAAAGTCAGTCAAGTTTACCCGGTTTATTTCCCTTCGTGGAAGGGCTGAAGCTATCCACGCGGTAGCCGTAGGCCGTCAATCATTTCCTTCTTTTGATGGCATGGTTGTTGTTGCTTTTGAGGGCGGCCTTCTGGCTTTAGTAGGTAATTTCGTTCCTTTTATTGTCCTACCTTTATTGGCTTAACAGACTCTAAAAACGGGCTTGTTTTTCAGATCTTTGTTTAGATTGGAAGCTAGATAGGCCACGTGTGGAACCTAGCGTCTGCGTCTCAGTTGAACAGTGTCTTGAGGCATTTTCGAAGGAGGAACTAATATCCCCATTCTCCCAATTGTTTGAGCATTCCCTAGTCAATCTCAACGGTACGCTCCAATCCTGTGATTCTAGGTCATTCCCATCGTTTGCAAAAATTTCCCGCTAATCCATCGGTTAAGTAATCCGAGTACTTAATAATTGATAGGCTCTGAATCTTTTTCTTACAAGTATCTAATGGTGTGGCTTTAAAATTATGCAGGAGCTCAGTTTGACGTCAAAATTTTTGTTATTGCATAGTGTTGTCAAAAAATCGCTTAAACGTTCAAGTCGGCTCGTCATGATTACTCTCCTTTCGAGTGTAGGGATCTATTTGACTTTAGTTTGGTGAAATGGAAGTGTGGAGGGGTTGGGAGCGTGTATAACTGACGATTTCTGGGTAATTCATGGCGGCATGAACCCACGTATGTTATTTGGGAATCTAGATAGGGCTTTGAGATCAAGTTTAAGTCGAAAGTGGTTGTAGCTGCGAAATGTCCGAATGCTTAACTTTGAAATAATGAATTGCGATGGCTAAATTACTGCTAAGTGTGCTGTCAGTCCGTGAATTTCTTTCTTGTAAAGTTGCAGAACACCTGCTAGAATGGATTAATGGTAAGACCAAACAACCAAGCATCGTTCCTCTCTTTCAGCATCACGAATCTCTTTGAACAATTTCTACTACCAAACACCTCGTGGTGAAATCATTGCCAAGGTCCCATCCTGTGA
Organism: Taenia hydatigena; assembly: GCA_036345935.2. Taxonomy (NCBI): domain Eukaryota; kingdom Metazoa; phylum Platyhelminthes; class Cestoda; order Cyclophyllidea; family Taeniidae; genus Taenia; species Taenia hydatigena. The sequence goes on along the minus strand of JADWOT020001561.1, from coordinate 910,006 downwards.
GTAACTAATATCCCTCAGCCTGATACGCAGGGCGAGAATAAGCCTCACTACTCTCCTCTTTATAATCTCTAATTTCAGCCTCCGCGAAAGTCACCCTTTTGCAGTACGTCCCACAAATCAAAAGCCTTGTCGTCGGTTTCGACTTCGGTGGATGGCAGATGTGGAGTCTGACAAAACTTCAGCTTATGTGCGTTAGCTGTGAACTACGAGTTGAATGTATCTTTGCCGTTATGATCAGAATGCAATCCAATGTAGACACTTCCCGATTAAGTAATTTGTTTTCCTTCCAGTTTATGATACTCCGCTCCTGCGCAGCATGTTGAAGATGCCATTTCTGGCTCTTATCTACTGTTTCCCGCTAGAACTGATGCCTAAGAACAATTCTATGTGCCACAATTTTTTGTTAATGGCGTTTTGTCGCTCATGTCAGCATCCCTGAGAGTTCATAGCACATTAATTTCGTATTCTGTTGTGCAATGCGGACAGGATGCGGGTTGGTCCCGTCATCAATGTCAAAAGCCGCACAGGCTTCTTGCCCATCCGCTACATCTTAACTGAACGATATTATATTTTTGTGCCTTACTAAGCCTTTTTTTCCCATGATTGATTCCGACTTTTCAGTTGATAGTGTTCGAACTTAAAATTTCCCCTTTTCAAATCGTACATGTTTCTCGTCATAACGTGTTTATATTTGTATTTGGTACAATTCTAGCAATTTGTTATGTGTCGGCAGCCTGATAATCTTTTTTCCTCACCAAAATTTCATGCATGTCCTGGAAAAACTCACCTTTTTTAGTTTTTCATCATACTTTCAAAGCTTTTTTGGCTCTTTGGTTGCATCTGTTGATGTGCTTAAACGTCAAGCTTGACTGCTAATCCGTTCTCTCCTGACAATCCAGCTACACTTATCGCGAGTTGCCCTCCGCGCCCGTTTCCACGGTGAGCTGTGCCTTCTCTGAGCCCTCTGACGACCCTCGCTATTGCTGCTTCCTCTGGATCGGCTGGCAGGGCTTAAGAAGGTCATCCTCCATTGAGCCATCCTCTCCTCCTCCTTCCTCCTCCCCTTCTCGCGGTGCCGTTAAGTGAGTTACTCTTTTTCATCTGTTTGATGGTAGCTCTGATGAGTATCCTTAAATCAAGCAGAGGTTCAGTACTATTGCGACCCATATATTCCTCTTGATGAAGCTCTGAAAGGCCAAGAACAGCCCATAGGAAAGAAACATTTTAAATTTTATCCTAATTTGTACTGTTAATTATTGTCCTGGCTGATGCTTTGTCCCAAATATGTTATTCCCCTCCATGTATGTGGTGGTTTAGACTTTTGAATGTTGCTGCACCTGTTTTCCAGTCCGAGAGTTGTTCTCTTCCAACTGGGTTTTCGAAAGCGCATCGAACACACTCAACCAAATACGGAAGACACCCTTTACGAATATGAGGTACGTTATTCCCTCAGACATTAGCATCCGTTCTTGTTTTACCTTGTGTCCCGCTATATTTGTATTCGACATTTTCGTCTGCGCATTACTTACAGGAGTTCTACGGCGCCTCCAAACGCCTCTCAGCCTCCCTGACCCCCATAACAAACTCCACGGACAATGAGGCATCCCATTGGTCGGCAAATGGAGCTCTCCTCACCTCTATCCAATCATTGGGCACCAACTACTCCAACAATTATGGCCTTAGGTCAAATCGTCTCACAGCTCTGGTGTGGCGTGCTGCTCCAGATATTGTACGGATCGGGCTATTTGATTTGGATCGGTGGTACCATGCTCAAATGCCCACTTCTATTAGGTATGCCTATCTAAGTACTTATTTATTAGTCCAAAAAGTTGTTTAATTACTTTTTCACCCAGAGGCAACACACATGTTCATCTCGAATCAATTCCTTTCCCTTTCATCCCTCTTTTGCTCATCCACGAAGCCCAAATTTATCCACTTCTGCTTCATACTGCATCGTTTAAGCATCCATCCGTTTGTTCTGTGTAGTTTCATCCAACCATCAACTCCTAATCCACCCATCAATCTCTCATGGATCCATCCATCTCTAACGTGTCCATCTTTTCAATCACAAATTTCTCTTGCATTTATTCATCTTTAATTCATCCATCCCCAATCCGTTGGAGCATTCATCCGGCTTTACGTAGTTCACGCATTGTTGAATCTCAAGTCCATGCATGCCAGTCCACTCACCTATCCATTGACACCTCTGATCTGCCTCTCAATTTGTTGGATGCCCTCCAATCTGAAAAACCGTCCACCCATTTACTCACACCTGCTCAACTATTTGCTCGCCAATATTTAGTCATTTTGTTCGCATATTTTTCTTGGAATCATCTATTCCTAGGGGCCTCATCTGCTCAGCTGTCAATATCCCCGTTCTGGATTCATTTGCTCCTTTGTCTCACGTTCATCCGTCCTTTAGTTTTGTGCTAATTAGTATTCGATCTGCTTCTAAGTCCATCCGCAGTTTTGTCCTGATAGTCCACACCCATCCACCTTTCCATCTATTTTCAATCTATCAGTAGATTTATGTTCATTTCACCTCTTACCTGTCTATCTGTCCACTCGTCCCTAGTCTGCGCCTCCAATCATCCACTCATCAATTACTCATCTGCAAATCATGCCTTCAGTCCTTACCTATCCATACAGCCTTTCGGTCTTCCGTCTTTATGCCAATCATTTCATTCATTCTTCTTTGTCTTTCCATTTCTTCGTGTTTTCATCCATCTCCCATCTTTTCACCCACCAATCGTCATCGATCTATTAAGTTGATGTATCCTCAACCTAGTACTTACCGCCTAGCCGACTTCTCTTTTAGATCAGACAACTCTTTCTTTGCCGTCTACGACGCGAGTTTGAACTCTTCTCGAGCCCATCCACTGGTGCGTTCTTGTTTACTTCATATTTCACTTGTCATCGTGTAATTCTCTTTTCCCTCAACCAGACTGCTCATATCCTACCCCACACCATATTCGCCTTCTGGGCAGTCGTCTATCGTCGTGAGCTTTGCGCTTTGAGGCTCTGTGGTGACCTCACCGCCACTAAGAATTATCCTCTCCGTGGTTGCCAGGGTCTCCGAAACCCCATCCCTGAGTCCCAGCTTCGTCCATCCACCCATGCTTTCAAGGCACTAGTGCCTTTCATCAGAGGTAAGGCTCATTCTTCTCATCGGTCTTTGTCCAGATCATGTTGTGGCCTGTGCGTCGTTTAAGTTCGTTTCTCGCCAGGAATTGGTACTTCGAGAAATCTCTGTTGCCATTGACTCACCCCATTCCTCCATCCCTTTTGATCCAATTGACTGGATCACAGAGGCTGTGGCTTGTGGTTTAATCCAAGAATTTGATGACTCTGATTATGGCATACCTCGGATTCTAAAGGATGCCGAAGATAGTGAGTGGATCACTCGTCAAGCGATTGGACTTGAGATCCTACCTCCAGGTCTCCAGAAACAGATGGAGATGATGGATGCGGAAGAGGAGAAGGAAGATACAGACTACTTTGAAAGTGCCGCCATTCCATTGTCTCCGCGCGGTGATAGGAAGCGTAGACTCCTGTCTGACCAAGGTGTTGGTGGGAGGTCTTCCAAGAGACCTCGCACGGATCAACAAATACGTACATCTAAGTACCTCTCCCCCACATGGGTCATCATTGCCAACTGTCTCCTTGAGCACGGAATGTTCAAGGAGGTAAAGGCGCTGGCAGGTTTGATTGCCGCAGCAGCGAACGGGGATTTCAATGCGCGGGCTTTTATGCGTCGATGGCTGTGGCTTCGATGGCTGGGCAAAAAGAGCTGTCTGGAAGGCCTCCTTAACCCTGTCTTCGGTACTAATGAGGATGCTTCACCAGTCAGCGTGGAAGGGCTCCAAGACCTTAGTCTGTGCATTTACTCTGTGAGTTCCGACCTTTGTCTCTCCTTTCGTCAAAGTGATGGCCAAATATTGTGGCATCTTTAAATCGCAGCTTCGAGCCCTGGAGGATATTGCCGAGGTGGTGATGCCCGTGGCTGATCGTGATGGTGAAGGTGGAGAGGCGGTCTCAGCTGAGGCGAAACTCAAGGTCATTCGAATGCTTGCGGAGTACACCCACTCGGTGTGCCTACTTCTTCGATTCGGTCTACTGCCACAGGCCTCTGACCATGCTTATCGGTTAAGGGCTTCGAGGTACGCCCTCTCTTATTTCTTCTCCATTGTTCACCTACCGACTCACCATAATTTAAACTGACAATAAATGCTTTAAGAATGGATGTACGCCATCATCTCTTTCCTTGACTGTTGGTCTGCAGTGAAGTCCCCTTGTCGCCCTACGACCCCACTGAACTCAGTGATTTTCTTGCCAAACTCCAATCGGCGCACGGATTGATGTCCATCCCTTCCACCCCACCTTTCATCACTGGTCGCATCATGGACCATCTTCGCCACGCATTGTCCACGGCAGAATCGGACGAGGAAGCAGCGGCAGCCGTTGAGTCGGAGGTGACTACCACCTACCCTCCTCGCCATCTCCAGTCCATGTGCGCCTTGTGGCAATGCCTCTCACCAGGGCCGCAGCCGCCTCTCATTCACTTAGCGCTCTTTACCTTCCTCCTCTTTGACACTGTCGCTGTCAACGCCCTCCGTGGCAGCAAGGTGGACGAGGATAGGAGAAGCAACGATAATGCAGGAAGCCAGGAGGTAAACAGTGTCAGACGAGTACGTCTTGCTACGGAGAATGCTAAGGAGGCAGGCACCTCCTCTTCTGGACCGGTGGCTCGGGCTGTCAGGCTAGTGAGTTTGGTATATGAGCTTGATTTTTACTCCATTTTTGGTCTCCGCCGCCTTCAAGCTAAATCACCTCCTTCAAATCTTTTTCCCTCTAAGTTAAGCCAGCCAAATTTTGGCGAAGCCACTCGTATGGTATTATCAGGATCGTTTCGGCTACTCTAACTTCTTTTAATTGTTAAATAAGGTTTGGTTTTTTTGAACACTAACTCCTGTTTTTCACTGTGTTTAGCAAGAATATGTCGTGAACCAGCTTGTCAGTGAGTTTCCTGTCTTTGAAAATTATGTCTCCACTGTCAGAACGCTCTGGCTGATAGACCGTTTTCGCTTCCCCGTAAGTTTACCTCGTCAATACCATTTTTACCTAATTTTCTGCAGGACTCGAACCAAAAGCTCTTTTGTGTAATAGGACGTCCTCTGTTCCCGTTTGAGTCTCGTGGCCACGGGTCAAGTGACTTCATTGAGTCAAATGCCTGAGATTTTTCCCGACCAGGCTAGGGTAGTGGGAGACTACTGTTCACGTTGTGGAGAGACCGAGTTGGCCGATCTCTTTGCTCCAGCTTGCGACTCCTTGTCGTCATCGTCCTTATCTCTACTACATGTGGGCAACATCGGGTCATGCGGAAGTGTTCTGCCTGCTCTTTACCACGCTCGGCGGCTCTACTTCCAGCAGAATGATCATGAATCTGCAGCTAAAGTGCTTCTGGAGGTGGCCGACACATTTAGAAGGCGTAAGATCTCTGGCTTGATCGTTAGGTTATGCTTTCTTTCTAAAAACTAGAAAGACAGGTGAGTGTGTTAAAACGGTGCCTAAAATAAAAACAGGAATAATTTTAATGCTTTTTTTCTAGTCACTTCTATTTGGACCGGGGCCTTCGAGGCCATGCGCGATAAGAGGCTTTCAGGGAGGTGGAACTGCTCTTAGTTTTCGGAATACGTCTTTTTTACTGCATTTTTTTACACGGAAAGGCTCACCATTATAGCTAATCCATCCTAGGACGCTCTGTCTCACTTCGCCATTAGTGTAGTCCTGACCTTTTAAAACGTTTATGGGTGTAGGGGGTTGTGTTTACCGTTGCTACATAGGATTCATCTCCTTATGCATCGATTAGGCGTTTTATACACTCACCGAATGTTTTTCGAGACTACAGCTGCGCTGAAGGCTGAGATCTACGGGTTTCATTGAAGTGTTTACACGATTCACGTTTTACTGGGGCCGCAAATCCCATCTCCATACAAGCGTGCGTGGGTTTCGTGGCTTCGTCCACAAGAAACTTCGTCATGCCATGCAGTTGCTTACAAGCCGTGCGACTTTTCGACATACTTGCAGGGTTACGCTTCATGGGCTCGTGAATTAGTCAGGTGGCGGTCTTTGATGGACAAGCTTAGGCACGACTGGTTACCACTCCTACTTTCACACCCAAAGAAAGTCGTTTGAGTAGCTGTTTGCTTTTTTCATATGCAGACGGTCGATTCTTGGATTTGATCAACCTCGGTTTGACAGCATGGGAGGCAGATGTCGTCTTTGCTGACATGCGTCGCAGAGGCGAAAATCAACTCCTCTATGCCTGTCTCGTTGCTCGAGCACAATACAAGGTAATTTATCCCTTTAGTGAATCCATTTTCTTCCGTCTTTTGCCTTCTTATTGTGGCGTTCATCTCTTTTTTTCAGGAAGCACAAGACCTTCTCGCCGAAGTTGACGCAGACATCGTCTCACAAATGTCACAACATAGCACTCAAAAACTTTCCAAGACTCCAGTCGTCCGTGCCCTGTCGTCCACCATATCCTCTTGTCTCCCACACCTTCAATACCTCTTCCCCTTTTCCACTCTTGTCAATCCTGGCCACTTCAACGATCAATTAACCTGTTCCATCGACGCTAATTCCACCGAAGAAAACTCAAATAACGAAGTCCGCTTTGAATGTATGGAGTCTGATTCCACTCATGCCTCTCCTGCACCATCAACTGAACGTCTACCGAAGCGGTTCGCAACCCCCAAGGGTCGTCGTCTCTCTGTTCAACCTTCCACTGTCGATAGAAATCGGGCATCAGAATTTTGGAACTACTATGATGTGTAGGTGTTCTCTTCAATCAATCCAAGTGATTCTAACTTTCTTATTTCTTAAATTGTAGAGCTCAGCGCGTGCTTCGGGGCGAAAAACCCTTTGAGACGAGGTCACCAGTAAAGCCAAGGATTACGGACAGTGCTCGGAAGCTGAGTCGAAAATTGCGCCAGTGAGTTTTAGATTTCCTTTGTTGAGCTTTCGACAAGTTGACAGGTCGATCACATCTATCCATGCTACAGAAAGTGCGACGACCTCAATTATCCCTAAAAACGTTTATTATTAGCGTTAAGAAGGGGCTGGTCTGGTGTCCAACGTGATCCGCCCATCGTGTCTATGAGGTTGCCCAGGTTTGTAGCCTGTATCGTTGGCTGAGGACCGATGCCTAGTTTATTTACCTTCCGAATGGCAAAGTAGACTTTCAAAGGTGCCACTTTTTTCTCGCAGGATACTTTATTCCGCCTCAGTGGTGAGTCCATTGCCAATGACACGCAAGCGGACGTCCGCGACCTCCAGAAATCCTCTCCAAACCAGTTCAGATACTTCAGGTGGTGTTTCTTTTCGTCCGAGGTCAGATTTCTGGACTGAGGTCGGAAAAATGCACGAGGCAGAGTTGAGCAGGCCCACAACTACCTCTGCTACTGCTACTCCTGCTGCATCGATTCTGAAGGTTTGTGCTGCCGGCTTGGACGTTCATAAGAGTTCTTTGCATGGAACACTCCGTTTAATGCTTTCACTACTTTCGCTTTTAGGTCCGCTCCGCACCACCGCCAGAACGTGCGAAAACACCACCGCCCACCAACTATGCAGCCGAATCAGATGCCTCATTTCAGGACTGTCGAGAGAACACGCCTTCCCTTGAAGTCGATGAAGATGATGCCGAGGTCACAATTAATCCACATACTCTCCAATTTGGTATGGCGGGTGTCTTTTTCTCCCCTTTTTATGAATTCATCTGCCTTGCCTGTTGAATTCATTTTGATGTTAGTTCTTTTTATGACATGGGGACGAGACTTGAGTCCACCTCCCCATTGTGAGCTTTCGCATATTTAGCTATGCACAAAAAATGTCTTCCTTCTATGATGCCCAGGCTCGACACGCTATAGGCGTGTATTTAAACCTGAACTAGAATCCATCGACTTGGTTCCTCGCGTGGACTAATGCACACTTCCTTTCCAGATCGCAAAGTCTCGCTAGCCAGGAATACTGCTGAAGAACCTGCGATTTCAGGGTCGGTTCCAGTCGTATCTTCCTCCTCCATTAAGTTCACCTTTTCACCTCCCAATCGAACGGTAATTCACATCGACTTCTACTTCCTCACCTCACCAGGCATTTCACGAACTCGCTGTATCTTTCAGGTAATTAGTCATCCGGGGCAGATGGACGAGGTGGCTCGGGCGTTGTGCTCATCCACTCACTTTGTTTTTGCCTCGCCGGCCACTTACTTGATGAAAAAATTCCTGTCCTCCACTTCAGGCGCCCCCTCTCCGACTAGCGAAATGGAGAAGGAGGGTGGTTCATTTGAAACCTCCTACGGATTTACTTCAACTTCGAGGGTTGAGGAGTGCGTCTGTTTTCCTCTCTATTTCTTACGTTTAACCTGACGCTTGAGCAGCACAAACTTTGAATTACATAGTTCGTGTAGTTTCTTTCAATTTGTGAAATAACTTACAAATCGCAGTAGGCCTCTTAGAATAAAAAGAATTTTCAGGTATAAAATTGAACTTTTTGCTCTACCTGTTAGTTGATCGGAGCAATTCAAAACAATAATTGCTTATTTATAATTACATTTTTTTATTTGAAGATTATTAGTAGATCTCTGTTTTTCTCCCGAAGTGTCTCCTCTGCTTATGAATCTCGGGATGAGGTCTTAGGGGACTTTGAAGAAGTTGACGTTGAGGATACTGGTGATGAGAATGCGTCAGCTGGCTCTGGCGATGCGAGAAGCAGTGATGCTGAGGCCCCCGCGGCCACCGATGAGGGCGAAACTTCAACTCACCCGGAGACGGAAGAGGACGAGCAATCGGAGGCAAGTCAGCAGCCACAGCGCCGTTCGAAGCGGAACGTGAAACGACCCGAACGATATCACTATTGATGATCGGTTACGAAATATTTTCTGTTTGGAAAGATAAATGCTGTGAATTAGTATTTTATTGTCATAAGGATTTTGGGAAATATGATGGTGGTGGGTGGGTGCGAGGGCTGGACTCTTCCTCCACAATCAAATGCTTCCTTGAAAATTCAGTGGAGTAGTCTGTGCAATGGTGCAACGATAAATATGGGCTGCTGAACTGCAGAGGTAATAAATTTAGGTCGGCGTTAGTCAACTGACCGCCTAGTTCTTTGCAGGTTGCGCTTTCTGGTGTATCAGCCGAAAGATTCGTGATGTGGTGAAAAGCTTTACTGACCTAATGAAGTACTAGTAGTCTACCGGTTAAAAGGGCCTACTACCTTCGCTAATTCACCCTTGCTGAATGGACTGGACGCCGCATCATGTCAGTAGACTCAATACATACTAAGTGGTGGATATAGATATTCCGCTTGAGTATTTCTTCTAATCTTGTCTTTAGTAAAATCCAATAACACCGAAAACTATTCGTAATAAACTTTCATGCTAATAATTAAAATAAAATGTCCCAACGCGTCAGTGCAACTTAAAGTTAAAAAAACCCATACGCAAAGTTATTTTGTCGTCATTAGAGCAAAAAAGCAATGCACACTCTATTTACATTAGGGCTTTGCTTCGAGAAATTTCGCAAGTCATTTACATGTTGACACTTGTTTTAACCAACGACCGAACACTTTTTAATTCGCTTGGAAAAATCAAGGTAGCGTGCGGGTAGTGGCTTTTGTCAAATTCTAGCTACTTGGCGTACTTGCTCATGTCTTTTTTTAGTTATGCAAGTCTTCTAGCTTCTTGTCTATACTCTTCTGGTATTGCGTGTTTGCGAGTTGAAGGGCAGTTTTTTGCGTTATTATCGAGAACGCGCGTTATTATTCGTCCCCCTCATTTTCAAAACTGTTACTTTTAGTAAAGCACTATGGCCCATGGTAATGATTTGATTCATAAGAACCACTTCCGGAAGAAGTGGCAATTTATGGTGAGGACGTGGTTTAATCAGCCTGCCAGAAAGCAACGTCGTCGGGAGGCTCGTAAAGCCAAAGCTCGGCGCATCGCCCCAAGGCCTGCCTGCGGGCCCCTTCGACCTATCGTTAACTGTCCTACCCTGCGCTACAATATGAAGGTTCGCGCGGGTCGAGGTTTCACTCTGGCTGAACTCAGAGCTGCCGGCATCAGCCGACCAATTGCTCGGTCTATTGGCATCGCTGTTGACCACCGGCGACGGAACATCTCTGTGGAAGGTCTTCAGCGCAACGTTGCTCGTCTTCGAAAGTACATGTCGAGGATTATTCTCTTTAACAAGGCCAAGATATTGCCTGTACCTTGCCACCAGGGTGAGAAGGGTAAGGTGAAGCAACGCAACGCACTCCCATCAATTCGACAGAAGTACGTCTTTGAAAAGTCTCGGAAGATTACGGCGGCGGACAAGAAATATTCAGCTTTCCACGCCATTCGTCAGCATCGCGCCAACAAGCGTTTGGCTGGCAAGCGTATGAAGGCACGGCAAGCCAAAACGAATGAGTAATGTACAATCTTACCGAATTTGAAGTAAATTTTTGTGTGGAATGATGGTAGCTCAGTATTTGCGCCTCAAATGCATTTTGTCGATGGTGAGTTTGGGGGTTCGCAAATTTTTAACATTGAACCTCGGATACGCTTTCGGCAATTGCTCGCTTGCTTATCGTCATCGAATAGTGTCGACTTAATCTCTTGGCTTCGTCACTATTATGAGGCAACTGATATTAAGAATATGGATTTTTGTATTTTATCTTAACGCTGCTTGCGGCTTGATGTCAGCTTCCTTGTGAGACCTCATGCATCACAATGTTGTGGACTTGGTGGAGCCTTTAATTACATTCAACGTGTCTTTAAATCTGGGGTTTAAGGGGTTTGCTTTATAGCCCGGCCCTGATTCGATCGTAAATGGTTAATATGAGGTAGTTATGGTCTACAAGGGTCTAGTTTGACTTCATAAAATTTCGTAGCAGTTTCAGGCTCGGGCTCGGCTAGCCCACTTTCGTGCGCTTCGCGCGCGTCCCTGCTGTCGCTGGATCTCCTTCTGGGCGGTCTTTTGCGTTCTGAGCGGATCGTGTGCGTTTTTCACCAGTCAAGGGAGTCAGCTGCGATCGGTCGCTCGGCTAGGTCGGCGTGCACAAGTAACTCCAGATCACGGGTTCGTTCCAGTTATAGTGCGTCCTTCTGATGCCATGTGGTTTGGGTGTCGTTGGGATTGTTAGGTTTGAACATTCTTGTTTTTGAGAATTGGTCGTGTTCCGGTGTTTGTCAAAATTCTTTTAAGCTATACGAAACACCTCTCTCCCTTGCCCCAACAACAATGATCGGCTGTTAGTTTTTTCTGCCGTGGTACTATAATTGCATCTCCTGACTACTGTCGAATTAAATATTTTGGGAGTTTGATCAGTTAGTGGCGTTGCGCGGAGGTAGTTTGTTCGTACTTAAGATCCTGGAAAGAAGTAATTTTGTTGCCAATCTGGACTTTTTTGGATTGTTATAGCTACCTTTGGGGATGAGAACATCTGTTTGCGCGGTGAGATGCCGGTGAGTGGAGTCGAGGCATGGCTTGCCTTCAAGGTTTGACAGAAATGTTGGATAATGCTGTGGCATTTACTGTTGTGGAAGGTCTGACTGCTGATGTACAAATTTTCGATTGCTAAGATGAATACGGAGAAGGGAACTTTAAGTAGGATTCAGGTTTACAGAACTGTAAAAGAGTTGTTAAACGTGCTGCGGGAAAAATGTACTTTCCAAGGCCTACTATATGTTAGTCCCTATGAAAGTGGTACATCAACAAATTTTGATGCCCTTATGATAACTGAAATGCAGCTCTACCAGATAATCGCTCATATGGAGCCTCCAAGTAAGCTACTTTACGTTTATATCAATGAGACGGTCTGCATCAAAATTGTGTGCAAGCCAAGACAACGCAATGCATTTGATAGCAATTTGTATTAATAGTGCTATAACTGCGAGTAAGCCAAACCTAATCCGTGGAATTTATAAAATCCAAAGAAGTTCAAAAGGACTTCATGCATCTAGTAGCCATTGCGAGCATGGTGTTTGGTACAGCCTGAATGTTGAGAGGCGATTTATTGTTCCCACTATGGTTTTAATTACGTCGACAGTTGAGCCCATGCGAAACGGCCTTTACGCAATGCCAGAAACGTCCAAACATAATAGCTTACTCGTAAAAAAGTTGCAATATTCCAGAGGAGGATGGAAGTTCGTGGACAACTACCGTACGGTAGGGCTGGGAAACGACTACCGTGAATCAATATCTATAACATATGGTGAAGTATAAACTGCGGAAATTTTGGTGCCTACATGGCTTCATGCTAATCCACTTAGTTAAAACCGCTGCGCCCCAAAAAGCCCAGCTGTTCTGTGTTGGCTCGATACGTACGGTAATTTGTTATGTAAGCTAAATCCTTTAGTTAATAGATGTTTCGCTGTGCATCATTATTAAGTTCTAAAGCAATTAATGCCTTAACTTTAGGACGCTTTACCAATGAGGTTAATTATTCATACTTAAAATTCAACCTTTGAGTGCGTGATGGGAAATGTTTATTTATCTACTTCGATGCTGAGGTCATATTGATCGTGATGGCCAATCATAAACTGGTGTGAATTAAGAAAGAGGTAGGTACGCGATAGCGGTGACGTCCGTTCATGATTGCACTAAAATTTTGCCTTTAATACATCACAAAAATCACCTTGTTGGGCTGCATTGTATATTGTATATCGCACATTGGATTTTCAACGTCATTTTCTGCTTTTTATAGGTCATTCCATGACTTATTTGTTAACAGCTTAAATCATTGGGTTTTTTCAGTGTTTCAAACTAAATGATTAACCAATTTGTGTTATTCACTTTGAAAATAAGTTACCAAAGGCTGCACGGGGCCACTCGTTTGATATAGTTGTATTTTGTGACTATCTGTTCCAGTACTGTCCATTCTAATTTAAATTGCTTCTTTAGCAACCGTTTTGGTCGCTTGTTTTTGTAGATTATGTTTAGACTTAAGTGTGCATCGCAACGCTATGACTGGGGGAAGATAGGCAAGGACAGCATTGTCTATCAACTGCAAGTCGCCTCACAAAATCCGGACAGTTTTTATGCCGATTTTCCATACGCAGAGGTGGGTACATCCCTACACCACATTTTAAAGCTATTTTTCTACAATAACCACTTTCGCTTCATTGGAAGGATAAGTATGCGTGACTGCCTGTTTCATCCACTTGTTTTAGTTGTGGATGGGTACTCATCCCTCGGGCCCTTCCTGTCTTTGGAACCATCCCGAGACTGCCTTGGAAACCTACATTCGAGATAATCCTGCCTGTCTTGGAAAGCCCTGCTTGCAATACTTTGGACGGAATTTGCCCTTCCTCTTTAAAGTGCTCTCAGTTTCCAAGGCACTCTCTATTCAAGCGCACCCTGACAAGGTGAACTCGGATAACTTCCCTTCCACTGACTGACTCCACTGTGGTTGCCTTTCTAAATTTTTTTCTAAATTGTGCAATAAGATACCTGGTTTTCAATGCAGTTCAAATTTTCCTAAGTTGCGCATCTCCTAGTTAAGTTCAACGTTGTAGCGCACTATTTTCTTCCATAAAATATTGTTGTTTTTGGGATGTTTGGTTGAACCCCATCTTTTGCATTATGGTGCTGCTTTGCTACTGGCTGAGACATGTAATTTTTGCTAAATCCCAAAGTTTGCTCTTATTTCGCTCGATAAGTCCTATTGAACCTCTATCAAGTGTCATTGAACAAATAATTTTACGGGTCTGTCTCCCTGCCTTTTCATTTAATCAATTACCTCTTGGCTTGCTTTGGTTGAGCGTTTTTTCCATTTCATTTTTTTCAGTAGGCATCCGGACTTGCGATGGTCTTTGATCTAAATCGTTGGTTGTTGCACTGAGTTACTTTAACTTGGACTCTGTTGCGTTTCATTTTTTTGTATGGACTCTCCTCAATAATATTTGATTTAACTAATCCCACATAAAGAGTTTTATTGTACCGGCGTAACATTACACCATAAGAAATTTGTGCGATTTCCATTCGTGTGCATCCCAATTCTTCCTTAGGACTAAATAAAATCTCACTTATCAGGTGTTGACTAAATGATCCACCCCACAATGAACTTTAACGTAAATTTTGACAATTCACTTTGTATTCGCTACCACCACTTGCCTGTTTAAGGTTTGAATGAATTGCAAATCTCAACGATGGCTTTCTCTTCGGACTAATTTTACTCTAAACCTTGATGACTTCCTTTACCGTTAGGTTTTGTATTATTGGAGTAGATTTCTTAAATTTATTTCGCCATTCTCTCTTTCATAACAAAAAATTCAACACAACTTTTCAACACCATCTAGGGAATGGCAGCTCGCTTGCATGCTGAACAGCCAGACGTCTACAAAGACGCCAATCACAAACCCGAGATGGCAATCGCTCTGACCGACTTCGAAGCGTTACTGGGATTCCGTCCACTCCACCAAATTCTCGCCTTTATTCAAGGTGAGTGTAGCAAAATGGGTAGGTTTTGAATTACATTCTCGCCACATGTGACCTCTTAAAACGCTACCAGGTATGCAAACTTAGATGAGGCGACTGGGATCTTGGGTGTCTTCGTTTTGCTACCTCTCGGTAATAATTGTTCAACTGCCATCTTTCCTTTTTCCCTTGCTTTATCAAACCGTTCACTGATATCTCGATTCATCTTCTTTGTATTGTCAATTTCTGTAGCAGAGCCTTACTCTGTAATGCAAAAAGCCGTTGAAAGTACTTAAAATAGAGGCAAAAACATGCTTACTTAAATGTTGAGCTTCTTTAAATGCCAAGCTGTTCTACTAATGAGCTAAAATTTAATCTATTCTAGTAGAAATCTAACTGTTCGTTTCGGATTGATGCTGATTCCACTCCATTCTTCCTCCACATAGCCTTCCCCGAATTGGCCGAACTTACTACCCCGGAGCTACCTCCTTCCATCAAGCAACTCTACTCCAATCTAATGAGATCCCCTGTCGAGAGGATTGAATCGACTATTAAGTCTCTTGTGAATCGTTTTACAACTGGTTTAAAGTCGGTCTGTGATCCACCCCTCAGTATTCCAGGTGTGGATCCACATGAGGAAGATGCCCAAACTCTGGTCAATCTCTTCCTCCGTCTTACGCAGACGTTTCCTGGTGATGTTGGCTGTCTCAGTGTTTTCTTCCTCAACTACATCAGGCTAAAACCGGGAGAGGCCATCTTCCTAAAGGTAGGTATTGTCACTAGTTGCATAAATGACTATCAAAGCTTTGCCTTGTCCATTTTTTTTCCTGAATTACGGTCTCGAAGTAGCTCGATTGTAAGCATGCAAAAGGACTAAGACTAGTGACACAAATAGCGTGAGCGTGGTTCTCTTCCCACTCGCCTTTCTGCCTCAGCTATCTCAATGGCATTTAAATGAATTGAGTGAGGCGACTTTTCAGCGAGCATTTTGAAGTCCCAATGACAATCGCTTTTTTATGAGGACGCGAAATCACTTAGTGTGGAACTCCGCTCCTATCTTACACTTTCCCGTTCATAATTTGATGCTGGGTCAGGATGCTAAGCACTTATTTAGGAATGCTTCTGATTTGTTGGCATTTTATTTTGCTCAATTAGTTGGAGTTATGCAGAGCTCAATACCTTGAGGTCGGCGACGTCTACTTGGAACTTCTTTGTGAATCTTCACTTGCAGGAAGTGTATTATAACTTCTCTGTTTGAACACAACAACACCCTCCTAGACTGGCGTTCAAATTACCCCTAAAAAGTATAAGGTTTGTGCAAGTGTGTAGCTGGCTTCACAATATGCCACCAGAGTGGCTGGGAGGCCAAACAGGATGCCATAACTCCAGTGTGAGGTTCTGCTAGCAGTCGACTGAAAAGTCAGGACAGAACACGATCTCGGTCCACTTTTGGGCATTGCTGCTGACCTCATGCGTTGGTCTTCACAAAGTTAACTGGGTGAGGAGTTGAAGCGCCCTCTTAAACAGAAGGCGGTGCAGTGAAATGATTTGGTTACAGCGGGAGAAGTCTTCACGCTGAAAATTTGGTTTGTTTTGGGATACTGTCTGGACGCTACTACTAGGGCATATTCTAGTAGGTTGATTGCATCCCACCGGAATATTCACGGATGCAGTAAGTTTACTACCTTCTTCGCGCATTTGTTTATGGCATTTTTGTCGGGGTCAGATATTCGTCCTTTAACTACCGAAGGTAAACACTGCAGGGTGGATTAGTTAGCTGTCAGGATAGTTGTACTTGGCCTTTTGCGTGGTCTTCCAAGCTCGGTGGATAAGCCTATGGTCATTCAGTGCATTTGCTCAAAATCCTTACAGTCATATCCCTCTATTCATGCGTGTTTGTAATCCTCATGACAGCTCTGACGATAAGACGAACCAGTCTGAAGGTGGATGGGATTTATCCCCATTAATTTCACTTTAACTGGACGCTTTTCCAAAGGTATTAGCGAAATGCACAATTAGTGGTAGCGGCTTGGCGACTCATCCTCTGAAGCACCTTTGGAAGGCGATGTAGATTTTGGTGAATGGAGAAGGTGTTGGTTGCATTCGCCAATGCACTGCCTGAGGTGTACGATTCAGAAAGTGGTTTGGTATGACTAGAGGAAGGGAGGGTAAAGCAGTCTGTGTAGTCATTACTGACTGTGCCTTGCAAATAAAAACAACAGGCGAATACACCACACGCCTACCTCTCCGGCGACTGCGTAGAATGCATGGCCAACTCGGACAACGTGGTGCGCGCGGGACTGACGCCCAAGTTCAAGGACGTTGAGAGGTTGCTGGAGATGCTGGACTACACTTCTGCAGTCTCTTCACCGACAGATTCGCTGCGATTTAGTGCGACTCAGTCGGTTCCAACGCCTGAGGGGATTACCATGAAGTCCTTTATACCTCCGGTGTCCGAGTTTGCAGTCGATATGATTCAGGTGAGACCGATTGACTCACTGTCCATCAAGCACCTAGTCAACTCTTTATCACCCGGTGATTCATTCTTGATCCATTAGCCCTTTTTACCTTCAATCCATTTGGTTCAGCCAGAGTCTACTCATCCATGAACTCAGGCAGTGGTCGAGTCCATCAGTAATCCACCTATTCTAAACCTGTCCATGCACACTTTTGAAGGCTGCGCAATTAATTGGACGCTTTTCACTGTAACTGATCACAATTCTTTGGGTCCTATCGAGAAATTCCGGAGCTATTCTCGTGGTTTTTGCGAGAACAGCATCTACCTTGGGCACATCCGTTCGCCTACCTGAATTTTTCACACAATTTTCTTGCCTTCTTTTCTCTCATTCTAGTTCGACGCGGAGAGCCGAGGATTTAGCCTTCCTCCAGTCCCCACGGCGAGCATTCTTCTCATTCTTCATGGCCATGGCATCGTCACCTGCCCCAGCGCAGATGGAACCTGTTTACAGGAAGCGTGAGTCCTCACCCTCACCTGTTCCACACTCTCTTGTCTTGTACTGCTTAAATTGTTTTTTTGTTCTTCTCTAAAGAAAATTCGGTCCTGGTTTTGTATACTTCGTACCGGCTGATATAATTGTCAATTTGGTCTCTGTGGAGGATGGACGAGGCTCGTTGCATGCCTTTCGTGCCTACGTGAACAGGCAGTGATCTCGTGACGTTATCAATCGTTCGTATTGCTCAACACGCTACTTAGTCTCTTCTTTCAGTAGTAGTTTAATTGCATGCATCTCTTTCAACCTTTTATTTTGCTGCCTACGAGTCGAAAAGCGACTCTCCATTGTTTGAGGTGGAAGAATAAACCATAGGTACAATTTTACTCTTTAGTGCTTATTTTGTTAGAAATGTTTCAGCTTCACGCATTGAAAAGTGGCTTACCACGATACTTTCTACTTAAATATTGTAAGTAGCGATATAATGTAAAATTGATTGCATTTGAAATCAGGTTTAATAAATTGGAATCAGTGATGTCAAGTGAAGCGATCTCCAATCACTTTGTTATGTATGCGTCGTCCTAGTATGTACTACTTTCTGGGATGGAAACTGTGTAAGAATTACATATTAAATGGATAGCTTTAAATGGCTAAACAGAGCCAAAATTATCACAAATCATGTATCGGCGTCAGACTGTTGCTTGAACAGGCATACTGGATGTACCTTTGGGGAATAATTAAACAAGTCAATCATCACAAATGTTGTAAGGTGAAATTCGAGTGCAGGCGGCACGGATGCGATTGATGGCCTCTGAGTGAAGGTGTGACAGCGCCTCTATAAACTGTTCTTTAAAGTTGTCATACATAAGTAGTTTTGTCTGGATAGTTTAATTTTTGATTAAAAAGAGTTTCCACATCTTATTTCTTTATTAACCACAGAAAGCGGTGGGAAGCATTAAAAAATAATTCGTCAGACACAGTCTTTATCTTTAAGAACGTTGAAGACTGGTGTTGTGGTGAGAATGAGAAGGAGCTACTTAACCGGCACAGCACTTTACGAATTTAAGCTTACTCTGCCGGGCAGATGCGAGTTCGAGCCACGAGACAACGCCGTTATTACAAGGAATGAATAAAACCAAAAGCCTAACTTTAGTAGCATGAATGGCATCTGATTTTCAAGCGAAAAAGTTCCAAAGTTAGGTATGTGATGTTTTGCAAAAATTTGTCCAGTAATTACCATTTTATTTGAATTGAATTATGGATAAGACACTTAGTAACTCCTTAACCGGCAAACTGGATAATCTTACAACGCAGAATCACGTGGAGGATAATGTCTCAGTCTGGAGATTCAAAGGTAATGCGAATGCGCATTGAAGACATTCTCGGTCCTAATGCAACTGCGGCCCGAAGCTCGCTCCGGTGTTGTGCGTTCATGCGCCACTTTGAGCGCGTTTTAGTGCGACTACTTATGGGAAAATAAGTAGGCAGGTATGGTTTAAAGCAATTATGCTAAAACTCCGCTGAAATGTGTTAAAATCCAAAATTAGGCTAAGCTTGAGCAAAAGAAACCCAACTTTGAGCCTTTTCAAGCAACGCCCCAACCGGTTGCACCACTAAGGCCACAGTTCTTGCACATGTTCTCTTCCATCGATGGAAAATGACCCCAATTTTTGGAGCGTGTCCAGTTCTCCTCACACAAATAAAGATGTAATCTCCACCGAAATAAAGTAAGCTGGTTCTGAATTCATACTTATTTATCGTAAGCGATAGAGCCAATTAAAGGTTTTAAACGCTCTGTGTGGTCATTCAGAAGTCTTTACGACATTCAGCGAAGCAAACGAAAGCAATTTTATCGCCTTTATTTCATAAACCACCACCACAAAGACCCACTCAAACCGAATCTCCCATTTCACAAGAACTGCGATGGCCGAGTTTGCACGTTGAATTCGTTAGCAGTAATTTTTGACAGTAGAGACTCCAATGGACATCGCATTTGTGTCGCATCTTCGTTTGGCGCCGCTCTACGTGCTCTTCGTCAATACTGCCTCTCGGGTGCTTTACAGTCGTGTTTACGGCATGCGGCCGAATGGGAACATCAAATAGAAACGATCGGATAGCCTCTGCGTTCAATTCATAAGAGTAAAGTAAAAGGGCTAATGCACAGCTGGGTGAAAAGTCAAAATCAGTTGAAGAAAGGGCAAAAGGTGGGGAAGGACTTGAAAGACGTCTGCCTAGACGACCATTAGAGAACCGGAGCAGCATTCGCAATGCGGACAGTCGTGGACAGCGGAAACGTATCGACGCAATTGGTCATCCAGCGAGGCGCCTTCTATGCTTCCAGTCCCACCCGCTTTTGCATCATTGCTCACATCATCTTCATCATTGTCCTCCGCATCGAGATCCAACGAATACTCAGTGGAGGAAGTGGCCAAATGAGAGAGGAAATCAGAAAGTGCTTTTTCGAAATCGACCATCGATGGACTAGTGTTTTGTTCTAGACAAAAAGAAGTGGCGGAAGGGAATTATTTTAGCTGAAGCCGACAACTCATCTTTGAAAAGAATGGGCACAGCTTACCGCCTTTGGATTCTGCAGAAGAGGCAATCACAGCGTTGGCCACTTCAATGAGTGAATGAAGACGCTGGCGCAGTTCATTTCTATCTCGAATTAATCGTGATAACAATGCATCTCTTATCTTCGCTCTCTTGAGCTATATGCGGTAAAAAAAATACGAGTATGAAAAAGCAATAGTGAGTAGTGTATATGAGTAGTATATGCATACCATGAGTTGTCGGCGATGTGCGAACATAGTGACGTACTCGTCGATGGTGGAGGATTCCATTTCCAACTGGGCCACAACTCCCTCCAGACGAGATTTCTCCTCGTCACTGGCCACGAGACGATCTGTCATTTGTTTAAAACGCTCCTCCAATTGTGCGTAGCTCGCCTTTTAACACAAATGTGAAGGTTTTCCAATCCATCACGGTGGTCGGCGATAAAAAAAAGGCGGAAGAAACGCTAACCTGGGATTGGGCAAGGTCGGTCCGAAGCTGGGCAAGAAGCTCCCCCGTCTTGACAAGGCTGCATTCCGTTTGGCACAGAGCTACGGTCTCAACCTCCCGGCATCGAGTAGACGCGTCCACCGACGCATCGCGTTTTTCACAGACCTGCAAGTTTTACAAAAAAAACCGAGGGGGATGAAAAATCGGACCTCGTGTTGTGCTAGAAGTGGCACAGTTGTTAAGAGGGAGACTCACTTTTGAAGTGGCAAGCGACTTTTCCAGGGCAACAATGTGTTCAGCTTGTCGTTCTGAAAGGCCCCGCAAATCACTCACCTCCCTTTCGAGTATCTCGACGTGATGGGCTTCCACGCTAAAAGTCTGGCAAACAATTTATCACGGTAACAGTGCGATTGGGCAAACAGGGTGAATCGAGAGAACAGCAGTGAACCTACGGAGTTCTTACGAAGACTTTCGATTTGTGCTTCTAATTCAGCTATCTAAAATCAAGGCAACGGATAGAGTGAAGTAAAGTGGGACGCGAATTAGACATCAACGAGACATTTACCCTCGAACGAGCCTCAGTGAGGGCCTTTTCCTTCTCCACAAGGTCGTCACTTCGAGTTGTCTCCAAAGTGACAATGTGTTTAGCTTGTTGGTCTGAGATATGCCGCAGTTCATTGACCTCTTTTTCAAGTTCCGCCTTGTTGGACACCTGGAAAAGTTAGTGAACAATGCGCAAGTGAGTTGAGAGGCCACTTGCCAACTTACGGGATTCCGACGAAGCTCCTCGATTTGTGCTTCCAATTCAGTTACCTAGTGGGTAGGAAAAAGTTGTGAGAAGGAGGGAGAGAGATGCTATAAGAAATTGGACGCAAGGCGCAAAAAATGAAGCAATTCAAAGTAGGTAGACGAATAGATGGGTGGAAATGTTGCAAAAAGATGAATCCGCGTTGGGTGGATAGTTAAAATATGAATCACAAATGAGTGCGCGGATAGAAAATGGATAAGTAGAGGCGGGTGAATCAAAGGTAGGCGGCAATGAAGATAGTTTTGGGATCAGTGAATGAAGGAATAAGGTGAGCATCAAGTGATGGCATGAAAAACATCGACAATAGATCATCTACCTTGGAGTGCGCTTCATTGAAAGCCTTTTCCTTTTCAAGAGCACTGCAACTCTGAGCTTTTTCCAACGCGACAATGTGTTCCGCTTGTCTCTCCGAAAGATCTCTAAGTTTGTTTACCTCTTTTTCAAGGTCTTCCACTTCAGCTCTCTGGTGGAGAATAAAAAAAAATCATATGAACAATAAAGTAAAAACAGTGCTTCAGCGGATCAGTAGTAAACTTACAGAACTCTGGTGATGGGCTGCGATTTGGGCTTCCAATTCGGCTATCTTGAGGTGGGAAAAAAGTGCGCGTTGAGGGCGTAAATTTGTGAAAAGTAGATGAACATATGAATGATACTACTGCGCTCGAAAGTAGACAGAAATCCAACAATCACCACCCACCTTCGAATGAGCTTCGTCAATGGTCCTTCCATCTGACTCCTCTTCAGCCGTCATCGTAGAAGCTGTCTTTGTATCAGGAGTGGATGCTTTCGCCTTCAAAGGTTCGCCTTGGGAACGAAGTTCCAACAGTTGGGTTTCCGCCTCTTTGTTGGCCTTCTTCTACGAGGAGAACGCAAACCACATTAAATAGTCCAGTGGTAGGCTACCTCCTTCGTGGGCAAAAAAACCTCAACTAACGGCAATGTCAAGAGCGTCTTGTAGGTGGATAAGGCGATCCTTCAAAACGGCGTTCTGCTCCATAGCACGACTTAGGGCGGTGCGTTCGGAAGCAGCGGTAGCGAGCACCGCTTCTCGATCCGCGACGCGGCCCTCAGCCAAAGAAAGAGCCTCCGTAGTCTCACTCAGCCGCTCCGACAACTCATTCACCTGCGCAATAAAAGGTGAGCTTGTAAGCAGCAGTAGCGACGAGGCAAACATTCCCCAGATCGCTTGAGAGCTGCGGCCGGAGACAAATAAGAGAATGATTTAGAAATGGAATGATTAAGAACAGACGGATCCGGGATAGGCTGCATTACAAACATAATGAACAGTTAAGGCATTCGAGAATAAACAAACACAGTGCTAGAGAATGAAAGAGTAAAAGATGCGTCGAAAGTGGAGTGTCTAGGCAGGCAAGGGGATGGGAGGTAGACCAAAGATGAATGAATCAATGAGTAAAGTGGGGATGAACTAGTGGATAGTAATGATAGTGAAGACACTACATAAATGCGTGTAAAGTACGCCTTACGTCCGACACGGAGGTTCCAACGGGCATTACCTTGTTTCTCAAAGCACCAGTTGTCAACTCGAGATCCTTGTAGAAGACGGATTCCTTCACCTCCGCCTCGCTTAATGGAGACTTTTCACTCGACAACTCCAACGTCTTGACAACAGCTGCCGGTGCTTTTGTGTCCGTCGAAACAGTGGAAGCAGCAGCAGCAGCAGCGATTTGAATGGTCTGCTTCGCTCGCAAACGCTCTAATTCACTTACTGGAGAAAGAGAAATGGGGAAATCGTGGGATTTCACGCGAGTCCTATGGAACCAAAGAAGCTTTTCCTCAAGCACCCTACGATGTGTAAAGCCTGCGTAGATAGACGTAAAATCTGGTCCTCCTAGTCACCGTCCCTTCCACCGCCCTTTTACTCCACACCTGCCAATGCTATTTCCCCCAAAATCAAATAAGATTGCCAAGCAATGGGAAGAGGAGATGGCTACTCGAAGCAAATGACAGCAAAACGCAACGAAAGTAATGTCTCTACTCCTGCGTAACGACAGCAAAGAGGGCAAGGAAAGCAGTTTCAGGCACCTTACTGACAGATTGACGCGTAGGCATGATGAATGTCAGTAAATACAAGCCCTTTGCCATTAGTTTTCCATTAACAAGCACGTCGAACCAAACCTTTCGCAAGCAATGATTTTGGCATCACAAAAAACCTACCAGCTTCCGTGAGTTCGCTCTCTTTGATGGTGAGTTGGCGTCGAAGATCCTCCAGAGTTTGTTGCAAACCCTCGGCTTTCGTGTTCGACTTCTCCATTTGTGTACGAAGATTGGCAACTTGCATTTCCATCTAAAAATTGGGGGAGAATATTCTACCCAATCAGCACAGGAAGAGCACTAAGTAGGGAAACCTCGAAATGACCAGCCCCGCACTTTAGGTGAAGGTGAAAATTTGAACACATCTAGCACGGGACGAAAATGCTTTAGATGAAAAGGAAACGGTTTGGAGAGATTTCTTCCCGACTGCGTTTTCACAGCCGTGCTCCAGCTCCTTCAAATGCGGATAAGTTATGGGCTCTCAATATCCAAATCAGTTTCAATAAGAAATTCAGAGGCTGATGACGTCCTGCTCAAGGACAGTTTCGGATTGTCCGGCTAAAGCCGCAAGGTATAGCTCCCTTGACAGCTGTTTATAAAACTGCCGAGTTTGATTGAAAACGGGAACATCGCATGACTCCTTGTCATTAGGAATTTGGAACTGGAGCGGTGGAATCTGTCTTGACAACGCCAAAATCATGATCAAAACCATTCCAGTCCATCGAAATCTTGAGTGGTATTACCCAATTTGTGAATTCGTGACCAATTAAAAAACGAGACCCTTCGATCGCAATGGATACGAAAAAGATGCCCTACATCCGCCACATAGGCCTTGTACTGCGATTCGAGACGGGCCTTTTCTGCCGAAGTATGCACCTCCGTGGTCTCCAACTCGTGGATACGGGATCGAAGGGACTCGCAACGGGTGCAAGGTACTGTGGAGGGCGATTTAGCCTGAGCAAGCGTCGCTGCGGGTGTACCAGGTTTGGGAGTGAGTGCAGTACCAGACTTTGAAAAGGCCTGTAGGGGAAAAAAGTTAAGGGTCGGTTAATACAACCGAAGAAGCTTGCAATACACTCCATCAATCATCAGTCTACGTGGGCCTAGTGTACTTATCATTAAAAGTTTCTCAAAACTGTCACTCCAGATGGTGAAAAATATGAAAGGCTTATTATGATAGTGTCACAAGATGCCTGAGCCGACCAAGTACTCGACTAAATATAGCAGTGGAGATGCCTTTCAAGTCGTGATCAAAGAGTACCATGAATGGTGCGTTTTGCCAAAAATTGAGACAAGACACATATAGAGGGAAGTCATTGTGTTTGCCGATTCACAGATGAAGCCTTACACCGATTACCTAGCAGCTTAAGGAGCGGGTAGTCATAAAAGTAGTAAATCTTAAAAGATAAAAAGGATAGTTGATCACCATTGCGACTTCCAGTTGTCTGCGAAGATCCTCATTAGAGAGTGTGACTTTTTTCATATCAGACTCTAGACGAAGGAACTTCTCCTCACGATCCTTCACCTCCACCTCGAGGCGTTTTCGAAGGTCTTTCTCACGTCTTGCTTCAGCACGCCACTGCTCCAACTGGGAGTGAAATAAGCGAAAATATTGTCAATATCTTGACAGCCCCCTGCAAATTTGCCCTACACTGGTGGCACGGAGCAATGTTCATGCCACGTCTACACAGCTAACCTCGTTGTCACTAACTAGGGTTGACAGCGAACCTGTATCCAGACTAATACGCCCTCTAATGCCTTCAAGAAGGCCTCAAACACTTCACAGAGACGAATGTGATTAGATGAAATCGCCGAGACAGAAACGACATTAAAACCGTACAGACCTGGTGAGTGGCATAATCTCGAGGGCTTTTTATTAAATTGCAAGGTGGAACAAGGTGAAATCTTGAGCAGAAGAGCAACATAACACCAAATTACGGCCACTATATAGAGACAAAAGATGTCTCCACAACAAGGATGTTTTATTCTTTCAATACGCCACCGATCGTCAACAATTCACTCAGATGCTACTTATAAATCAAACGAAATTCAATTACACCCTGACCAAGGTAGTTTTGCATTAACTTTAGTGTCTTAAACTCAATCAGTCAGAATACAACACGATATTGAACAACACATTAAAATAAATAGATAGGGAAGAGGCGTCACGCATTTGTGACACCCAGTTCAGAGGGGAAAATCGTGAAGCCACATATGTGAATTGATCAAACCACAAAAACTACAGGTCAAATCGCCCACCTGCCGCATAGCCTCTTCCTTGGCCGCCTCACTGTGGGAGGACGCGCTGTTAGCCAGTTGGAGTGCGTCCTCGGTCTCTCTCAATTTGGCGCGCGCCTCATTGCGACTGGCAGTGAGCGTTTGAACTTCCTGACACCGCACCTCCGCCGCCCGCTCCATGTGCGCCAGCTTCGCCTCCAGCTCTGTCTTCTCCGCTACCAACGCACCCACCGTCTGCGAATGCGCTCGCACCTACCGAAGCGAGGGAAACAAGCAGGTAACCCAATAGTGCCAGAGGCTGCAACCCTCCCAGCTACAGAAGTGTTTTGCGCAATGACGATAAAATTAAGCTCCCCCCCCCCCCCCCCCCCCCCCCCCCCCAATGGAACATAAGCGACTGATACCTAGAATCACCCACAGGCTTACAGTGGAACCTACATGCAATACATATTACTATTTGATAAAATAGATGCCGAAATTCGCCCCAATTAACAATAAAGGGGAAGGGAAAGGCCGGAGACTGCAACGGCGAGGAATGGATGGTGACGTGGCTAATGATCCTCACCTTGCTTTGTGTTACGCCTCGACAGCATTATTTATCGTGGCTGCGGTGCCGAGACAGTGAAGAATATGCCATTTAGGGCTGACCAGAGTCAGACAGGTGAGAATTCTGGACAACAGTGCTTTGTCTATCCAACTGATATGGATGCAGTAAGTGACTCCACCCCTTACATGCCCTTTAAGCTACTTCTGTCTCTGACACTTTGATACTATCTGGGAAGTGAGAACAAAAGGAGCAAGAAAACGATGGCATTGGAAGCTGGTCAATACCGGTTTCTTCAACCTTTTACGAAATTTGAAATTTTGGGGATTAACTGCGGAATTAAGCCATTCCCCTACGCTCTCCCCATTTCACATATTTCACCCGCTAGCTATCTGTGCCACATCTACAGCCGAAAAGCCATTACCATCACTACTACTCACCTGGTCCCTAGCTTTGGCCAACTCACGTTGCGTTGAGACTTCGAGAGCGCGTTTCTCCTCCTCCTTTGAGAGCTGCAGTCTATGCAGTTGGTCGCGTAGCGACGACATCGTTGCCACCGCCCTATCATGCCTCTCATTCCTCTGCTCTAGCAGGGCTGCCAGCTCCACGTTGCGTTGCTGAGATGGGAAAGAAAAAGTGTAACGAAATTTTGCATGCAACTACGCATGCTCTTTGATCTCCATGCTTTTACCATCACCTTGGAAACAAAAATCCAGGCCGACGGTAAGGCAACACTAAAATGCACTGCCTGTGGAACATTATCTAACCCTTCCAAGGCTGTTTGTAACTAATGCACCTATAGAAATCCATAGCATATGCCGCCTCCGTCTCATCAGTAGTTTTAATGCACCAATAAGGCCGAGGGAGGAAGAAAGATGAATGCTAAAGATGGCATTTGAGAGGAGGACTTGTGTGGCAGAACTCAAAAAGATTCATTGGTGGAGAGGTTAATCACGTAAATTTCAAAGGAGAGGAAACTCAAAGTTTTGCTCAAATGAATGACACATTTCTAGGCCCAACAGGTTATGTCTAGGCATTTCATCCCAATGGGGCAACTTGAGCCTTGAATAAGTCTATAATAAATAAATGTAACAAGAATGCTTTCAGTGACGGAACCTTAACACGCAAAATACCAGCGTCACAAATATGTGACGCGCGCTATTTCCCATTTTACAAATAACTGAAAAGCGTGCCGCAAAAGCATTGATTCGCATTAAAACGAAAAAGAACACCCATTTGGTCCTGGTCTAAGGATAGACCCATTTTTTAATGTTAATGAGCACCATAACTTGAAATAACATTTTTGATGAACTGCTACGCCATTCACGACATGTAATTTGGGTGCAAGATCCAAGCAGACAGTAAAATGCAGTTACTTTCGAGGAGGGGAGCGCCTCAGCACAGTGGTGGAAGAACGGTTGATAAAACAAGGAGGGAATAGAGACGCTACTCTTATTGTAAAAAAAGTGAAAAAGCTGAATTGGCATGGTTTTCCCAGGTTTGTCATAGTACTCTAACCAACTACGCGTATATCCACACAGACGGTTGTAGAAAGACTCAGTGACGTAAGTGAACACACAAAACTGTCGATGGATTTGTCGCAACAAGGTTTATGGCTCGCATGCAAAGAATTTCAAGTCATAACGGGACTATCAAACCAATAGGAGCTTGAGTAAACTTGAATTGAATGAGAGAAAGTTACACTTATTTTTTGCCATTGTCTCCTGCCTCTAAATCTTTTTTCGTCTATGCCCACAAAGACCCACCGTTATTACGGTGAAATAATTCTAGGTCAACCTATTCTAGTTCTTTAGTGATACACACACAGCATGTGCTAACTTTTCAAGACTACACATTTTTGACGGCAATTGAATCTGCCGCCCTCATAAGTAAGTTAGCCTCATGCTCAAATTTCAACGCCGGCATTCCATGCATAGGTTGGTTTCAAAGGCACGAATTGATTTGTGGACTCGGAGCCACAACAGCGAGGACCGGCAATGGCGGACAGAACCACAACCGCCTTAGAAGCGTTTGAACGCTTTACTGAAACTGAGCATCTCATCATTGTACCTAAACGAACTCTGGCTTTGTGTCTCCGTTAACAAACAACTTCACCGCCACACATTGTTACGTACACTATCACAACTGCTTTCCACCTTGATTAACGGTCTCTGAGATGGCTTAAGATGCGTGCACCAACCATACGATAAGCAACAGAACATTCGCCACTGCCAATCAAAGGAACCTTCATGCCGTTTTGACCCAAGTAAGGGAAAATGTTTCAACTCATTTAATCGCATTCGCCACAAAGTAATGCTTACGGTGCCGAAGCATAGATTCGTTTGACAGCAAGAAACATATTCGCCCTTCACAAAAAGTAGGCATGTAAGAAGAGAAAAGCAACAAAAATATTTAAAAAGTTTGCCTCCAAATTAAGGTGGGTGGTAAGTCTTTACCTACCTTACAATCGACCTTTTATGAAGACATGATTTTAGCACACACTTGGTTACGAAAGAAGCTCATGAAGGGGATTTCCTTCCTTTACCATCCAAATGAAGCAAACTTGGCATTTTAAGCTCAGGAATTAACCAGAATTTCGCCAAAACATAGCAGGTTTGCGATTTGAGCAAATATCGCAAAGTATTGCAAAACAATTAACAAAAGCAGTGTGAGGATTAATCAAAGTAGAAGCTTCCCAATGCTGAGATCGCAAAAGCAGGAAACAGTGAATTAAAATACTAAATCGTTGAATTCAATGTCATATCGTAGACTAAGTACAGTACCTCGTCCTGCTGAACTGTCATGTACGTGAGGGCAAAAATTAAATACCTCAGAAATTTCATGAATACACTTGAGTGGTGAGAACGTCATGCGAGCAACAAAAATGCTTTGCTCAGTGTTGTAATCCAGCGGCACATAATTGAGTTCAGGCCAGGTTTCTGCGCCACCAACTGAGCAAAATTACCCAATTAAATCATTTGGCAAATTAATTAACAATGACTGAAACAGCAAAGAAGTATGCAATAAGTGTATCGTTTTTACCTTTTCTACTAGTGAACAAGTATGTAAAACTTAACGAGCCAGCAAGAATCTTAATCATGTTGGATCATCATCGAAAAATGCGAGCTAAACACAGTTCTCTGATGAGAACCTTTAGACACAGTAAAAAACCTTGTAGCACAGGCTACAGACGAGGTAGATAATCTACGTGGTAAAATCCACATGTACCTGCAACTCCCGAATTAGTATGGAACTGGCAGAAGGAGAGGAACACCCGTTTCCCTGCCAGCTGTTGGGAAGAGAGAGGTGAGATGTAGTCCTGAAGTTGCCAGCTCCACCAGTCACTTCATCTGTGGGTGAGAAAACGGCGTTAGCCGCTTCAGAAGGCGTTTGAGAATGGTGCCCTACATAGTCGACATTTGAGGAAAGCAAATAATTCAACTCCTGGGAGATCTGTGCCGCTTTCTCCGTTGCGGAGGTAGTGCTGTCAAGGAGGCCAAAATGACATGCTTTTACAAAGTATTCCAAGAAATCCATAAGTATCGTTTGTAGATAACTTACATCCCGTTGGTAAGCGGAAAACTACCAGATTCAGATGCTGAATGATTCCTATGATAATTAGCCCGTAAATTAAATTAGGCTTACAGATTATCATAAATTACAGAATCAGAAGGACGAGGGGAGACAAATCCTTGTAAACGACTTTGATCAGAATTTTTGCCGACGTCTTGTGTGGCAAACACAGGCGCCTCTAATGAAGAATATTGAGGTGGCTTAATAGACAGTGAGCTAGTCCCGTTTAATGCATTGTTATTGCTAAGAAGTGATTACGCATAACTTATCTACTTACCATCCGCTTCCAATTTGGTAAGGAAATTGAGGAGTCTGCGTAGGAAAGAAGTGCATTCATGCGGCAAAATATAACGACAAGTCAAATCAGTTTGTATGTTGCTGCTAGTAAAGCTTTAATGCGCGATCACAGTTAAATATGACAAAGTTGGGAATCAGAGACACATAAGATGTAAAAAATCAAAGGGACTTTTCATGCGCTTATTATTTACATCATCTGATTCACGTGTTGGATGATCGGCATTGTTTTGCTGTCGGCCTTGTGCAGAGCGGAATTCATGAAGCTGAGTCAAATGGAATCGACAAAAATGCAGAATACCTTGCGTCTAGCATTTTCCAATCTTTCCTCTCGGGACAACTGGGACATACTTGATTTTGGCGGGACTACGGTAATGTAATGTAAGATACAGGCACGTCAAGAAAATCAGAAAAATAAAAATTATCTACCATTAATAAAAATAACCTACATACTCAGGATATTTTTATATCGCTAAGAACTACTAGAAAATATTGGTTTGATTCTTTTATTTTAAGTATTTATATAGGATTGATTTTCGAACATCCGACAATTAATGTCAGTGTTAATGCCTTTTTGCATTAAC
This sequence comes from Taenia hydatigena, assembly GCA_036345935.2. Lineage (NCBI taxonomy): Eukaryota > Metazoa > Platyhelminthes > Cestoda > Cyclophyllidea > Taeniidae > Taenia > Taenia hydatigena. The sequence goes on along the minus strand of JADWOT020001561.1, from coordinate 879,506 downwards.
ACATTTACCGATTCCTTGGACCTGTTACTGAATCACATGGTTTTATTATATCTGTTCAATGCAAAAACTGAGGGTTCATTGTAAACAATACGACCTCTTCTGATTCGCTAGACTGTTTTACTCCTTTTCCTACATAACGGTAGTCCAACTCCTTATATCGACCAAGTGGAATTTGGCGGTGCACATTCTACTCATTATGGTTGGGTAATTGCGTTCAACCTTAATGTCAAGCTTTCGTTCCGACCTACTATGCAGGCAACGGCTGCTGTAGCGTCCCGAGGCTCCCTCGAATACAAAAGAAGGCATAATACTAGGGTAGGATCTATGCATTTAACGAGCAGAGGGAACTAAGCTACTGGCATGGCCCGGAGGCCAGTCTACGCAGCTAGGTCAATATGGCCACCACTGTGACCCTGACCGAGACTGGTACTCCAAACAATGTATTACAGCCACACCTGTGATAAGTACGACCACATCTCTCTAAGAGAAGACCGACGCTACATCCCCCCTCCCCCCCTCCGCCGTTATGTGGAATGGTTCGAGGGCGATTACAAACCGCAGAGCAACAAATAAGAACACAACCTCTTGGGAGCAATTTATTGGCCGGTATATCCCTAAAAAAGAATGTCTGAAGGAAGTAGAACGTAAGTATGGGTTGCGAAGAGAACGGAGGCTTTTGTGGAACAGGCAGCCCAGCTAGCAACCACCCACCGTTCATTCACCTTTCTCGGGTGGCTTTTTGCCCTGCTGTTTCGCAATAATCTCATCCACATCCGAACCCTCCTCCTCCTCTTCCGCCTGAGGTGCTGGATGATCTGTATCCATCGGTTCCGCGACGGGCTGTCCCTGGCTCTGGGTCGTAGCTGTCACCTCGCCACTTCCCGCCGTGGCAGTTGCCGTGGTAGTCGTGTTCGTCGTACCGGTCGCTGAAGCAGCGGCTGTCGTAGCTTCGGGAACGGCGTCATCCTCTGTCCACACAAAGGACTCCGGTGGTGCTGGTTCATGTTGCTGCTGCGATGTCGATGTGGATGTGCCGGTGGTGGCAGATCCACCTCCACCTGACTTCGAACCTGCTCCTCGGTGTCCGCGCGGTCTCGTCTCGTAATCCTCGGCGTCCTCATCTAACATTGCCTCATCAACATCTACATCGTCCACATCATCATCATCGTCTTCCGACATGGAACCACCCTCATCGTCCTCGTCTTCGTCCTCAACATCATCGTCTTCATCATCGTCCACATCATCATCTTCTTCATCTTCATCATCATCATCCTCTAACAGAGCTCCCACTGTGGACGCGTGCACAGGCTGATCAGAGGCGGTTTCTTCAGCAATTCCACCGGTACCACTCGATCCTTGATCATCCGCACCGCCGGCACCACCCCCACCCGCCTTGGAAGCGCCCTTGCCAGCCCGAGTCGAAACCGTAGGACCGTGAGGCTGAACAGCCTCAACGAGAACCTCCTTCTCATCTGGCCTTCGATCGTGGAAAAGGAGAATTCCTGCCTGAGTGATCGGCTTGATGGAGTAGTATCGACAATCGTCGGGAAGGGAGAGCACTCGTTGTTGGGCTCGCAAAACACGTGCTGGATTCGAGAGCATTGAGAAAGAGGGCTCCTACGCAAACAAAATTGACGTTAAACATATTTAACCATTTGAGAAAAATGTCCTACCTTCTCTTCCTTCTCCTTTTTTGCAGCAGCACCAGCTGCGGAGGCAGGGGTCTGATTATCGCTACAAGGAAACAAAACATTACATATCTTGACAAATCGAGAAGTGAGAGAGAAGGGTGGACGTAAACTTACACATCCATCTTCTCAACAGCTGTTGTGTCACTAGCCACGGATTTCTTCTTCTCCAACTCTTTCTTCTTATGCTTTGCAGTGATACTGAGAATTGCTGTCTCTACCTTCTCCTTCTTTTTTTCTTTCTCAACCGCTGAAAAGAGAAAGAAGTCGGTAAAATTGCAATTAATATAATTTACGCATGGGGGAGCCGAGCGATCAACTAAATCAGTGCTTACGTAGGGGTGGTGGATAAGCAAACATGGATGGCTTAGCATTCGACTTGAATTGCATCTGTGGCATTTGGAGGTCTTTGTTCAACGCGATAATCGCTGTAGGCGAAAAGGCCAAACTGATAAAGTTGGTCAAAGGATACCAGAACCAAAAGTTCTGAAAAACAAGCAATCCCACAGCAGCAACCATGTTAGTATTCCCAGTGCGAGTCTGTAGCGAGATTGTCATATTGCAACCACCAGCGTCGAGAATTCCACAGGCCAAAATGGCGCCAAATTTGGCCAGTAGATCCTCGTGACGATCGGAGATTATTTTGAGACAACGTTCTCGAAATTCTGAGGACTTGGGGCAGGAAACAGCGTTTTGTTGCATGAGAACCATGGCCATGGCAATAAGCGCTCCCTGGCGGACAAAGTGAACGGTGCCGTCGAGGAGTTGTTCCAGCAGGGAGATGGCCTCCTTATTAGCAGTCCCGGCACAGGCGATACCCAGAGCCATGGCAGCACCGTAGCGAAGATGTGGGTGATACGATTCAGCAAGGAGTGAAACCAGAGAGGGAACTTTGTCTGCATCCCTGTAGGAGGGCAAGGAAGACAATCAGAGTCGAGTCAACATAAAGTGATGAGGTGCGAAGCGGATGGTAGACTTGCTTGAACATAACAAAACCGAGAGCTGTGAGGGCCCATCGACGGACATCGTCGTTGGTGTCGCTGACAGCAGCATGGAGGAGCTTCTCAATGGCCGAGTTGCTATTGGTCCCGCAGTATGCCATGGCGATGGTGGCCATCCCACTCCACCGGAGGATGGGATCAGTCTCCTGGATGAGGGTGCCAATCAGTGTGTCAGCCTCCTCGCGTTTGCCGTACATGATGAGTGCGATGCCTAGAGCAATACCACGCATGATCTTCTCGTGTGAGGTATCCAACGTGTAGCTGAGGAGGTCGTTCACTGCTGTAGTAAATCCTGTGCCTAACATCACCAGGCCCATAGCTAGACCAGCAGCTTCACCTGTTTGTGAGAAAGAAGAAGTTAGACTGTGCCAAAATCTCAGCTGACATAAATGAAATAAACAAAATCAAGCAAACCTCTTCGCGTACTAACAATGAGTTCATAAAGCCTGTGGATCAGCCATATATGAAATTAAAAACGAAACCGAAAATTTCACCACCGATGTACGCAATAGAATAGGCGCAAAATAGGGGACTATAAACGGAATTTAAAAGTGATTTCCATTCCTGACAGCATCAATGACGTGCGCACGAGAAGGACAATGATTCTTCTCGAAAATCAGTAACTTCATAAATAATAATGGTCAACGGCAATAATTGCTGAACATATGGGTGAGAAGCTTTGAAGGGTATAAATTTGGCTGGAAATGCTTGCAAGTACATTGAGCTTCTCACGGAAATAAAACCTACTGCTAAGATCCTCCACTATTGCGTCGCATCAATTGAGACGTAGAATGACTATTAGTGAACAATCAGTAATAACAAGGTGAGTTGGGTAGCCAAATGAAATTCCAATAGATGGCAACCTTCAAGTGACAGATATTCTTAAAATGATGGGAATGAGCATTAAATCCAGCCAGAGGCACTGGAGAATCACCCAAACATGGTCCAATGTTTTAGACAAACGTGAGCCGCAAATGCATCATCACATTTTAACAGCATTCACATGCGAGTAGGGAAATGATGTTTTAACACGAAAAGAGAGCCGACGATGTAGTGAGGCTAAACATCACCTTCAAAATTTGATAAGCCACGGCGCATTGAAACAAAAAGGATCAAAGGGGGTATTGAGTAAAATAATTTAAAACTGTATGAATTTGAAGAGGATAGAAGTGAGTGACCCGGACCTACGGAGCCAAGCCTAAAGTGCACAAAGCAGTTTCAAAAAGACCAAATTTAGGTGCTACTTGGAGAACTATATGAATTAGCACAAACGCTTGAAAAACCGAAATTCATTAAGCGCGAATTAAAACCGGGTCAATAGAGGTTAGTAAAATCCTCGTGAGGTGAGAAATGTAAAACGATAAGCAACCACTGAGAAGCAAAACACAGGGCCGAACAAAAGGATCAGTGGGAAGCAAATTTTGTGAAATAGCAACAAAAGGACTGACCAGTGATGGCATCGTCCTGGAACAAGTGCTGTTTGATCTGTTCGTATATATCCTCACGTCCAGTTCCCATAGCAGCCAAACCAAGACCCAGACAGGCACCGTGTCGCACAGGCTCTGCGATGGCCTCCTTGCACTGAGTCATAAGGTAATCTGAACCGTAAAGCCCAAATTTGAAATAACAGGAGTCATGAAATGAATGAGAAACGGGAAAATGTAGAAAAGTTCTCAGTTCCTACCAGTCATTGCGCCGCCGTGATTAGCGTGGATTAGACCCAGAGCATACAAACCTCCGCCTTCAGTGTAGACACTACTGGAAGACCCGCTAGAATCCTTCGGAAGGTAAGCTGACATAAGACGAAGCGCCTCTTTTTCGTTTCCTATTCAAAGAGGTAATAAGTTTTCGAAAAAGAATAGAGTTAAAAGCAGACAGAGTGATCACCTCGATGTATTACACCAAGAGTAGCAGTTGCTGTAAACTTGGCCCAGTTAACAGCTTTGCCCAGCCAAGTGAGGTGATCGCGGAGAAACTGGTCCGAAGTGGTTCCACAATGCATTAAACTGTTAGTGATCACAGTGGCATTATGCGTAACCGAATTGCGAACATCTTCCTTAATTCGCTCAAGCAAGCGCAAATCGGCCTTGTTATTACGAATGAGGAATTGCAAATGGAGCTCAATCACCTAACGATCAAAAAACTATTTTAATGTCGCACGGGATTGCAGAAAAATATGCGTAAATTAACCCACCTTATCACCCGAGAGAATGCTCTTAAGCAGTTCAAGACGCTTTTTGATGACTTTATCTTCGCTGGATAGCTCGGCTTTAAACTCTTCCTCGGAAGGCTGTTCGACGGGACCGGGTTCGCCAGTGGCTCCCTCTTCCGGTTTCTTTGTATCCCCCTCCTCGTTTCCGGCGGGTTTTTGACGCACCATCAAATGCCCGATCTTCTCGCTATGAGATAAAGCATCGGACACCTTATGCAAAAACTGTTGCGTAGCATTTTCGTAGAGATCGAAACCGATTTGGTAAGCAGTGACAGCCGCTTCTTCGGACAGTAAAATCAAGCTTTCAAGGGCCTCAGCAGTGGCCTACACACCAAAAAAGTGGATAAAAATTGATTCATTTAAATCAAATTCTTTAATATTTTTAGGTTACTTTTGAGTCATCCATGAGAACAAGACATTGGCAGATATGAACGGAATCTGCAGGTGTCGGGTTTTTACTATATATACGAACAAGAATGTTCAGTAAACGGTTCCGTAGTTTAACACTGTCAACAAGTGTAAGAACCACTTTGAGAGCGTAGCGCAACATGTCGTCACGGTCTTCCGCCAGTGTAATAGCTTGTTCAAAAGTATCCTCTCTGAAACAAAATCCAACTCATTTACGCGAGCTTACCTTCTCGTTTCAATGGCAATACCAAGTGCTTGCTTAAATTGTTTATGTGCAAAGCATCTGTCAAACATTCGGTTGACAACGGTTTCTAGTTGGAAGTAGGTACTGCCATCACCAACAGACCATTTCCTTCCACTTGATTTTAGATCCTTCGCAGAGAGCTTATGGCCGGGATCGTTTTCTTCCTCAGCCCGAATCGACGTGTATTTGTCAATGCACTTCGCTAAAACCATGTCAATCACAATGAGAGGGCTCACTTATCATGGTTCTGACGTACTCCGATTTTGCATTAGGATCGAATAATTCTTCAGCGCAAAGGGCGAAATGCAGGGCATCATCGTACTCACCAAGATTGAAATAAACTTTCGACGCAAGAAGAGCAGCCGCTTTGTGATAAGCAAAAGTGGTGTCCTCATACAGTATTTCAATCTTATCAACTGACTCGGATATCTCAGCCCAAAACTCATCGACCAAGTCAGTCAAGCGTTTCAGAGCAAAAGCCTATAAAATCACAAGTAAGCAACGTAGAAATACCTTAATGTCTTGCCGTTCGTCATCCAACAATGAGATAAAGCCGGCCGCAGATGTTAACGCCATACTAGAATCTACAACACCAGGCCCTTAACCAAAGCCTTATAACCATAAGTGGTCAAGACATGCACGTGTCAACAACTAAAAGCTTTATGGGTAGTTCGCCAAGAGTGCAGTATATTCTAGCTGGAATCGAATGGAATCAAATAAGAAAACCTAGCTAAAAAGGCGCAAGCAAAATGTGCTATTCACGAACTATACTCATTGGTAATGGCGAGCTGCCCACTCAAAATGACTAACCGACTTTTTTGAAAATATCGGCACGGGAAATTACCTTGAATATTAGTTAGTATAAGTCACTGAAGCACTTGGTCATTTTTAAGATAGACATCCTGCAAAAAAAACTTTAAATATTTGTAAAATTCAAAGTACTAAGGTGCTAATGGACCAGTTAATTTTATGAAGTGTTCAGCACTGTTCCGCATTGAATCCAAAACAAAAGGCCTCTTTCATTCCCCCTGAAATCATTTCCAGCAACTTTTTGATGCACTATACGAAGTTTGGAAGCTAAGCACAAAAATCAAGAGACGAGGCAACTCGAACCCATGAGCTTAGGGACCTGCCCCATCCCTTCTGCCTCGATGTTCTTCATCGAGGCACCCCAACCAAGCGAAACCACCCATTCCCCCAAAAATAACAAATCTAGCGTTGCAAGTGCACGTTTCGTGAAACAGACCATTTGACACAAAGTATTCACATACAAATGCATACGTAAAGCGAAACATGATCCTCCCTTTCAATTCATCTGAGGAATAAATGTTTGTGCAGAATCGGTACTGCAATTACTTCTCGCTTGCTCCACCTCTGTCGTCTCCATTGCCGTCACTAATCGATTAGCCTCCGCCTGTTTAGATGGGACGCCTGAAAAAAAATGTGGGGCAAATAAATCCAACTTGAAAGCATGGATCAGTTCAAGAGGTTAAAATGAGCACATTACACTGATTGTCAGGATTGCTTTGCGTTCTCGTTCCCAACCTCGCAGCCACTGCGGCTTCCAACCGCTTTGACAGACTCGCACAATCCAGCGCAATCGATTTGGTAATATTGTGGGTCTTATAAATCCCCACCAACCTGTCCGCTAGCTCAAACATGTTATTTCTCAACGAAATAATCACAAACTGTGCGTTCTTCGTCCTCTCCACTACATAGTTGCCCACAATCGAGACGTTCTTGAAATCCAAAGCCGCGTCTATCTCATCCATCACGTAGAGTGGTGTGGGCTTATAGTGATGAAGAGCAAAAACCAGAGCTAAGGAAGAAAGGGTCTTCTCTCCTCCAGATAGATTTGCGATACTCTTCCATGTCTTTTTTGGCGGTCGGACGCTGAAAACAATGCCCTCGGAGAAGGGATCCAGTGAGTCTATCAACTCCAGCTCCGCATCTCCTCCTGAGTTTTAAAGTAATAGTTATTAAAGGTGTTGGAGGAGACATACCTTGCGTGAGCATCTGGTACATCTCTTTCAATCGCGTTGTAATGATGTTGAAACCACTCATGAATTCACTTAGGCGCTTAGCTCTGGCGTCGGCCTCCTGGCGCAACTGCTCAGATCGCAGTTCGGTGACTTGGTCCAACTCAGCGACACGTTTGAGGTAGAGATCAACCTTCTTACGGTACTGTTCGATGGCAGACATGTTTGGTGCCATAGCTGCTGTCTGCTCCTCCAAACGGTGCACTTCCGCTTCGTTCACCTTCATTTCTACAAGTGAAGGAATGTGAAACAAAAGACCGATTAAACCATCCAATACAGTTGGACACTTCAGTGAATTGTAATTCAACTACGGATGATGATAGAACTCGAATAAAACCCCAAATCCAAAATCTCAGAGACAGGAATCAAGCTATTAAGATAAGCACCCACCAGCCAGTTGTTCCTCCGTATACACAGGCAACCTCAAAGTTCTCTCCTTCGAAGGGGAGGGAATACCAGCGGGACCCGGGGATACAGAGCTGGGTGTCACATCATCCGCTGATTGGCTCCCACGCCTGCTGCTTTCAGCACCGTCTTCCGTCGTTCCCTCTTCCTCTTCGGCATCATCGTCATCTTCGATAGTGTGAAGTCGGAGGGAGCGCAGTTTCATCTGCCACCCTCTCGCCCGCCCCCCGGCTTCCTTGGCCTGAGTGCGAAGCTCCTCAGCCTTGCGCTGCACCCCACCCTCCGCCTTTCGGCTGGCAGCCAATGCGGTCTCTACTTTCTCAATCGCCTCACCGATTGCTGACAAACCTTGAGTCAGGTCCTTGATCTACCCGAGGAAGTATCAAACTGTCAACGACAATATTTTGGTTTGATTCATTCAGAATCATGAGAAAATAAATTCTACAACCCCTTGATTGGTTGACTTTGATGTTCTGCACATTCAAAGGGGAAAACGTGTGGATTCAGAGACTCACCGTCTTTTGGAGCTCCTGAAACTCATCCATGCAGACCTTGGCAGTCTTTTCAATCTCCACCATGCGAGCCTCGATGGTAGTGAGTTTCTTCTTAAGGGTCTCCACCTCTTCTTCGTAGGCTTTCACCTTCGCCTCGCACTTTGCCTGGTTGCGATGCGCCGATTTGATGTCTACCTCCAGCTTCGTGAAGAGATCATTGGTCTGTAGAAAGTAGGGGAGAAAGAGCAAATATCAAAACCAATGGGTTAAGCGAACGTGCGAAATCTCTACGAGTGGCTAAAATAGCGTGTGATCAAGTCAGAGGCTAGAGATTGCTACATTTCTAAGGACTCGCAATAGATGGGTGGATGCAGAGAAGATCGAAGTTGGTGGGTTAAATAAAGGGGTAGTCATCAGATTTCTACGACCGAAACAAGGATTTACGGCAAAAATGATCAAAATGAACAAACCTATCAGTCCTGCCTCTACCTCACCTCCTTAATTTTCGACTCCACTAGTCCAACCCTTGATCGAACAGCGGCAAGTCTCGCGGACCCAGCATCCACCAGAGCTGCTTTAACTTCATCCACCCGTCTACGCAACTCTTCCGCCTTTTCCGCCTTACTCACATGGAGACGCTCTAAATTGGCCACCGATCCCTCCATCCTATCCCGTTCCTCCGCCGAAGGTCCCGTTTGTGCCGCGCGAACTTCTGCCTGTTCTGCCTCCTGTCCTAGCACCTCTGCCTCCTCGCGTAGCCGTTCTATTTCGTTCTGCCAGAACAAACATATTCCAAAATAGGCTAGTAACTTCTTAAGTACCCCGACTACTAAACTTACCTGACACTTCGTGACGACTCGTTGAGCCTCCTGAATGCGTTGCGAGAGCTGAGCCTCAGTGTCTTCAAGTTGTTCACGACGCTGCCGAGCCTCCGTAAGACGGACCTCACAAGCGGCGAGCTCCTCCTCCTTCTCTGTAATGAATGTCTCCGTCCAAAGGGGAACGCCGCTGCTGCGACGACGCGCCTTCTGAGCGTCTGTGTTCATGCGGCCAGAGATCGGACGTCCACTGCCACCGCCGGACATAGCTCCCGATGTCTCTATCAATTGGCCCTAGTAAACAATTAATGCACAAGCAGCTATAGGTGTGATCAAAAGGTGGCCAAAATGAGCAGAGGCAGGTTACTGTCGACGACTAGATGTGGAATGAGTAGACAGATTCACAGATTGAATAGCAAATGGAGGATATTTCAGTAAAAATGGGCCCGATAGGATAAAATAGACCATTCTGTGCGTCGAAGTGGTGAAAAGAGGATAAATCCGTTCACGGTTCGCCACCACTCCTACCAATAACACCGGAAACAGAGGATGAATGTGCGGACCATAATTATTTAGCAGATGCATGGACACTGGATGGACGATTCCAGAACAAAGAGGTGAGTAAATAAGGGATAGAGGAATTTCGGTTTGATTAAATGGTGGATAGACAGGCGGATGGAGTGATAGCGCAGAAAAAAAGGTGAATTGATTGACCTATAATGGATGACCAGGGCAAAGATAAAAACAGATTCAAGAGAGACAGATGTTCTAATTCAAATGCACCAACCTGGAGAGTGACGACCCTGAAGCGTTGTTTATGCTTGAATGCCCAGTCCACCGCCACATCCAAGTTATCCGCAATGAGGGTGTTACGGAGAGCGAAGTAGAAGCATGGCTTTACTCGCGGATTCATAGAAGTGTCCACTAAATCAAAGAGCCGTTGGGCCGACGGAACTGGGCCAACAAATGGCTTAGCCGCTTCGATCGTCCAGCGCTCCATCTTGTCCAAAGCTAGAAGAAAACGCCTCTTGATTCTACTAACCAATTACGAGGGAGCAGAGACCCCTTGGATATGGACAAACGTGCTCATGGTTTGTTAGCGCCATTCAAAGTCGAAAGTCGGTGTGTTATTGAGTGTTGATAGAGAAAAATACTCAAGGTGGAATGCATGGGTAAGAAGATAGATTCAGATTGACTGAATCAAAAGAATTTGGGAGGGGGGGGGGTTGATCATTTGCGAATAGTGGATCAGGATCGAGATTCCAGAGAAGTCCAAAAAATCAAATGGCCCAAGCGTAATGGATGTATGGATGGACAGATCAGGATAAATGGAGGGATTCCCCATGGATAGCTAAATAATTAGCTTGATAAAAAAGGGAAATGGAGGGGGGCTAGAGAACTTGAAATAAAAAAATTAGATCTCACCGATAAAAGACGCCTGTCCAAGGTTGTACTTCTTCAAATACTCAACGGCTCTTTGAGCAAGTTCCATAGTCTCCACAACAATGTGGTCTAACGCACCACAAGAGGTGGATATCGCGATGTCGTATTTCTGTGGAATCACGCCCAAATCTCCCAGACGTCCAAGAACACCCTCCAGTTTCCCTTCCTGGGCCGCTGAGGCAAGAGCGGTGAGAACACGATTCCGAGAGTTGTCACTCTGAGAAGGAAAGGCGATCTAAATTAAAGCGCTGCTTTAAATAGACAAGACATTCTAAATGACTAAAAGACTTACTTGGAAGGAGGACTTAGCCTCCACCAAAGAGGATCTAAGTTGATTAACTCGCTCGATTAATTGCCTCTCCTCAGCTCCAACCCGCTCCACATCATTCTTCACTTTTTGCAGTTCCTTCAACTGCTGCGGTGTTACATTGCGCTTTGCTTCCACCAACTGTCGCTCCCGCTCCGCCAATCTATTCCGGGCCGATTGAGCACCATCCCGCGCCTCCTTCGCCCTCTCTTCCTCCCGTCTCACCGCCAACATTGCGAGATCCAGCTCTTGTCGAGCGATTGCCAGCTTGGAAGCGGCATTATCTGCCGCCTTCTGCACCGGTGCCAAAGCTGCTTCAGCTGCTTCCATCTTCTTCCGTAGCGGAGCTGTTTCCCGTGTCAAAATGTCCATCGTCTCTTTGTAGATCGCCTCCTGTTTCGCCCGGTTTGCTTCCAACTCAGCCAGCTGTGCTTTCAGAGTCTCTCTCCGCTCCTCTGCCTCCTCTGGTAAGCGACGGATCTCGTCTAGTTTCTTACGCTCCGCCGCTAACGCTTTTACAGTCCGTTTACCCTGGGCTTTGAGGTGAGCGTGCTCATCACGCATTCGACTATCCTCCGCCTCGTACCCCGCGAATCGAGCCTTGGCAGCTCTGTGCTGCTCTTGAAGAATGGAGGCTCGTTTTTCGTCCTCATCACGTTTGGACTTAAGCTTATGCAATTCCTCTACCAGGTCTTTTACCTCCTTGGCGAATTCCTAAAGGTTGAGGAGTTGATTTCGGCGATTCTAACAACTAGATTATCAAGGCTATACGATAACACCTTCCGCCTCACCCTATACCACAATACTTCGGATTACATACGTCACCATCTGCCTCCCGCATCCACTATATCGCACCCGTACATTCCCTTGACCTCATCTTGTCTTCAAAGGATGACACTACCCCCCTCTGCTGCCCAATCTCATCATGCTACAACCATCTACTGACTTTGCTTTCACACACAACAAGTAGCAGCAGAATGGTGTAGTGGAAGAGTGCCAAGCCTATAACCCTAAGGTCCGTGAGAAGATTTATAACATGCTCCACTAATGTCTTTTTCGGCCGGCAAACACTACGTCACCCTTTCGTCTAGCTGAAGGATCAAACCGATAACCGTCTATTCACCAATACTCGGACACACCTAAACTTCTACTGCCGATACTTCTGGTACAGTCGACGGTTTCCACCAGCTAAATGAAGCAGACCTGACAAGGCGGATGTGTCAGATACGACAAAACTCGAATTTACGGAGGTTAAAATTATTGTAAAATGAAATGGTATGTTACCTCAACTTGCTGTTCCACAACGACGAGTTCCTTGCGGTAACGGGACTCATTTGCGAGTTCTTGATGTTGCTTTTTCTGGTAAATAACATTCTTAATACGCGTCATTTTGTTGATTAGTCGCAAATAAGCTACTGCTTCATCTTTTACTGTTTCCAACTCATTCCTCTCCTTCTCTACCGCTTTAACACGGGCCAATTTCTCCAGTCGAATGTCCTTCAACCGCTCGATACGGTCAGCCAAAATGGCCAACGGACGTTTAAACCTATTCGAGCCAATAATATCCTAGAAGTATATCAAACCATCCGATCACCAACCTCCAAGTACTCTAGAAAACCTGTTTCATATTCGGTCGTGGCTTTGGGTTTCATTAGAGATATTTGTTCGACCTCCCCTTGTAAAATCAGGAATCGATTATGATCTAGATCAATGCCATGTTGACGAAGAAGACCTGTGACTTCTTTAAAACTGGCTTTGCAGTCGTTGACATAGTAAGAATTCGTATTATCCTTGAAGGCTTTGCGGGAGACCACAAACTCACTTCCAGGAACAACTTCAAAATCGTCAGCGCGACTACCGGTATCAATTATGCGCTGAAAGTAGACGGCAACTTGACAGAAATTGGCATTGGGTAGTTCATCACTGTTGTGAATCAAGCTACTGAGTTTTTTCGAACGCACTTTGGAAGCACGAAAGCCAAAAACAAAAAGGAGGGCATCAATAACGTTGCTCTTTCCGCTACCATTGGGGCCGATGACACAAGTAAAATTCTTGTGGAAAGGGCCAAGTACTCGACGACCGCCGTAGGACTTAAAATTCTCGCAAACAACTTGGGACAGTACCAAACGAGACGTGTTTTCGTTGGAAAGATGAAAAGGAACTTCGAGAGGTGGAATTTCAACAGGCGGGCAGTTATTGAGCAAATCGTCATCGCTTATGGTGACCGGACACGAGCCTACTGCAGGCAGATCCATCTGTCGGCTATTAAAGCAGCAATATTCTGACAAATGCATTAACGGAAGAGTAAGAGGAACGTAATAAAAGGTGTGATGAAGCAAAAAGTGCAAGGGCAATTATTCATTCGTAAAGGGTGCTAGGTAGGGCGGATTAAGTTTCAACTAGCAAACATCCAGCTAAAAGCGAATGCTACAAACATAACTAACATCTAAAAAAGCGATTCTAATTGTGTATCAACAAGCTATATAACACTGACATGACGATTGAGCACAGGAATTACACAAGATATTAAGTAATAGCACACTTAGCCAAAGCTGCATAAATAAGGATGCTCGTCCAGTGCATCAGTAAAAAGGGCAAACATTACCAAAGAAATACAAAAAGAACAATTATTCCCCCCTTAAAGTACTACAAGTGCAGAAATGTTCACTTAATACATGGAATCCTATTCTGATGCACACGCATCAATGACAAGAAGTATACCATTGGTTAGTTTAGAATTTTGCGTTCAATTCGAAAAAAGGATCTATTTTGAACAAGAAATTTGACATTAAGGTTAGGAAAAAAACTGTGTACTACAACATAAGTGATTAATTGTAACCAGACTAAAGTTGGTCTCCCCTAAGTCCGCCTAAATTTTTAAAGCAGACTGATTGAATGCGGATGTACATTTTGCGATTGTAATCAATCATTATGTTTGTTCGCGTACTTTACCAAGATTAGATAAAGTTTGCTTTATCGCAATACCCGCATTTTCCTGAAAAGCATTACCTGATGTTGCGTTAGAACTAAATTAGAGTATGTGCGCAGTGGATATTTATAGGAAATCTAAAGCAGTTTTGCGCAATTGGGATGTATATGATGATTGGTTATAACAAATTAACCATGTGAGATGGTCTACCCCGAGACTGCGACGTGGGCTTAATTAATTTGCTTTTTAGCGGATGGTTTTTTGTGTTCGGAGACTTCCTTGAAAGCAAAGAAAGTCATATTACTATGAAAGGATTTATATACATTTAGCAGGCAGAAAAAAACAAGGTTGATGGCAAGGTTTAAAGGCCAGCTAAGACCATGTATGGCCACTAGGTGACTGAACCTGGAACCGGCATCTACCCCTTCTCCGTGTACTACAAGAAAGCTATTAACAACTGAAGCGACACTAGCTATGGACCACCTGCAAGGTTTCTTTCCAAAGATTACCCCTATTATACGAAACTCGACGTGCAATGCACCGTCAAGAGGGATCACTGACGTTGGTGTCAAGCATCGCCTCAATCGCATCGAATGTGGGCGACTGGCATGGTTATCTCGTGCGTGCTTCTTGCAGCACTGAGTATGCTATGATGGCTGACGGAGGAGGTCTTCTAAGGGGCGCGTCGGGGACGACGCTCGAAGGAGTAGAGGAACAATGCAGTACTTTGTTTGTTAGAACTACCGGTTTTGGTGAAGGTGACAGAGGTGGCCGCATTGCCGTAGTTGCGTAGGCTGGCCTTGGGCCATGCCAGCAACTTATTTCCTGTAGTACTTTGTTTGTTGGAATACCGGTTTTGGTCAAGATCACAGAGGCGGCCGTACTGCCCTAGCGGAGTGGGATGGCATCCGGGACATGCCAGCAGCCTATTTTCCTCTGTCCGGTGAATATATATATTCTACCCTAGCATTCTGCCTTCTTTTGCCTTCTAGGAAGCCTCGGGACGCTATATTTCCCTCTGTCCATCGAATATATACATATTCTACTCTAGCATTCTGCCTTCTTTTGCCCTCGATGGAGCCTCAGGACGCTACAATATGCCTCAGATTAATTAATCTAAATCCATTCTTAGGTGTGTTCGTAATACTTATGTTCATTAAATGTGCTTTGTAGGCCAGAGGCAGGAGAGCTGAGGCTTCAATCTAATAGCACAGCAACTTTTTAGTGTTCATAACCACTTCGCTACCGTTCAGAACCAATATTATATGGAATGCCGGTTGTGATTAAGGGATGTATGTAGTGTCCCGAGGCTCCCTCGAAGGCAAAAGAAGGCAGAATGCTAGAGTAGAATATATATATTTGACAGAAAGAAGGAACTGAGCTGCTGGCATGGCCCAGAGACCAGCCTACGTAGCTGGGCTGTAGTACTTTATCTGTTTGTGCTGCCGGTTTCTGTCAAGGTCACAGAGGTGGCCATATTGCCCTAGCTGCGTGGGCTGGCCTCTGGGCCACGCCAGCAGCCGTTTTCCCTCTGTCCGGTGAATATATATATTCTACCCTGCCACTTTGCCTTCTTTTGCCTTAAGGGAGCCTCGGGACGCTACATTGGTGGCAGCGGAAAGCGGACCCGATTCTATAGAGTTTTCATCCCGATCTCTATCACCTGGGGCATGTTGCAGTGGTGCGAAAGAAGTGCATGTGCTACGGACGGGCCAAAAACGACGTCCACCTCCGGCATCTAACCCATCTCCGTGTTCTACAAGAAAGCTATCAACAACTGAAGCGACACTAGCCATGGACTGCCTGGAAAGTTTCGTTCCAAAGGTTACCCCTAATATACTTGCTTGAGGAGATCGGCGTACTAACGCCCCCTACGGATATACTGATGGTCGGCAGAACCACTTATTCCGAATTTTGTTTCCAAGCCAGACGAAACTCGAAGTGCAATGCACTGTCAAGAGGGATCACTGACGTTGGTGTCAAGCATCGCCTCAATCGCGTCGAATGTCGGCGACTGGCATGGTTAGCTCGTGGGTGCTTGTTGCAGCACTGAGTATGTTGTGATGGCTAACGCGGGAGGTGCACCAAGGGGCGCGTCGGGGACGACGCTCGAGAGAGGAGAGGGGCAATGTAGTACTTTATCTGTTTGTGCTGCCGGTTTCTGTCAAGGTCACAGAGGTGGCCATATTGCCCTAGCTGCGTGGGCTGGCCTCTGGGCCACGCCAGCAGCCGTTTTCCCTCTGTCCGGTGAATATATATATTCTACCCTGCCACTTTGCCTTCTTTTGCCTTAAGGGAGCCTCGGGACGCTACATGGGCAATACGGCCACCTCTGTGACCCTAATCGATACCGATAGTTCAAGCAAACAAATTGCTACAATGTGTCTTAAATGTATCTGCCCTCCGATCCAAGCTTGCATTGAGCCCATACCTACATTGACAGCTTTTAGATCACATGCCTTTCACTATGCAAGTGGTTTTAAGACTAACGCTGGCTGTTAAGTGGTGACATTTGTAAACAGACTGCTTTGTAATCTTTGATAGTGGAGTTTGCCCTCCGTCACATTTTGTATATTTAACCTGTTATACAAGTCAGCAGCCTCCCAATATATGACTGCTTCACCAATACATATTCTCTTACACTACTTTTACCCACTGTGACGGTTGGGTAGACTCGAAGGGCAACGCGTGCTCATCGTGTCAAGCCTTCAATTTGGTACACTGCTGCGCGCTCACGGAGCCTATGACGACTAGTTAAATATCATTTGGGTTAAAATCAGCGCTGTTAAATATAATTGTGTGGTTTTTCTATTGTGCACGAATGAATATGTGCATTTATTTTTCCGTTTGGGTTCGATGAGAACCATCAATTTCGAATCAAAACAAACTTTATTATTTGACGTGATTTGTTTAATTCAAAATTGTCCCTTGCAATCGCATGAAATTACACAGCAAAAAGATTGATAAAAGCTAAATACTTCTCTTATGTTTAAATGCAGATACCGATTTGAGGTATATAAAACGCCAGTCGTCGGCAGCTATTAACCATATCTCCACCATGTTCTCGGGGTGGATTGCGCCGTGGGTATGATAGCATTCCTTTTTATAGTTTCATTAGCATGTCATAGGTACATGATAGACCTCAGTTTGGTTCAAAAATGACTTATTTTACATCACATAGCCCATTGGGTCACTCGATTCAGTAAAACAGGTTATTTAATTCGCGCGGTACTCGGTGTTCCTCAATATGGCACGCGGACTTCAGAAAATTCAATCACAAAAGAAGAATCAGGAGAGGCAAAACGCGAAAAGGAATCCATCCGATAACAAGAAGACGGCAGACGCTAAATTAACGTACTCGTGTTGTGTTTGTAAGACGCAGATGCCGGATCCGAAAACGTACAAATTACACTTCGAAAGCAAGCATCCTAAAGCTGAGCTTCCAACGGAACTTCGTGAAATCTAGATTTTCACTTTTTTCTCTATTGGTCTTGTGTTGACAGCCTTGTTAGCCTTTGCCTTTTTATGAAGTTATTATGTAATATTGGAAACGCTAATTAAATTTTTCCGAGGAATCTTTGTGTTTTGTCCTCACTATCGTGGCTTTTTACACGTGCATCTTGTTTCGTTCCTGTCCAATGCGATAGGTGCGCTTTTATCCCCTTTCTAGGAAGATGGAGTTCACTCAGGCTAAATCTGATTCCGGCTTCAACAAGCCTCTTGAATCACGCCACCTAACAGTCCCTCCCTTTACTTACCATTGCCGCGGAAAAGAGATCGAGTTGCCAGACAAGACCCGTGCTTACTCAGTTTCAAATGGTAGCTTGACTCCTGCGAGTATGGGCATCGTTATCGTGCATGATGTCTTCGGCTTCGATATCAATAATACTCGCCGTTTCGCAGATATGCTTGCCGATCAGACCAACGCGCATGTGCTTCTACCAGACTTCTTTCATGGTGAACCATGGTCCCTGGATGACTTCCCTCCAAAGCATTCGGAAGTCTTCTCCGAATGGCTGGAGAAAATCAGCCGCTGGGAAGATGTCTCCTCTGTATGGCACCTTTCATTCATTTCATGCAGGCTTATTCGGGAAAAAATCACTGTTTGACTCCCACTTTTGCTCGATTTAGCTGCTGTCTATGGCAAATACCTACCTCAGAACCCTCCTTCCCGAAGAGCATCATAAGAAGTTGGGTATCCTCGGTTTTTCATGGGGTGGAAAGCAGGTTCTGCGTGCATGCTGTTCCCGAGACTACGGCTATCTGGCGGGAGTTTCAGTTGATGGCTTTGCGCTCGAGCCGGAAGATGCTGAAAATCTCTCTATTCCCGTGTTCTTTATGCCCTCCGGTGAAAATACATCTATCGAGCCTATTAAAAGGATTCTAGACAAGAGGCCGTTCGGTGATCGGTGTAGGTGAGTGCCGAATTCAAGGCTTTTCCTGTATCAGCTTAGGCTTAAATGCCAAATTATCGCTAACTAGACAGTTTCTGCCTCATTTGGTTGGAGCTTAGGTGGTTCTGCCTGTTTACACGCCTATTGTGCAACTCAAGTGATTGTCTTGCGCAACTCGCTGCGTGCGATCTTAAACCCATGTTTAGTGGAAGCACGTTTGAGAAGGAATTCCGCTTCTGCTGAACTGAACATTTGTCCTTGTAGCGACTCAGACGTTTGCTTTGATCTGGTTCTTGATTTAACCCCCATGTAACCAAATAACTGGTGTTTTGTGGTCACGCGCCATCGCTGATCGAATACACTAGTGGCCTAGCCGCTGGCTTGGCATGATACACTAGGTCACGCCTCGATTTATCAAAGCGGCCGGCATCTAGGATTTACCAAAAATGGTACTGGCGACTCAGTGATGGGATGTAACTTTATCTCCATATAGGTACTACACTTTCGCAGAGGAGGGCCACGGATACGCTTCGTCGTTGGGAGACCTGAATAATCAGAGCACTCTTGAAGCCGTGAATCAGACTATCACTCTAGCATCGGCCTTCTTTATTGAGAACCTCAAGGAGGAAGAGGCAGAGGATGGCGCGGAGGATGAGGTGTCTAACAATGATGCTCGAGGTCAATAGGCTCCCAATAATTTACCAATCAAAAGAGACCCGTCGATTTTTTATCCTTCAACATCTTCCTCTCCCTTTTCCTCCTTCCCGTCCTACACTCCTGCCTCCCTCTCTAATCTCCCCCTTACTTTTTGTCACTGACTGTTTGTGCGTGTGTCTATGTATGCTTGGGAATTCCAAACTCGGTAGTTGCGGTACAATTGATATGTCTACATTGAGTTTGTTCCACATGGCAAAATAGAAAAAAACGCGTCGCACACACACTTTTCGGTAGTCGAATGTCATGCGAGGTGTGACATTTGACGTTGCCTGCGAGGTCACGTTGGTGGGTTTGAGGCGCGCCGTAATCAACCTCCGTAGCTGGACTAATCTCGTTTGAGCCCTGGCTGGAGTTCATCACGTTCAATGCGGGCGCTTGTTTACGGTGAAGTTGTGGTCTTGTTGTCGCTCTCCTGGAAGGTGGTGCTCGTCGTTGGTTGCCATCGCTACTTACGCTTACCAGTAGGTCGAGTGGTTAAAACGCTGGAGTTCGTTGCGTTGATTGCCTTTAAAAAGCAAATAAGTGTTGTGGTAATAATTACGTGACCTTTAATCGCCCTTGACTTGTAGTTGATAGAAAAGGGATGTTGTCTGTCAAAACTGTAAGGTTGTGTGGGTGCGGTGACCACGAGCCAGGGGAATGCCAGGTGGTTGGCGTTCCCCACAATCCGAAATTGTGACACTTGCATTTCCGGCGTCCCTTACACACTCTACTAATCTTGTGGCCAACTGACCGTTTACCTGGATAAGCTTTATTGTGTTTGTGTTTTGGGCGCTAAAACTGCGGTGTCATTCCACGCCTGGCAACTGTGGAGCTTGACATTCTGGTATTGCCACCTCGGTAGTGCCAAATACATATCCTTACACGTGATTCTGACCGCATGCCTTGGAATTTGTGTTGTTCCTTCTTTTTTTTCTTCCGCCAACACCAGCGGTGGAGTGTGGCGGGCCGTCCTAAAGCAGTTCAACAGCTCTAACACACGCGCACCTTTCTGTGCGGAAGCCTTGATGGTCTTGGATGAACACAGGCGAAATAGGTTCTTTTGGGATCCCTGTTTTACTAAAGTTGATGCCCTAGTACCAATTCCAACGAATTGGAAATGCTTGGAAGAGCATACACCCAACTAACGCATGGAAAGCCTGAGGGAGGCTGCTGACCTGACCCAGCGGTCATGCCGCAGAACAAACTTTTAACCTGCGCTGTTTGATTCTCTTTGCTTCATCATCGCATGCAACTTTCTGTGCTTGCAGATATCGTCTAGCTTCGTCTTTAAAGCCTCTGATAGGATCATTTTGCAGCCAAAATACCATCAGCATTGACTCTGGTTTGAACGGGTGGAGCAGTCCAATGGATTGACAATTCACTTCCACCTTTCCACATCTCTTTGCCTCTCGTCTGTCAGCCATAGCCCTGATATTAGTCCACGCTGTCGACAGATTCAGAGAGGCGTAGAAGACTTTATGAAGGATGCAGTTTAGAGTAGCCAGCTTTTCATCATCTTGCCAGTTGCCTTGGACTGTCTCTTCTTTATCCTTCAGAATCTTTCATTCCGTCTTTCCACTAATCGGCTTTCGTGATCCATCAAGAATGCAGGCGTATTCCATCCAATCACAGGACAGGGAGGAAGGTAGACACGTAGACAGAACATTCTTCTCCTCGAAAGCGCTTTTGCGCGGTTGGTTTGCCTTCAATGATGTCGGTCATCACAATGTCTCAGTGCATAGGGAAGGTCGGAATCTAGGTAAAACCAAAGAACTCAATTTGGAAGGATGTTCTGCTACTGGGGTTGAAGGTGTGACAGACGAATACACGTGGTCGCAGAAACTCAACATGTCTAAAGTTGGTCCAGCAACCCTTGAGGGAATCCCAGCTCTGCCAGCTCTGGCGCATCTGGAGAATCTGTATTATCTTGAAATGTACGGTTTTCACTTGGTTAGTGTGGATAAATATTAAAAGGCGGTCTCCTCCATTCCGCTGACGGTTTGCATCGAATCGAATGAGGGAGATTGGGGCTGCTGGCATGGTTCGGACGGTATGGCCACCTAAGTGACGGGACCCGGCAGTCCGAACAAACAATGCATTACACGGAGAGAGGCAGAGGAGAAAATGTTGCCCTCTTTGGATAAGGAAAAACTGTGTTGAGCTCTTGCTCATGGAGCGTTGCAAGACTTTACGAGCCTCCTTCAGAAAAACGAAGCATTTGTCTCCAAGTGCTCTTCTTCAGGTGGCAATGCGGTCACACAATCAGGAAATTGCGGTCGCGTGCCCCAGACAATGTAGCGAGTTCATTTACATGCTACGTAAAGGCAAAGGCAATTTTTAACATCTATGACACTGTAATGGTGTTGGATTGTAGTAAAAAGTGGAATTATTGCATCATTTTTACGACACTTATTATACTACTCATTTTACATTTGTTGTGGCTGAGAGTTTTCTGCCACAACATTTAGAAGGTTGGATTATTAAGCCTCTCCACTTTATAATATAATAACCTGGATCAATGTTTACTCAACTACCTATGTGGTACTTGATATCCACCTGGTTTTTTTGATAAACAATTAGGTGGAGGCATCACAACTACCAGAATGCCCGGCGTAGATGCTGGTTTATCACAAATGATGATCGGGCTCTTCACATCGAAGCATCTATCATGGTCAAGCATTCACGGGGTCCTAGTTATGGTCATACGTAAACAGCATGACGAGGACTTTAGCTTTAATCATAGGACGTGTCAGTAACTGTGCAAAGTTACTGATTTGTAGTTGAGTAGAGCCCCGGTGTACGCTGACCTACATGGTGAACTAGCTTTGCAGGTCAGATGACAGATGATTTACAGTTTCATCATACAGGGGATCACCTGCTGCAGCGAATGTTGATATAGGCGATGGTACGGAGGATTTCAACACCCATTGCACATAAAATTTTTTATAATTGTGAATCCGTGGCAGAGGAGCTCTGAACGATGTTGTAATCCTCCACTGACCAGGTTTCTCTAAGAATAGACATACACAGGCACTGAAACGTTTTTAACGGAGGCATCAGCCAAATATTCCAGGTCAAATTAATATTCGTTCTGCATCGAAACGATGCATCCATAGGATTGGTTTGATTTACTACTGAAATTCATCAGTAGGACATTTATCCTAGCAACAAGCACACGACGGCGTAGCACGTAAAGCCTCTAGAAGATAGAGAGACCAAAATAAACAAAAGGCCAACTTTCAAATTGACGAAATGAGGGGTAAAATATTAGCTACAGCATTGCTAAAGAACATTAGAAATGAGGACTTGCACTCGGTGTTTGCTGTTTCCACGCCCAAATTATTTACCAATTGATGAGTTTCCTAAGGTGTTCATCTTGATCTGCTGAGGATGTCTACAACTCCAAAAACAAATTTCTGCTCTGATTTTCCAGAGGGTTCTCATTTTACTTCTCAATCTAGAAAATCTTGGTGCATGGCGCTCCTGCTCATTTGTTTGTAATTGGATGGCATCACATGCGGATCGTTTAAGTGCTCCAGTAATCAATATAAGGTCAAGGTCAGTGGAGTGCTGCAAATTTTCGAGGCTCGAATCGTAATAGTCTTTAGCAGCGCCTATTAGTTAGCAGTACCTCACCGTCTACTGGACGAGCCTGCAAATGATGACGCCTACTCCGAAGTATTGGTCTACAAATTACTCTGGCTGTAATCATAGAGTATCCAGGCTCTCGCATAAATCGTAATTTACAACGCATCCCGGCTACTGCACCATCTTAAGAAGCCACTGGTCGAGTATGAGCTCGAGTGAGCACGCAGCTACTTCCAGATGGCAAATTATTACTTATGTAATCAACTAAACTACATTCCGATTTAATGTGAGCTTTTTATCAAGAAAGTACCAAGTTTAACCTCAGGAGTGCAATGCGTGAAATTGTGACAATATTGTGACCGATGGCCAGTCTGATGACTGCAGTCTAATCACGGGAAATGGAAAGGTCTTCCAAACAATTCGACTTATAAAACGTCGAGCGTATCTCCCTCCTATAATAAATATGTCGGAGCGTGTTCCTACTTCTAATAACAAGGGCAGCCAGAAGAAAGAGGAGGAACCCTCCACACTGGTGGCAGCGGCGGGGTGAATCACGCCCCTGTGAGTCGCCACGCCGCTCCGCAACCAGGTTCAAATTGCTTTCCCGCCCCTGGCCTACAAAGCACATTTAACGAATATAACTATTACATAATGAAAACCGCTGGTGTGTTATTTCTTGCACAGCGCCAAAGTATCTTTGGGACATCACGTCACGTCGGAGCGCCAGACAAAACTTCGCAGAGGCCCTTAGATTAACAGGCTGTTACATTCGTTTTAGAAAAGATATCGCTGCGGTAAAATGATCAAAAAGCTAAGCAATACGGATTTTTAAATCGAAGCAAGGACTGGAAAAACTAAGTTAGGCGCTTTTAGTATAGGCCATGCTTTACACTTAACCTTCCCACAAAAACTTTCACTATACTTCCTGGGCACAAACTCAAAAAGTTTAGCTAGGGGAGATTTATGATAAATTAAAAGTTAACCAATGTTGAGACGGAAGATTAGTAAACAACAGAACTTTGAATATGTGTTCAAAATGGTGCAAAATATGTTACAGAAGGAATGAATAATTTAGCATTGACTTCACTCATTATTTGGCAGAATATAACTTGCGGTGGGACAGATGGTACAGGGGACTATATCGGAAAGATTTCATCTCACAACATAGGTGTAGTACTTTGTTTGTTAGAACTGCCGGTTTCTGTCAAGGTCACAGAGGTGGCCGTATTGCCCTAGCTGCGTGGGCTGGCCTCCGGGCCATGCCAGCAGCCTTTTTCCATTTGTCTGTTGAATATATGTATTCTGCCCTAGCATTCCGCCTTCTTTTGCCTTAAGGGAGCCTCGGGATGCTACAACATGGATGAGTTAATGTAGATGTATTGCTTTTTTTGTTTGGACCGTCGGTTTCGGTCAGGGCCACAGGCATTCTGCATTCTTCCCCTTCAAAAGAGCATTAAGACGCTATATGTAAGGCTAATAAAATTTTTTAAAATACAAGCAATTTTGGAAAACGGATGGTGAAATATGTTTACCATAGTAATTCGGAACGATCTGCTACATCCAAAATAGCATCAAACTGCACGTGCAAAATGTTTTACGTAATTTAATAGTAAAGTTAGCCTTTAATATGCCTTTATTAGAGTTTTAAGCACATTTACACAAATTATAATTTACATTATTTTTTAAATCATCGGCGTTGTGCCCGCTCAACTCGAATGGGCCATATTTCTACCCCTATTGTTTGCTGATCGCTCATTGGTGGGTGAGTGATGTGTATAATGTGACAAAATTGTGATGTTTCCTGATTTAAGCCTATTTCACACAGTTCATTATGTTCCTCTGGGTGCGTCCTGGATAAATTTTCGCGGCTAACCTCAGACTAAATGGAGGCACTAATACGTTGGCAAAATTGCTCCCTTTGTTCTACAAGCTATGGTTGTGGGGAACTTTTTTCACAGTTATTAACAGTTCTGATAGCTCCTTTTTGGGTTTTTTGACGGAAATTAATCTTTTTTCTTAGAGAGACTTTTGCGCCGTGGATGATGACACTGTGCCACTAGACATTCATCGAGGGTAGGGGTGATTGCGCCATCGCTATATGAGATTCAAGTGCCGCGTGTGAAGCCGCAATGCCTTTTTTCGGTTTGAATTCGTGGACTTTTTACAGAAGCTGACTTTAAACTCGATGGCTATTCCAAGTCACATAAGCACAATGATTTTTAGAGGCCGCCGTATTTTTATCATTTTTGGCCGTGTTATATGCTATTCGTCTGGCGAAGTCACATGTAAAATGAGGGCTTTCGAGAGAGTAGTGTTCTCGTTTTTTGTTGCTCGTTTCTCGAGCAAACTGCCATCGAATACTCCAGATTGCATATGGATAAGTTAAGGTGCTTTGTTTTACCTTGTCTATACACTCGACTGAGCTATGGATGCATGCACTGGCGTTGCATCTTGGGTTCAATGTGTTTGACAAAAATATACTTCGATTTCGTTAACATTTTTTTGCATTTGAAGCTAGCAGAAAATAGCTTTAAGCACTGCGTTCTCCTTGGTTTTGTCCCCCATAACCTACAACAGGAATTTGTAGAACTTCTGGTCGGTTTTTACACAACGTCTGAAGCGGTTGATATGAGTTAGTCGTCATCTTTGCCTCAAAACCCGAGACAACTTTCTTCTTTGCAAGAGTATCTTTCGCGTGGTTTTCACTGCAGTTTCGCACTATTTTTTATGAAAATTTACTTGGCTAGATAAAACTAGGTCGTTTACATTTGTCTGATTGTTTCTGTTTGTAGCCGTTCTGATTTTACTTAATTGCTTAACAGTTGAATCCTCTTTTTCAAAGAATGCCTACTGATTTGGTGGAGGTTGAGGAACGCAAACGCGTCTTTAAGTTTTACAAATGTTTTCCTGATGAACCGAAGCAGCTGGAAAACCTGGAAACGACTTTTAACGCTTTCGTGACTACGACAACACTAACCAGTAACTGTTCCGAATAATACCTATCCTTGTTTAGATGACAACAACCCATTCTTGGAACCGTCTTTTGCCCTGCAGTACAATTTTGCTGAAGAATTTTTTATCCTCCGATCTGCTATCCCAGAATCTACTTTTCTGCCCTTTTACGAAGAGGCTCTTTTTGGTTGGCCGCTTGATTCCAGCTCAAGAAATAACCTTTTGGAGTCAACGATCAATTCTGATTTATGGCTCAGGAGTTTCATTGAGTTTCCAAATCTGAGCAGAGCCACTCAACTTTTGGATCGATTACGTTGGATCACTCTTGGTTATCATTACGATTGGGATAATAAAGTATATCCTCCGGGTTGTCAATCACAATTTCCAACAAAATGTGGGGACTTCTTCAAATCAGTAGCATTGACAATGTCTGAAGTAATTGGTGACAGACAAGATCTACTTACTCAAAGATCCTACTACGATAATTTCATCCCTGAGGCATCTATCGTGAATTACTATCGTAAAAAGACTACTATGGGATTCCATATTGACGACTCTGAGGTTTGCAAGCGAGCACCTCTAATATCAATCAGGTAAGCTTATGCTGACACTAAAACCGGTAGAAAATAGCCTTGGCCGTCCGGGGATATTCCTTTTGGAAGCCTCAACTTACATTCCGGGATACTTGCCTCATGGAAATACCGGTAACGCACCGAGGACCATAGTTCCCATTCTACTACAGCATGGCGATATAATGGTGACAGGGGGTCATAGCAGATTGGCTTATCATGCTGTTCCTCGTTTGTTGTCATGGCGAAATCCTTCCCAATGCCTGTCTCAAGATTTTATTCCAGGCCTCCTCTCCGCATTCAAAAAGCGATTTGGACAAGATGGGGTTCGCGAAAACCTAGAGGAGTACATTCTCACCACCCGACTGAACGTGAATGTCAGGCAGGTTAATGAATAAAATAATGGACTCCTAATGCGTTTTTTGTAAGCCAACATAAAGTTACTTATCTAAAAGTCATCATTGGTAGTTTCTCCACATTCGCACAACTGCAGGATGCGTTTTTCAAAGTCGGCCATTTCGTGAGCTGTCCTTTCAAACTGGGACTCACTCCAATCCTCAAATTTCAAGTCTGCCACAACTATGGGATTTTCTTTGGGCCCTGGGATAATGACTGGATATCCTGAAAAGAAATTAATTGGTGCCCCGTATTCCCCATTGCTCCGTACCACCATTGACGTCCAATTCTAATGTGCGAAGCTAGAGAAAGGGCATCCTCCTACCTCATTTGTCCCAAACCAAAGGTCATTGACGTGATCAATAATGGCTTTAGCTTTCAAAATAGAGATTGAGTCTGCAGAGGAACACTCAGAACTCCTATCTTGAACATATGGTTGAAGAATATGTTTCATCCAGTGCTCGTTGTTGATTAATTCTGTTGTGGGTTTAATTTTGCCATTTTCCATTCGAACCGTGGAATGAGTGATGTCCACAAAGGCGCCTGATCCTGCATTTCCCCAGATCAGAACATTTTTTACAGCTTTTACAGGTACATTAAGTTTATTGGCGACCTACGTCATGAAATATTTTGGTTATTCGCCTTTACATACTTGAAATGTTGCTCTATTTTGATCCATCCGTACCAAGCCTGTTATGCAGGACGTAGGCAAAGATGGGATATATTTACTTAAAATATAAGCATTCGTATTAACTGGATCACCGGCAACTATAATCCTAGTTGTCTGTTTGCCATATTTGTCGAGATATTCGCCGTGACGCTTGTAAACCTGCCAGCACTGTTTTAGCCTCTCGTTCTTGTGAGCATAGGAGGCCGCCTCAATTGTGTCCAACATGATAGTCACATCCACATTCTGGAATGCCAGCTCTGGGTCAGTGGTTGCGTAAATATCCTCCAAGGGTTCCAACCCACTGTCCAGCGCTTCATCAACAAGCGACTGCAATTGCGAATCCTGGGCAAATAGATCGTAAAGAGCAATTATGACGGGCTGATCTTGTCCAAACATCTCTCCCTGACCTATTAAGAGGACTAAATCATAAGCCTCGGGTCGGGTGGGCGCTGTTATTAGAATTTTGACAGCATCAACCTAAATAGGCGAAATAACATCAATTGCAGTTCGCACCATCGTAGTCAATGCTAAATTACTCAAGGTAGCCGATTGTTGGTCCACTAAAACAATTCAATGAACTCTGTATAAGTGGTGCGACTTTATTCGTTTTGGCTTCTAGAGACACCCGAAACACCTGAAATCGCAACCAAAGTTGTTTTAAATATATCTTTTTTGGACTTGCACAATTCCTTAATTGTTTTTAGGGTATGCAAAACGTTTGTTAGTTTAACCCTCAGTTTCAGAAAAGGGCTACATAAACGCCACTCATTATACATTCACTAGGCGAGCTATCGTATGAGCCATACTAATGACCCAAACGCAATCCCTGACTAATAGATTTGCCTTTACTCGTCTTCAAAGAATTCTCGATGAGCAGCACTATACTCCGTAATACTGATGAGAGAGACGGGTGAACACTTTAAGCCTGGTGGTTTAGGTGCTAGGTAGCTCTCTGCACTCCAAAACACTTTCTGATTATGTTGAAGATGTCTGAAAACATCCAACCTTCCCAAAGCAAGGGTGGTATAAGTGAAGATGAGGAAAAGGAAGAGTTGCCTATATGTGCTTTGCTTGCAAAAAACGCCCAATTTGTTGTTGAACGTCGCACGAATTTATGTGTTTCCTTCGGTAGTCATTCCAATTCATCCCTTATAAATCAGAAGTTTTACGGATTTGTGATAGCACCAAAGCCTTAAAAACATTCCAACCCTTCATTCATATTGTAGCATCCCGAGGCTCCCTTAAAGGCAAAAGAAGGCAGAATGCTAGGATAGAAAATATGTATATCTAACTGGCAGAGGATGATAAGCTGCCGCCATCGCCCCGAGGCCAGTCCACGCTGCTAGGGCAATGTGGCCACCTCTGTGACCCTGGCCAAAAGCGGTAGTTCAAACAAACGAATTATTGTACATATATCTATGCAGCAATCCAATCCATCCTTTTAACCGATAAAGTGTAAATTCAACACACAGAAGCAGCTAAAGCAAGTAACATCTTTTTTTAAGGTGATCCCATGCGGTGGATTTTCAACGGCGGTGCAGCATGTTGCCTTATTTACCATACCAACCGTTCAACTAACAGCTAACTTCGTGCGCCGAAATGAAAGTAATAACTATCAAAACTTGGCACATGCTCTCATGCAAGTGGAATATGTTAGTTGCATAAGTCATCAATTCCGTGAAGTGGCCACTTCGTATCTCCTCCATTATAACGCCGCCGAGTGGTTTGGTTTACGGAGGCTACCCGGTGTCTAAAGCCACGCTGATGTCGTATGCATATGCTTTGCCCAGGTGTCCAAGTTGCGTTTGGGTGCGTCATTATTAGCAGCGGAATGCGAACCCAATTTACCGTGACTGTAGTACTTTGTTTGTTGGAACTACCGGTTTCGGTCAAGGTCACGGTGGTGGCCGTATTGTCCTAGCTGCGTGGGCTGGCCTCCGGGCCATGCCAGCAGCCTAATTCCCTCTGTCCGGTGAATATATACATTCCACCTTAGCATTCTGCCTTCTTTTACCTTCAAGGGAGCCTCGGGACGCTACAATGACAGTTGGTTGTTTGGGAAATATTTTGTTTAACAAGACGACAGAGTAGTATTCATTCATATTCGATAAAGAAACGTTAAGATGGCATTTAATCGCCTGAATTGCATATTAAGGGTGTGGGGTGACCTGGTATTTAGGCCGACACAAGTGCTTTATCCTTTATAAAATAAACTCAATCAAGCTGGTTAATGTAAGTGGGTAAGCGTTACTGCAAGAACAGAAGAGCTATCCGAGAAGTCACCTTATTCACATATTAAATTATAGGCAGGCATTTAACCTCGACTAACTAGGTTGCACAACCTTAGATGGAGGAAATGACAAAAAACTGGTAAAAAATCAGCTGAAAGGAATCTTTGGGGTCAAATTAAAAGCTGTACAAATACGGAAAGTCGTGTAATGTCAGCAAATAGTCGAAGCGTCGTTGTAATACTTTGTTTATTTGACTACCGTTTCGGGTTACGGTGATTTGGGTGGCCATATTGTCCCAGTTGGGTGGACTGACCCCAAAGCCGTTCCAGTGTCCGAGATTGCTGAACATACATATTCTGCCTTAGTGTTATTCTGTCATGCCTTTGAAGTAGTGTTGGGACGTTACAGACACTCACATTCACAATTATAAATGTTAAATTATTTTTAAATAGAGGCTGTCTTGAAGGTCAATTTCTCTTTTGAGTACAAGACGTAACAAGGTTGATAGTGCGTCGATACATGCCTAATTCTGGTAAGAGGTGCTAAATATAATGAACAAAATGTCTCAGAATAAATAATGTAGCTAAAGTCGACTGAAAGGCGATTAACACTTTCAACCTTAGCAACTTAATCGACTTTTTTCTTATTTTAGGTTTGTTGAGGTCGTAACGGATTGTTGTGAATTAAAAGCATTGCTAAACTGCTCACATGTATTAAAATGACGATTGTAATACTTATGTTCTTTAAATGTGCTTTCTAGGCCAGAGGTGGGACGACAATTTTTATCTGGTTGCGGAGCAGCGTGGTGACTCCCAAAAACGCGACTTATCCATTGTGGAGGGTTGCTTCTCTTCCCTGTTAACACCGTTGCTATTAGAAGTCTGAACATGTGACGATATCTTTATCATGGGTAAGAGAGTTCGGAGAGATCTCGCAGACGAGTTCATGACGGGAAAAGTCGCCCTCCTGGCAGTCATCATGCCGCTCGGTGGCCAGGTTCAAATTGTCGTCCCAGCTCTGGTCCACAAAACGCATTTAAAGAACATAAGTATTGCAACGGTAGTGTCCCGAGGCTTCCTTGAGGGCGATTAAAGTCGCAATACTAGGGCGGAATATGTATTCAATAAACAGAGGGATTGAGGTACCGACATGGCCTGGAGGCTATCCCAAGCCGCCAGGGCAACATAGTCACCCAAGGTCACAGAGGTGGCCGTATTGCCCTAGCTACGTGGGCTGGCCTCCGGGCCATGCCAGCAGCCTTTTTCCCTCTGTCCGATGAATATATATATTCTACTTTAGCATTCTGCCTTTTTTTGCTTTTGAGGAATCCTCGGGATGCTACATTGGTGACAGCTGAAAGCGGACCCGACTCTATAGGGTTTTTATCCCGATCTCTACCTCCTGCGGCATGTTGCAGCGGTGCGAAAGAAGTGCATTTGCAACGGATGGGCCACGAATGACGTCCACCTCCGGCATCTACCCCTTCTCTTTGTCCTACAAGAAAGCTATCAACAACTGAAGCGACACTAGCCATGGACCACCTGGAAAGTTTCGTTTCGAAGATTACACCTAATATTCTTGCTTAAGGAGATCGGCGTGCTAAGGCCTCCCTACGGACATACTGATGGTCGGCAGAACCACTTGTTCCGAACTTTGTTCCCAGGCCAATCGAAACTCGAAGTACAATGCACTGTCAAGGGGGATCACTGACGTTGGTGTCAAGCGTCGCCTCAATCGCGTCGAATGTCGGCGACTGGCATGGTTGGCTTGTGGGTGCTTCTTGCAGCATTGAGTATGTTGTGGTGGCTGACGCGGGAGATGTACTGAGGGGCGCGTCGGGGACGACGCTCGAAAGAGGAGAGGGGCAATGTTGTAATACTTTATTCTTTAAATGCGCTTTGTAGGCCAGAGGCGGGAAGTCAATTTGAACCACGTGACTGACGAACGTGGAGACTCCTTGGAGCGTGACGGACCCTCGGCCTGAACCCCCATTCGTCGCCTAGCTGTATTTATTTCCCATATACAGTAAAGATGTCTAAACGCACTCAGACTTCTACTGGCAAGGGTAACCAGGAGGGAGAGGAGGAACCCTCCACACTGGTGGCAGCGGTGGGATCTTCCCCATTTCAAGGAAGGGATGAATTTCGGAGATTGGATGAAAACCGTTAGGTTTAACATCCACTTGTTTCCCCAGCGGCAGAGGATTCCGCTTATTCTACACGCTCTTTCGCAAGAGCTGTTCTCCGCAGCGGTTGATGCCGGGGTCTCACCCGACTCCGATCTAGACGAGTGCTGCAAAATTCTGGCCCAGCTCGTCATTGACCAACGAGAGGAGTCGCTTGCTAGGGAGTTCTTTCTCCGCGAGCAAAAATCGGGCGAAAACGACGAGGACTTCGCGGGAGCACTGCAAATCCTCGCCGAACGGGCTTTCAGGGGCTGCCCACCTAACAAGGTGAGAAGATGGGTGGCTGTCCAGTTCAAAGCCGGCGTTCGTCCTCCGTCTATCGCCGCGAAACTCCAGGCCCTGAAGACCAGCGACCTCAGCCAGCTGGTCGATGCAGCCACGAGGAAACGTCAGGAACTCCTCCTGACTTCGTCGCTCCACACGACCCACCGACGACCAAGTTCCACACGTCCGCGGTGGACCCCTCCGCTCCGTTTCATAAAAGCAGGTGAGCAGCACTATTCCCTATCCTGCTTATCATCCCGTGGTTCTCTTTCGTTTATGCGAGTCTCCGGCAAGCTAGAGGGACGCCCCTGCAGTTTCCTTCTTGACTCAGGCGCAGCCAAGTCATTAGTGAACCCTCAAGCGTTCCCTGATTTCCGCAAAAAGTTTCGCACGGGTTCCTCCTTCGCAAAACTCCTCTCAGCAGAGTAAAAGGAGAGACGTCACTAAAAGTGTCACTGGGGACAGAAACGTGGCAAGTCCCATTCATTATGTGCCTCGAGTTAGTTTGGGACGCTATACTCGGTGTGGACTTCCTTCGTAACACCAAGGCGGTCCTGAATTTCGCAGAAGGGACACTCGTGACCCAGCGGCATGAGAAAACTACCCCAGCCAGATCTCCGCCCAAAAAGGACGCAGACGCAATCTGTAGCGCCCTCTTCGAAGCTGCAGCCATCCCGATCAACAACTTGGATGAGCTTTGCTCCCAGCTAACGCACATCACCGATGGCGAGAGAAAGGAGCTGCGCTCCTTGCTTAGCAAGTATCCAAGCATGTTCTCATGGCAAGGAACAAAACTCGGGCGAACAAGGATGGTCAAACACACGATCGACACCGGCGAGGCCAGGCCCATTTGGCAACCACCCAGACGTATACCTCCGCCTCTCCAGGACGAGGTGAACCGTCTGGTGGAGGAGATGATCAAGGACGAAGTGATCAAACCTTCCAAGTCACCATGGGCTTCTCCAATTGCACTAGTGAGGAAAAGTGACGGTAGTCTACGGCTGCGCATCGATTACAGGAAGTTAAACGCCGTAACCAAGAAGGACGCCTTTCCCCTACCTCACATCAACGACTCCTTGGACGCTTTGCATGGATCGAAGTGGTTCTCCACCCTAGACTTAAAATCGGGATACTGGCAAGTAGAAGTGGCGGAAAAAGATAGAGAGAAGACGGCTTTCATAGTACCCAACGGACTTTATGAATTCCAGACCATGCCGTTCGGACTCTGCAATGCCGCAGCCACATTCCAGCGCCTGATGCAGACCGCACTGATTGGGCTTTTCCCGAAGCATTGCATAATCTACTTAGATGACGTTCTCGTTTTCGGGGGAGACATTCGCGAGCACAACGCCAACCTTAAACTAGTCCTAGACCGTCTGCAAGAGGCAGGTTTGACCTTGAATCCAAAGAAATGTCATTTTCTCCGCCGTTCAGTCAACTTTCTGGGGCACACAGTCTCGTCAGACGGGATGGCAGTCACTGAAGATCGCACGAAACAAGTGAGAACCTGGCCAACACCAACTAATCAGACGGAACTTCGCAGTTTCCTCGGTTTGGCAAACTACTATAGGCGCTTCGTGAAAGGCTTTGCCAAGATTGCTAGTCCCTTACACAAGCTAACCGAGAAGCAGGCAAAAAGAAATTTCAGGTGGGAGAATGAACATGATGAAGCCTTTAAAGAACTAAAGCGTATGCTCTGCTCCGCTCCGATTTTGGCTTTACCAAACTTCGAGACCACCGCACCTCCCTTCGTACTGGACACGGACGCCAGCGACGTGGCCGTGGGCGGTGTACTTTCGCAAAGAGACAAAGAAGGCAGGGAACACGTCATCGCCTACGCTAGTGCCAGATTGAACAAAAAATGCGACAGAAGAGTGCAACAGAACGTGAACTCTTCGCCATCTATACAATGGTGCGACACTTCAAGCACTACCTGATAGCGAGACAGTTCATAGTGAGAACAGACCACCAGGCGCTGACCTGGTTGAAAACTGTGAAGGAGATCGATCGTTCGGTTGCACGCTGGTACGAGGAACTGCAACAATATGACTTCACTGTGCAGTACAGAAAAGGAAACTCGCATAGCAACGCAGACGCCTTATCCCGCAGACCCCTCTCAGTGGAAAGGCATGGCGGTGTAGTGGGAACCCTATTCTTAAACGAGCCGACTAAACATCATTGGAGTAACACACAGAGTACAGACCCCGACACGTCCTTGGTATACGACAGGTTTCTGGCATCCTCGTCCAAGCCCACTGCGGAAGGGATGAAATCATCCAGCAAGGCAGCCAGGCAGATATGGCAGCATTGGTCCAAACTCTCCCTGGAGGACGAAGTCTTGTGGTACCAAGAAGACGCCACGTCTCCCAAACGCTTGGTTGTTCTGGGTTCCCTGATACAAACAGCCCTCCAAGAGCTGCATGAACAGTTGGGCCACGTCGGTGAGAAAAAGATGGTGGAGGCCTCGGTGAAACGATATTGGTGGCCCTCCCTCTCCCCAGACGTGCACGACTTCTGCCGAACCTGCATTACTTGCAGCAGGTTCAAGAACCCTCATTCCACAGCAGTGGCACCTCTGCAGCCTATGCTTACGGGATTTCCGGGCGAACGAGTGGGTATCGATATCATGGGGCCCCTACCCCTTACTAAGAGGGGAAACCGATATATCTTAGTTATGGTTGACTACTTCGCGAAAGTGGCCCAAGCGGAGCCCATGAAGTCCCAAGACGCCGAGACAGTTGCGTCGACCTTTTTCAATCGTTGGATCTGCCAGCACGGAGTGCCTGAATCAGTCCATAGCGACCAGGGCCCTAATTTTGAAAGCCGACTCTTTACCGAACTATGCAAGTCCCTCGGAATCGCAAAGACGCGCACGACACCTGGCCACCCTCAGGGCAATGGACAAGTGGAAAGAACCAACCGAACCCTGATAGGGTTACTGAAGGCTTTCACGAAGGAGGCACGACCGGAAGATTGGGATTTAAACCTTGGACGTGCTCTTCTTGCCTATAGGGCTACAGTCCACACATCTACCGGTGTCTCTCCGTTCAAGATGCTCACCGGCCGCGAAATAAGAGTTCCCTCTGACGTTTTCCTCCCGCGCAAGGAAGTGGCTACCGACAACGCCCCGGAGTACGTACTACGTCTCAAAGAAGGGATAAGAAAGACGTTTAATCTCGCCCGCCGACACCTTCAAATGTCTCATACCCGACAAAAGAAATACTACGACAAGCACAGTCGACTCACTTACCACGAAGGAGATCTCGTCCAAATATATCGGCCAATTCCTCCACCTGGGACACATCGCAAATTTTACCACCCTTGGAGTAAAGATCCCTTCCGCGTAGTAAAAGTCCTGTCCCCTACGAACTACCTCGTCCGGAATGCGGAACTCCGTACCCAGCCAATAACCGTCCATCACAATAAGATCCGGCCTTACAGAGGTGCTCCGCCGGTCGGCTACGAGGACGAAGCCTACTTAGTCGTAGAAGAAGGCAAACCACCCGATGGTTTAACCAAAGCGAATCAATAGGGGTAGCGCCGGGGACGGCGCTCAAAAGACGAGGGGGCTATGTAATACTTAATTCTTTAAATGCGCTTTGTAGGCCAGAGGCGGGAAGTCAA
The DNA here is from genome assembly GCA_036345935.2 of Taenia hydatigena. Lineage (NCBI taxonomy): Eukaryota > Metazoa > Platyhelminthes > Cestoda > Cyclophyllidea > Taeniidae > Taenia > Taenia hydatigena. The sequence continues at coordinate 843,946 of JADWOT020001561.1, read as the reverse complement.
TTTGAACCACGTGACTGACGAACGTGGAGACTCCTTGGAGCGTGACGGACCCTCGGCCTGAACCCCCATTCGTCGCCTAGCTGTATTTATTTCCCATATAACAGTAAAGATGTCTAAACGCACTCAGACTTCTACTGGCAAGGGTAACCAGGAGGGAGAGGAGGAACCCTCCACAATGTAGTAGTTTGTTTGTTAGAACTGCCGTATTGCCCTAGCTGCGTGGGCTGGCCTCCGGGCCATGCCAGCAGCCTTTTTCCCTCTGCCCGATGAATATATATATTCTACTTTAGCATTCTGCCTTCTTTTGCTTTTGAGGAAGCCTCGGGACGCTATACCTACAGTCGGAATAATCAAAATATCAATGATTTTCTAAAACGTAGCATATGCACAATAGCTCATTCCAGTTCATTCGCATCAGCAAATAATTAGTTTTAAGAAGTAAACCTGTTTTTCTCAATATTTTGGGTTCCATTAACTTAAAACTAAACGTTTTTTCCAAAGTGGGCGATCTACTTAATCAGATACTAAACTCCACTGATCTAAAGCCTCTTTTTTGTTAGCAGTAATTATTTTAAGATCAAGCTATTATATTGTTACAAAACCTATGTATATTCAAAGAGTTTAGAACGTGGCTTCGTGGTTATTTATTTGCCCTTTGTTTAAGCCGTCCTTTCACGCTGCTGACGATGGAGTGTGCGTTGAAGTTCGATGCTCATTCGTATCACCCATTCCCGCATTATCATGAGATGGAGCTGGCGTACATGCGGTTCCTTTCAAAAAACGCTGAGAAGCCATCTGCTACCGAACAAGTTAATACTTTTGGCTTTATTATGTTATGCGTTTAGAAAGGGGACTCTTACCTAGTAAAGGAAATACAGAAGGTTCGCGACAACATTAAATCATCTCTTGAAAGTGTACGTATGGGTTGTCCTTGTATTTATTACTTAAACCATGCCTTTTTTCCCCTCAACGGGCTATAGGTGTAATTATTAAATGTATATTGATGCGACCATTACTGGACTTGATTTGGTTTCTTATTCGACTTTTTGCTTTGTAGAATGGTTCGTGGAATGATCGAATGGAGAAGTTGGAAACAAGTATGTGTGCAATGTTATAATGCTTGGGAGGTTGTCCAATTGTTGTCTTGAGCTTTACGTTAATCTTGATCCTATGCATCGTTTTCTTCGCCAAAGCCGTGCTTTCATTTTTTTAGTCGTAAAGGAGATGTCTTTGCGCGTGAACGATTTAGAAGTCCAAATTCAACGTTTGGGCAAAATTTTGCCCTCCGAGCCGCCCAAAGGTGCCAAATCAGTTAGGCCTGCTGCTGCTAAGGCACTACCAGCTGAAGGTGGTGATGACGATGATATCGACCTCTTTGGTTCGGAAGACGTGAGTTCTCTTTTCATCAACTACAGAAATGTTGTGTCATTCTGACTCAACACTTCCTAAGCACTGCGCTAAAGCGTGTAGCGATCGCCGGGTCCGACTTTCGCATGGGTTGCATGGCCATTGATTTTAGGTTTGATTTGGATTATTATATCTGTTGCCAAATTGTATTTTGGCAATTTTTGGCATTTGAATTGAGTAGAATTTAGAATAGCCCCCTCGACGTGATTACCTATCGAACTTCTTGATCAAGATGATAGAGCATTTATTGTAGAGTTCGTTTTCATGTTTCTGTAGTTTCTGTTTGGTTGCACCTTTTGTGCAATCGACCCTACTCTGGATCTAATGTTTGTTTATCTTGTGTAGCAAGTTCATTATGCCTATTGGTCCAATTGGGGTCTGTCGAGTGTGCTCTTCACGGTCTTAAATATTTCGCAGCTCTAAACTAAAGAGGTCAAGCTCACGAATGATATGGTCATTGTCATTTTTAAACCAATACACGCATTTTAATTTGCATTAGACAGGAGGTCTAATTTTTCCGCATTTGCTGCCCTTTTTTCATTTCATTTATTTGAATTGCCCTGGGAGTTTCGCTTCCTCTTCAATGCTTTTGTGCCAACTCCCCTTTTTGCGTCTTTGTGGGTTTAGTACTTTCTTAATTTTCCTTCCTCTACCGTAAAGTTGCGCATTCATTCCCGAAACTCAGTGTTAAAATGGTGACATTGGAATTTATTTAAGCTTCGTACCCCAGAGACTAAAACGGGAGCTTTTTTATCTCTAAATGTAGGAAAGTGAGACGAATAGGTGCAAGCAAATGATGGCTGAGCAGAATAAGGCAGCAGCATCGAAGAAGGAAAAACCGGTGGCCAAGTCGATGATCGTTCTGGACGTGAAGCCTTGGGACGACACCACAGACATGGTGGAGATGGAGAAGGGTGTGCGTGCAATCACCGCTGATGGTCTGCTCTGGGGCACTTCTAAGCTCGTTCCTCTTGTCCATGGCATCAATAAGTTGCAGATTGCCTGTGTCGTTGAGGACAATAAGGTCAGTTTTGGACTTGATTTTTTCACTATCGTGAGGCCCATGTTCGGTGTGAATGCGTAGGTTTAATGGGAACTGGTGTCGATTTTATGTTACTTCATCTGTTATTTTGCATTTGTCAAGTCGCATGCGCATATGATTAAATTAGAGCTTAACCGAAATCAATGTGTGGTTCTTCAACGTGATGATTTTGAAAGCTGTGGCAAGTCTTAGGCCGCAACGTTTAGATGTGAACTCGCTAGATGACACAGTGGTGGTTTAAAGGACTCATTATCATTGTTTAAATGAATGTGGATGTGGATGGGATAGTGGTGAAATTGGGCTTCAGCTTACTGCAATTTCTCATTTCAATCTCTTAGGTTGGTACTGACTTCCTCGAGGAGAACATCATGGAGCTTGAGGACTACGTTCAATCCGTGGACGTGGCTTCCTTCAACAAGTTGTAATCATTATCTTTTCTCTGCTCCACTTTGAATTTTCTGAAAGGATGAATAAAGCGGATATCAGGTTTTTGTATGTGGTATGGTCCTCTCTTCAATTAATCATCTCTGCTAGCGTTCAGGTGGAGCATTGTCGCTGTCCTGGTGGGACTGCGTGCCGCATCAAGCGTCGGGTCGTGAGCCTCTTTAACCGCCGTTAATTAAGTTGGCCAGTCTGGGACGGTGTGCGATGTGACGTCCGCGCTGAGCGTCCGGCGTGTGGACTGTTTATTGGCGCATAAGTGGAACAGGCGGGGACAGTGTGAATGGGAATGGCGGACACAATCTTCGTCCATTTCTCAGACTCGAAATTGACCGGGGAGCAGGTCTCATTGTCCGAAAAAACACCTAGCAAGCCACAGAACGCATCGCACGGGGTTCTGGTTGCTGTGCCAACTGGTCCAACGATCTTGGCGTGTTTTTAAAGCAGACTTGGCTGTGCATCTTCCACGAACGCATGCGAGGCATTCGAGGAAAAGCGATGGGATTTTTGTGCTTAGGAGTGGTTGCCCTCCGCAACCGGGCGCTTCGTGTCGGTGTTGTGTGCGTCTCATCAGGTTAAGGCAGGCGTTAACACAGTCGAAGAGGTGGGATTCACCTCATTTGGGGCGATTGCATGTTCTTTCTTTTTATGAAAAGTGTTTGAGTTTAGTTCGTTAGTGTCAATCATGACACCATGCAAGAGCACTACGGCGCCTGGGATGTTGTGGTAACGAAAGGGTTGATACTGGTAATCAAGGCATGAGGTGGATGAATTCAGTGTAAAAAAAAAAAAAAACGAGAAAAACAAAGGCATATGCTCTGCTAGATATGGTAGTAAAGAGTTGCGTTCAGCTCCTGATTTGTGTGGCTAAATCAACTGCCAGCAGTGCTCGACATGAGCGGCGAGGCACCTCCTTGACACCTTTCTACCTATCTCAAGGACGAAAGAAAAGCTGTAAAGTCACCAAACCGGTGCATCTCATCCACATTACACGCACTTATGGATGAAAGCTTTAGTGGTGAGTGATCGATGTGTTCCTTGTTTCTTTCTCTACTGCGCCACTTTGTGGTAAATGGGTTGTCTTTTGTGACTGCACGTCTGCGCCTCTGTGCGTGGTAAACTGCAGACGTTAGTTTTAAAGGATTCACTTTAGAAAACCTGGCACTTAAAAGCGAGTCAAGTGGGGAGTGAGCAAGCTAGTCTTCTTCCCCAGGAATAGATAGGATCGAGGAGTCACCCATAACACATTCCCGCTCATACGCCCACAAGGCACGAAGTACCCGTGAAGGGGCCTCGTCACTTACTGTAATTCCTAACGTTTCTCCAATAGATTGTGCTTCTTTCGTGGGTTGAGGCAACCGCCTCCAAAGATATCGTAACTTGTAGCAGCATCAAGATAGCACTTTTTTATAAATCAAACAGCTTTTAATTTGCCTCCTTGAATGTTTCATTCTTGGGCAGCATTTTTGAGTGACAGCAAGATTTTATGAACCCCAAGTCTTGTACAAAATATAAATGATTTTTTGGTGGTAGGATTCCTCACTGTAATATCGGATCGCAGCACTTCTTTCAATTTCTTCTTATTTTACTTTTAAAGATGTCAAATTAGCAGTCTTGCCAATTCTGCCATATATTTCTGTCAAGCAAACTCTTCTACTTTTTTCTATTCAGTAGGCTTTATTTATCGCTGCATTGTGGCGATGTGGTCATCTCTACGCCATGATTGGCCATTTGAGTAGCGCTTGGCTATTTAGTTTTAGTCTCCCAGTCCTTCTGTCCAGCTACCTTTCGATGTATATCTTACACTACGTCTGCACGGATAACTTGGGATCCACAAATCAGGCATTTTTTCTTGATACAACTCCGTTTCATACCCAAGAAATCGCTTTAAACATCGTCTTTGGAGCTTTCGTTGGTGGCTCTTCTTCAGGAATTATGTCTTACAATAAGCTGAAATCTCTACAAAAAGTCTTTCCTATGCTCTTTGTGGATTATTGATGATCATTAGCCGTTTTATTTTCTTCTGCAAAAAGCATCTAAAAGCATTATCTATAATGCGCTCCTATTCTGCAACGATCGACTTCATTTCGCCAATCTTCTTTTCTCAAAGCTTGCTTTAGAACAGCCATGCTTTAAGATAGTTTTTTGGCGTCTCCTGATTGCTGATAATCGCGTCTTCGCTCTGTCATCATTTCGCCACCGTCTCATTGGGCTACCTCATCTATTCTTACCAAAGTGAACATTTAATTTTATCAAAATCTGGTTATTTTGCCTTAACATTGGCATTTTTTATCCCTTTGATAAGAGCTAAAAAGTCGAGTACATTCTGTAAAGTGAGTAATTGAATCTGCTCTTCTGATGTTAAACTTGACTTCTTAACCGCTTGCATCAAGTGCGCCTGTTCTATGACGCTCGTCTTGTGGATTAATTTACGACCACATATTACCCTCCTGGCCCCATTATCAGCGCAGACGTTGATTTTGAAGACGGCATGAGTCTGAGCGTACCCGCCAGAAAGCCTCCGAGACCAAAAGCACACCTCCAAACCACCATCGTAAGACCCGAATCACAAGACATTAAAAGGGTGCGTTTAAAGCTATGTGACGTCGATCTCGATGATTCTTCTCTCCACATCATACTGGCGTCATCAATCATGTGATCACTCAAAGCATGATCACACCCTTTGGCTATTCTTCGCCTTCTCTCAAGAAGCGTCACCGATCATCACAATGCGAAGAAGTACAAACGATGAATTAAGGGGCAATGACGTGTCTGGTAAGCCTCCTCAGGGTTTCGCAACTGTTACCGATTCCTTCTAGGGTGGAGACACACAAGTTTTAATGTTCGAATCTTTCGCATTTCAAACGTTTCAGCCTCCGCATTTGTGGCATGCATCGTCTCTAATGCAATCCAGATTATGTCTCCCAGTTTTTAAAAATACGTTTACTTTATAGCACTTTTAAGAGTAATTGGGGCGCTAACTCGGTGCCTGTGAGTTCGCACAGTAGGTGGGAGTGAAGTGAATAACAATCGTGATGTCTTCCGCCATCAGAAGAGCCTAGGACTAGTCCAGACAGGTGGCAGGACAACTGAATTTAGGCAACGCGACACAGAAACGGCAAAATAAGTAAAACTGAGCAGTTTACAGTGTACGAGATTTGGCAAATGGATGAGTGAGATGCGATTGACGCATCAATTTTTCTAGCTGTGTAACACTGTCCCTCTCCAACTCGTTTGCCGCTGAGGCCTCCACCCCGACATTCCGATGCTGTGATATTGACCTCAAAGAATCGTGCATTTCCGGACACTGCAGAGTCTTTGTCTTCAAGTAAACAATAACAAAGAGAGAGGCAAGACAAACTCCATTAAAACGAAGCCATTCCGGTAGCAAGTACCATGACAATTTATTGCAGGTTAAAATGGCAGGAGGCAGGGGAGGCATCTCTATAAATAAGAGAGGAAATATGAGCCAGCTTTACCGATCACAGCATCCTTATGGTAGGCCCTGAGGACCCGGTAAAGGTCGGAGAGATTGGGTCTTGACAATAGCAATGTGGTCGCTTCCACCATCTCCTTCTTCTATTCCCTGTTGCTTGTGTGGAGTGTCACTTGAAACTTGAGGAGGTAACTCTTACCCGTCCGCTTTGCAAGCCAAGTTTAACACGAAATTAACGATGCATTTGAAGGAATGGGTACAAAAAAGTTGAATGAATTGGCTCAACTGATTGGACTGTGGTGTCAACTCGCTCGAAGGTGGATGCATTGCGAGGAGAAATGCAATCTATTCCTCATATTGATGAGGTGAGTAGAGTGGGGATTGGGCAAGCTAGTCTTCTCCCCCAAGATACAGGCGGGAACGAGGGATCACCCATAATGCATCCTTATTCTCGACATTTCGCCAATTGATTGGGTTGAAATAACCACCTCCGAAGTGATGCGTTCGGATCTACTCTGTCTCCTCCAAAGAGCCTGATAGAGTAGAGTCACGCAAGCCTCCTTGACGATTGTCTATTTATGCCGCGTCGATTTCAAATACAACTTTTTTTATGGGCGATCGGATTAAAATCTCCTCACATTCAAGCCAAATACCATGTAGAAGCAACTTTAATACTGATGAAGGCGAAATCAGACATTTTTTAATTCGGAACACACAAAATCGCTTGGAGAAAGTGCCACAAGTAGTCATGGAGTTCTTCCTTTCTCAAACCACTTAGTCTTTCATGCGACGCCCTGATCTCCATTACTCTTAAAAAGTGAAAAAGTATGATTTCAAGGCAATTCATTAATCCCGACTTCACCTTACCTCCTTCCTGATCCTCTTCAGCTTTAACGTGGTTTCAACCCTTGTGGACACACTTTGAAGCCTTGAGGGCCTTACACTGTCTTACGAATCATGGCCTTCCCTTGAGGCAGTAAATAAATATCTTTTGCACTGCCAAATGCTCATTTTTTTCTCAACTAGCCTACACCGAATCCCCCTTGTCTGTCAAATGCCAATGTAGTACATTGTTTGTTGGAACTACCGGTTTCGGTGAAGGTCACAGAGGCGGCCGTACTGCCTTAGCTGCATGGGCTGGCCTATGGGCCATGCCAGCAGCCTATTTCCCTCTGTCCGTTGAATATATATATTCTATCCTGTCAATTTGCCTTCTTTTGCCTTAAGGGAGCCTCGGGACGCTACGTTGGTGGCAGCGGAAAGCGGACCCGACTCTATAGGGTTACTATCCCGATCTCTACCGCCTGCGGCATGTTGCAGTGGTGCGAAAGAAGTGCATGTGCTACGGGTGGACCACGAACGATGTCCACCTCCGGCATCTACCCCATCTCCGTGTTCTACAAGAAAGCTATCAACAACTGAAGCGACACTAGCCATGGACCACTTGGAAAGTTTCGTTTCGAAGATTACCCCTAATATCTACTTGCTTAAAAAGATCGGCGTGCTAACACCTCCCTACAGACATACTGATGGTCGGCAGAACCACATTCTGAACTTCATTCCCAAGCCAAACGAAACTCGAAGTACAATGCACTGTCAAGGGGGATCACTGACGTTGGTGTGAAGCGTCGCCTCAATCGCGTCGAATGTCGACAACTAGCATGGCTAGCTCGTGGCTGCTTCTTGCAGCACTGAGTATGTTGTGATGGCTGACGCGGGAGATGTACCGAGGGGCGCATCGTAAACGAAGCTCGAAAGAGGAGAGGGGCAATGTAGTACTTTGTTTGCTGGAACTACCGGTTTCGGTCAAGGTCACAGAGGCGGCCGTACTGCCCTAGCTGCGTGGGCTGGCCACCGTGCTATGCCAGCAGCCTTTTTCCCTCTGTCCGGTGATTATATATATTCTACCCTAGCATTCTGCCTTCTTTTGCCTTCAAGGAAGCCCCGGGACGCTACAGCCAATAATTTTATTTTTCCATCAGTCGTAATTACGGTAGTCGTTGAAGTGCGTATTTTCACTTCGTTTTCTAAGCAACACATTCTATCTCATTTGATCGCGTTCGCGATAAGGACAATTAAGGAAGCTGTGTTTACGAAACCCCAAAATATATAATATCGGTCTGCTTGGTAATAAACTTAATAAAGGAAATTATATCACATGAAACTGAAATATAGGGCGTTGTTGTCGATATTAACCTACCTCAACATGAGTCGGATTTTACCCAACCCTTTTTTTGTTTTCTTTAGTAGAAAATTAGCTCACTGTCATTAAAAATGTCATGGAATCGGCGAGTCATTTAATCGCAGATAATTTTAAAGCTCCCAGCTCGACATCCATGACGGCCACTACAATCAGCACACCGGACCTTTGAAGTTGACTTTTTTGTTTGACGGTGTGAAACAAAAGGCACTAAAGACGTTGCCCTAGCAACTCTTGTACCACTTTATGAATCAGCTGCATTAAGCGATAAAATGAGCAAATTTGGGAGTATATATTCCAGCGTTAGCTACATCACACAAGGGTAGTAAGGACAATGAAGTCTTTACTCTGAAGAGGTTGTAGAAGCAGAAATCAAGAAATTACTAAGGCTGATTAACCACATTCGTGTGTGCGATTCCCGCTACCGCCGGTAGAACTAAATTTTTATGACTGGTAACCCTCGCATGAGATGATGATTCATCCAAAGTCAGGTGTGTCACGCTCAGGAACACTTCAATCTCTTTAAGAATAGCAGAAAAGCATGCACTGCTACTAAGTGGAATAAAGAGAAATTGGAGGTGACAAGTCAACCCCCGCTAGTGCTTGGAACGAGTAACGAAACCGCCCGGTCAGGCCAACACCGGCAGAAATAAAGGGCGATATCAAAGGCTACAAAGCTAATTAATCATTCACGTTAGGCAGGTTGTGACATTATTGCAAATGACCTGCTGGCTGGCTGGTTTGTTAACCAACTGACATGACATGAGTGTTTATGCAATGCAAAGTTTGTTGAGTTAATAAAAATGTTCTTGGAAATCCTCAAAATTGTGACCTCGTTGAAGATCGCAATCTTAGAGAAAGCAACTGAGAGTAATGTTCGGACGTAGATCGCTCGACCTGTTCCGTTTATTGTAAGAGTCGCTTTGTGTATTTATTTACCGAGAGATGAATTGGCATGTTCCTATGCTGAATGGTTCCTTCAGTGTATTTCAAACATCCCTTCACGCGAATCAATCTTGATAAGATACTAGACTTGTTTGCAAAGTACATGGACGTAATGGTGAGGAACAGATGGCTCAAGCCAACTTTGTGAATTAGCAGAGGCCTTCAAAGAGGTGAAAGAGAAGGACAAACACTAATTACTTCACAGAATTTTGGTTCTATGTAAAGTTTCACAGCTCTGCAGCACATGCTAGCATTGTAGCACAGACGTGACCATATGGCCCTAGCTGTGTAGGCCGACCTCCGGGCCATGCCAGAATCTTAGTTCCCCCTGTAGATTTGTAGCGTCCCGAAGCTCCCTTGAAGGCAAAAGAAGGCAGAATGCTAGATAGAATATATATATATATATATATGTATATTCAACGGACAGAAAAAAAGCTACTGGCATGGCATGGAGGCCAGCCTACCCAGCTAGGGCAATATGGCCACCTATGTGACCCTAAACGAAACCGGCAGTTCAAGCAAACAAAGTTTGCACGATTATTTTAACGTGAGGTTTTATAACCGAAGAAAGTAAGAGAATGCATTAATGATACCTTAAAAGGCGTTGCAAAATGCTTGAAAATCTCAAGGCCATCTTAAATCAGATTTAGCAAGATGATTTTTGCTGTCGACTCTACAATTTTTTCATCCTTTAGATCTATTTATCAAAGTAATGAGTTGCAGGTTTCGCTGTATATTCTTGATACACAAATAAAATTTGAGATGCCAAACTGCCTTCGATTTTATGGCTTTGTGAAGGCCCCACCCCCATAATGCCAGATATATTCATAAGTAAAGGCTGGACCTTTTGTTTTGCCATTGAGTTTTTATTTTAGCTGTTTATTTATTCGCAAATTGTATAGCATTAATGCAATTGCGAATAAACTATTACAGCACTTTAAGCCGAACTCTATGTCATTATAAATATTGCCTTTTGACCTGCGCCGATAGTAGTAGTTATTTTGTATAAAGTCGAAAGTTCCTATTGTAAAACTTTAGCCATGCATTTTAACCTTAACTTGTTTTACTTAATCACAAATTCTATATTCTGCGTCGGATTATTTTCGAGGAGTTGTACAGACGTTGGTTAAGAATTTGTATGTGAGCGCTCGACGTCTCGTCGAAAATCTTCATTGATTTTCAGCCTAAAATTTTGGAACACTTTGTTGCTCCAATTTCAAGGAATTTAATGCCAAGTGTTTGAATGTTCAAAAATTTGTAGCTTCAAAGTGATGTAGCATTCTCGTTTTCCTAACAAACATCATATTACCTCCAAAGCTAATGCATTTCTTAGATTACTCTATACGATGTTCTAGGAAGATAAGCCACTGTTCTGTGCACACAAACTCTAACTACTGGTGATACAATTACTTTTAAATAATTGGAATTCGCAATTTTTTCATTTTTTTGGGCCAAAAATAATTTTTGTGCAATATATTTACTTTTTAGACTACTCGAAATCATGTCGTTTGATAGAAAAAATGTGGCAGGAAATGAGGACCTTATAAAGCGCCTTTTTAACAAGGTAATTTTTACAAATTTTCTTCTTTTTTGAATGTTTCATTCTATTAAGGTGTTGACTTTTTACAGGTCTACAGTGCCATTCTTAGTGAAAAAATTTTTTGCCCTCCTGAAACTGCTGTCTATTTGGCTGCGTATGCCTGTCAAGCAAAATTCGGTCCTGCACAGGCTCTTAAAGTTCCCGTGCCTCCGGTTAAGGATCTACTTCCAAAGAGGTGACTTGTAGGACATCATTTTTTTTAAATTGCATTGAAATGGAAATGATGAGTTCTTTGATGAGATAGAGATAAACCGTTACAGCTCGTGAGGAAGCTATTCGATTAATTATTATGCTTGCTGCTTCAGCACTCTTGATAATCACGACCTGTCAATTGCTGAATGGGAAGAGCGGATTTCAAAGTGGCATCTCAAACTTCGGAATACCTCATTTATTGATGCGATCGTCGAATATCTGGATATTGCTCAGGATGTAGAACTTTATGGAGCCTCAATTTTCGAGGTGGAGACAAAAAATCAAGTTCGACAGTGGATAAGTTTAGATGCTGTTGGACTCAATATCTACGAGAGCAAAAAGTAGGTGGGCGGCTATGTGGCTCAATTGACTTAATAACCTACAAAATGGACTTATTGTGACCTTGACCTTTTAGAAAGCCACCAACGAAACGATACCTTTGGTCGGATATATCCTCTTTCAGCGCTGGCGATGACAAGATTGACATTGTTCTCGTTCATGAGCCCGAAAAGGTATGAGTTTGTCTTTCTCGTATACAGTCAGCCTATCCCCATTGCATCAAGGTGCCTAACTCTGTGCCTCGAGTCTCATGACTCTGCTAATAACTTTCGCTCGTGTCTCGTTAGACATTACTTGAATATCAGTTACACCAAATCCTATTGATACCTAGCGCTGAAATTGAGGAAAGTGTGTGTCCGACTCCTCTATTATGTTTTGATTTCAAAAAAGGGTTTAAGGTTCCTTTCTGATCGCTCACACAAAAAATAGGTCATTTTGTGAGGTGGAGACGTCTGCCAAAAACTAGCTTTTCAAGAAATTGATTGATATTCATAAGTGGCACCCTTCCTAGTCTAGCGTTTTCGTTGATTTCAATGGCTATCTACAAAAAAACTCATTTGCGGTATTTACACTCTACAAACCTTACCTTTGTCTTCACTATGGGAGCCATAAAAAAGTCCTAACCACATAGTCTGTGATGCAATGTCTTCTGCTCAAACATCCTTAGCAATTTTTTTTGTAAAATCAGGCACCCTTTTAATGAACCGGCTCTTTTTGTTGGGAATAACCTCGGATGTTTAAGGTAGATGTGGCTGAAAAGGCCATTATAAAGTGACAATGGAAAAAAAGTAAATAAAATGCTGTGTTTTTCCAGTTCTTATCTTGATTGTGTAGTCTTTGTCCGGTTTCTACACTTTACCCACTTTAATTTAACCGTGCAACACCTGCTCCCCCTTTTCCCCCTTCAAGGTTATTACCTTCTTCGTGCAGCATTCGCAGACGTGTAGCCTTTTGAAAAGCCTCTTTCAGGGCAGTAAGGAGCTTTACACACGCCGGAGGAAGGGCGATGTCTCCTCCAAATACATTCGTCGGTCGGAGAGTAATTCAAGCATGCGAATGCGGTGAGTTTTCTTTTGGTTAATAAGGCACCTCTCTCGTTGGGTGAGTGTAGACACGGCCTTGGAGACTATTTTATCCAGGCTAAGGAGTGAATGACACCCATCTTGAACCGATGCTTCGTAAAGTGGCAATCAAGTGGGTCAATGATTCCTCCTCCATTCCGTTTAGGCTAATTAAATTTCCCTCTGTAATGCAGCTTTAGGACGAGGGTCGCACGAAAATTGGTAAAGATGCGGCAAAAATTAAACCACTAGGGCCTCGCTTTTTATTTTTTTTAGGTTAGAACAATAGAATGCAATTTGGATGGTGATAATAGAAGTGTGGTGTGGTTTGGTTTCCATCCAGATGCCTAGACAACTTTGATTGACTAAGTATTCATCCATTGTGTGGTTTTATTAGGAAGATGAAGATAGTGAATCGCTTTAGTTTGTCTTCAGTCTCCTACTCATTCTCATGAGGCGCCATCCATTACTTTTCCTCAAGTTTCTTCAACCCACCACTTACTAGGATGAAAGAGGCCGCACGGATTGATGGTTGCGACACTCAAACGAAACACTGCTTTAGCATTGTCCTCTCCGGTTTCATTGAGAAGCAGACGGTAGTCTAGACAAAAATGTAGGTCACACTTAAGAAGACCTTTCGCGAAAGGGCAAAAGTTCTGCCCCACTTGGCTATACGTTCTGAAAAACTCACGTAAAATGAGGCCTTACCAACAGGATTTGCTGCCTTCGAAACTGGACACCCTCGGAATATCATCTGCATTCGTTGTACAGTTTCCATTTCTGCCTCCCAACTGGTGTTGGGTGATTGTCAAACACCTTTTTGTTGTGTCCGATCCTTATCGTGCTCATTTTGACACCGTCCTAGTCCTTGTTTCATTCGTTCCCTTGTCCAGAGAAACACCGTCACAATGGACACAGAACCTATTCAACACTAGTGCCATCGTCAAATTTCAAGCCTTTTTTTGTTCCACGATATGCAAAAGTGGATTTCCCAATGGTACTGGGTGGAGAGCATTAGTTTACTACAATTACTTGTGTCTACTTACGGTACTACGGCTAAGCACAAAGTTTCTGCACATTTTACTTGTCTACTATAAGAATGGAATGCTTCGGTTTCCAGGAGTTACCACCTTTAGGTGTAGGCCGATTCAATGTTCCCTCTATTCTCCTTCAAACCCAGCCAATTGTTTCTCATAGAGCATTTTCTGAACATCTTTCGCATTCCCCGTCCACCCTGCCCCTCCAAGGTGGCTATGATGGACGAATGTGCGGAACCATCGCGTTCATGTCGAGAGCATTTCTCACTGCAGACAATTTTGTGCTTCAGGAGTGCTTCCTGTCTAAACTTGACAGCCATATGCTTGCACCGAGGTGACGAATCTTGGCTTGTCAAGTTGAGTTTGTCATATGGCACACACGGAGACTGGGTTTGTTGGCGCCCCTCCTCCTTGTCTTGATAGTTGTCAACCGCAGTTTGGGGATTTTTTACCTACTCACAGTCAAACATCATCTTCATTAGCGTTTTGAAAGGCAATTATCAGTTTTTGTGCAATAACCTTCCTACCTGTCAAAAGGCTACAAACGTCAATTCTGAAACGATGCTTGTCAATGCCAATGACTTTGAACCATTCAATGTTTCTGCTATGCCACGAACTAACTTTCTTGCTCTCTCCGTTCGCTACTCCACAGACCACACAAACTAACTTCGGCAGAGTTGTTAAAACTGGAGCAACAAATTACCGAATTGGAGCTGGAATTGCCCCGTCGAGCAACAAACTATGAATATGCAGCATGGCAAGTGAAGGATCAACTTCGACAGGCTCGAGGCATCGAGGTGAAAATTTCACTCAACGTCCCTTCGACCAACGAAACTCGTCAGCTCCAGAATCGTGTTGCACAAATTCGCGTCTTTCTGGAGCAGGTTAGTTGAGGATGCTTAGCTCATCTAGGTGGAACTCCATAAATATCGCCTTCAAGACAGCACAATTAGGACTCGAGAACTCAAAGCGTGGGTGTGACCCCATCTAAGTCATCTCTGAGTGTCTTAACTGCTTCAGATCAAAGCATGTGTGTAGCACCCAAGCCTTTCCTGAAGCCCTTGTAAGCCTGGAGCTGGTATGAGTCGATTTGTAGATGATTCAGAGAGGTCAGCTTTCTAATAGCCTCCTCTTCTTCTACCATCAAAAGTCTAAGATTTGAATGAAGAATTTACGATATCATTTCTTGCCTCTTGTTAGACAAGCCACGACAGGGAGATATTCATTTGGAAGGTGACGCAAAAGACTTGACTATTCATTAAAAGGAAAATTATCCTTTACAAACAATCTCAGACCACAATCATAAACCGCGGGGTAACCTCGATTTGTTCACACTTGGTCATGGTACGGGATTTGAGGTTGGTTGTCAAAAGGTGTCACAGCTTCATTGGCAGATTTTCATACCTTGATGAATTATGGAAGACTGGAAATGCCACCATCGACACATTTCAACTCCACCAAAATCCCTTGCAGTCTAACCTGAGACAGTTTGAAAGGGCTTCGCTGAATGCGCATCAAATTTGACAACTCATATCTGTATATATGCGTGTATGTCTACCCTTTGATTTTGTAGGACTTCTTCAAGGAGAAAGGTAACGCAGTGTGCATTTTCTAACCCCATAACCCCTGGCTCCCACCGACCCGAGGGGGGCTCGAGCCTAACCATTTTTATGTTTTTTTTTTCTTTTAGAACCCACCGATCGACCACATCGTTACCGTGGCAATTTTGGTAAGTTGATACATAATCACATCGTTTTGCTGCCAGAAGGCATACCGATTGCATTGCGGAGGTGCTAGTCTCTGTTCTGTCACATCACGGAACGTGGGATGGATTTCTTTTGAATGCCTTCCTTCTCACTTTCATAGCGATCCGTATTGGTGGAACGCTGACAAACCGTTCAGACGACTACTCTTCAGACATCGACTCAGGATCCGAAAGAAATGGTGGTACGTTAAAACAAAATTCGAATTGTTTCTCTCGAGACTACTTATTGTGCCTAGTAAAAGTATGGTTGGGGTGATTGTGTCTAGCCGATCTAATAGTGCATAGCCTAATTGAGTTTGACCTTACCAGGCAGCTAACTCAGATGGTGAGGAGATTTGGTCTGGAATTGGTTAATGCTCCGTTAGATTAAGTGTACCAATGTAAATTCTTTTTACTCAATTATTAATTATATTTATTAATCCACAAAACGAATCCTCTTTTTAGAAGAAAACCTTCTTAAATGAATTAAGGGAGGACGTGGCTAGGTAAAAGTATCGGTTTGGTAGGTAACGTTAGACCGGATCACACTTCAGTCAACAATGGCCTGACCCGGTTGCCAAGATAGTTGCATTGGTTGTACTGTTCGGTGTTACATCTATGGCAATTTGGTTTTCCCCTCTGTTACCCTACGGCACATCGGTTGTTTACAAGTGCGCTGCAACTGGTTGAGAAAAGTCGTACCGCCTATGCATTGACTGAATTTTTGATTGCACACAATGAGTGGAAGATGTTTCCGTCATGCTTATCGAGCCATTAAGCAGCGTTTGAATCGGTTAAGACAAATGACGTGTGGAGTTGTACTGTGACAACCGAACAACTCATTTGTGGTGGCCTAATGTGTACTTTGCAAACACTGATCCTCTTATTTGACCGACGTCTAACACAAGACTCATGTGTCTACTATTTTTTTTCCAGCCATACCCACGTGGAATTCTCCGACTAAGCACTCGCTGAAAGCCCACAATGGTAAACGTAGTCGTTTGTAATGTAGACCGTTAAAAGCAGGCTTCTGATTGGTTTGTGTGTTTGTTTTCGCACTTGACCTTGACATTAATAGGCCATTAAAAACAGTGAGACTTCTTTACAGTATCCATATTTCTTCGCAAAAATATTCTGGTAATTATTTTACTTGAAAGCAAATTTAAATTTCAAATTGCCGAATAGTTGAGGGACCACTTACAGTGCTTGCCAAATTTTTTGAGCATTCGTTTTAATTCTGCACATGCTTTTTTACCTACGTCTCTTTATCATTTTTAGATTCTGTGTCAAAACGGAATTCGCTGCCCAAATCCCCACAGAGGGGTAATCAAGGTAAGCGCAATTGACTGTGTTGTAGTTTGCCAAAAACGCATCAATTGATTGGCTTTAGCAGTTTGCTTGTTTGGGCTCATTGAAGTTATAGAAGCATAGAAGGTTTTTCTTCAGCCTCGTTGCAAACTTTTTCACGTGTAATCAGTTTTAAATTGTGGAGTAATCAGTCTGCTTAAGGATCATCCAGAGCACCCATCCAAACCTTTCTCCATATAATCTCCGACCAGCATTCATTCTGACTCATTTGCTTCTTTATTCATTCCAGACTCCGTTCCGAATTGGAATGCATCAATCGTGTCACAACAAGATGATCAAGGTAAGTCTATTCAATCTGAATTGGCGTCCTGAATTGGGGCTTTTAAAATTACTTCCTTTTATTTTCTTACGTTCGTTAACAGTTTTCCTCCTTAATTAGAGCGAAGTTGGAACTTTAAACTTATCAAACATGTTACTTGGTCTTTTGCGTGAAGTTTGGCGAGGTTAATTTAATTGTTAAATAAGTTCTTACCTCCGAATGTGATGTGGGGTGGATTTTCATACAACGGACCTTTCAATCAACACAGCAGTTTCATGTGCTTCATCACATCATTTTGTGCAGTCATCCTGGCCTCTAAAATGCAACACGGAGGGTAACGGTTCTATTTTTTCGTTCCTGGTTATTTTTACAAGGATCTGTATTTTATGCTTTCTTTATTGTTTTTGTGGTCGCTAATATTACTTACTTCTGTAAATTTTAATGGTTCTGCAGGTTATTGGGTCTCAGTGCTGCTTATTTAGACTAATTTGTTCAAGCGATCGCAGTCAAATCAACTCTGCCTTCTAATATAAGCTCGTAGTTTCGTGAAAATCGGCAGGCCTTACCGCCATTAATTACATGAGGTAGCGTTGAGTGAAAATTGAAGTGAAGCACCTCTAGCAAGTAGGGTGTCGTGTCGCCCTCCTGATGCCCCATCGATTAGTCGTCTCGCGTACCACTGGCACAGCATGCCTACCTTACTCAAACGCCTCTGCCTTGCTCAATGGTATTCTCTCTCTCTCTGGGTTAGTGCGTGTGCCTACGGTTTGTGTGTGTGTGTGTGTGTGTGTGTGTGTGTGTGTGTGTGTATGTGTGTATGTGTAGTGGAGGTATGTGAATCTACCACCTTCCCCTTTTGGCACCATTGATTCGTCGTTTTTCATCATTTGCTTGCTTGCTGCCTCATTCCGTCATCTCTCTGCGTGACTGTGCATTCAATTCCGTGTGCAGGGAACTGACGCCTCTTATATGTTTCTAATCCGTGAACGCTTACTTAATCAATTATAAGTAGACATTCGTGTTGAATTGGGGATCGCGATTTGGGCAATGCACGCCTTGTATCGTGGCTGTCGTTGGTGGGGCTTAGTTTCTGTGTCAAAGACCACCAAGTACTCTTTAATCCTTAATGTATCCCTAGTTAAAACCACACCATCGCCATCGCGGCAGCAGCCACTTTCGCAATCTTCAACAGCTCGAAATGCGACACCAAATTCAGTAGCTTCGTCGTCAGAAACGGAGAGTCATGGTTATATGGAGCATCCCTATCCCAGCGGACCCAAGCAACGGTCGGATCCGTTAGCTTCGACGATGCCAAACTTGCCTGAACCTCTTCTTCCCAGTTCCTTCGAACAGCCGAAAGTGTCCACAGATGACGTCCCTAAGAAACCAGCTACTTACAATCCGGAGGCCTATCCAAAGTTCCCTGGTATGTAGTTGATGAATTTCCTTAAGCTTTTTTACTTTGGAAACAAACACGACGAATTGAAACGTTTCTGCTTGATTACAATACGGTAATGCTGTCAGGTATAGCGGATAAGAAATTGTAAATCTTTTTTTAATGTGTCAAGGGATGAGTTAAATAATGTGTGCACAAACTGATCAAAGGTGGAAATAGAGTCTGTAGCCTTATAAATGTTCCAAAATGCTGTCTTTTGATATTGTGAGTAGTTAAAAACGCAATGTGATAAGGGAAACAATAGCATTCGTATTCGTGGCACCGTTTTTACTTCCTTTACTAGATCGCCAAATGGATCCACTCCCTCCTGTTCGGGAGTCGCCGGCATCCACAGGTTCCAATCAAGGTGGATCAGATTATCCAGACGCCCGTGGCAGCCATGAAATGGATCCACCAGGCTCGGTAACTTCACCAAACGTTTGGAAACACGTTCTTCGCACGCCTGGACAAGATCCAACCGACCAGTTCGCCAAGGGTACATCCACCTGAATTGTTCTCACTGATGATCCTCATCCTCTCTTACATTGGTTTATAACACCTGGTTTAGTCCTGAAGACGTTGAACACGAGCGTGTATATAGACATGCCACCTTGGAGGGTTAGTGGCATGAGTGAATAAGTGCACTTATGTAGACAGCATGAAAGCAGCATCAGATGGTGCCTTGAAAAGTTCTCTTGCTGGTCTTGTTCTGCTCTGTACGTCACAAGGTAGTCGCTTGCGTCAAACTTAACCATGAGAATTTAGAAAACCCCTTACATTTGATCCCTTTGATGCTCGTACCATTTCGTTATCGACTATTTTCCTTTAACCTTAAGGTCGAATTCACGGTCAGGTGGTCGAACCAGATAGTGTTCAACTCGCCTACCGACCACCGGTCCAACCGAAACCCAAAGTAGCTCCACGGGGAACCGCTGATCCTCGAATGGTGGTGCCAGACTACTACGCTGGTGCTGAGGCTTCCCGTGCTTCGGGTCAGGATCCCAAGTTTTCCACCCTTAAGATCATCCAAAGCGGCTACACCAAGAAACGTGTTGATCTCTTTGAAGCACTATAGACTTTAGCCATTCCTCATGACACGCACACATGCCAACTTTTTCACAACTCAAAGCTTACGTAGATTTTGCTTTCCTTTCATGTAAACATTTATTTATTTGGCAAATTCTTTCCTTACTCTATGCTGGCTTAAGGACGCGGAATAGAAGGATGATCTGATCGGTTAGGTACTCAGTTAAGGAACTCTGGGTCGAGAAGTTGATCAGTGAGTAAGTAAATACCATAATCACTCTACTTGGGTAGACTTCGCATGCAGAAGTCGTATTCACTTTAAGTCCTCTTGTCTGCTGCTCACACCGGCTTACGATTGGGCTTCTGGTCTTCCCACTTGCCTACTTAATACACTCAGTAGTGTGTCACGTGTGGAAGCAATTGCCTCTCACTAAGCTGATGCTGAAAAGCCACCTCAGTTTGGCGTAATAAGTCCTCACGGCTACTCTCCTCACCTCCTTTCCTCCTACTCACTAGTGTTTCTCGAGATGGCCAATTAACCAGTCATGAGAGAATTTCATTCGCTGCTTCATTCGGGAAGCACTTGAACACGCATTCATCCACGCATTCATTCACGCATTCGTCTGGATGTCATTATTCACCCACCAATTCTACAATCATGCGTGCAGCATGGACGGTGTGGTTGGAGTGAACACATCGAGTGAGAGCATTCACTTGTGGGTGTTGGAGCTCATGCAAACGCACCGATTGTACGGACAGGTGCATTCCAAGGTCACACGCGTGTCGACCGCGTGTCCCCATCAGAGCAGTAACCAATCGGGTCATTCGGGATGACCGACAAAACTGTGCATGACCGAAGTGCTGATACACACGAATGCATCAATGATGAGCCAAATATAGTGCTGTTGTGTGAATTAGCCAAAACACCGAAGCGGATTATCGCTTCAAAATCAGCGGCACGTTTTACTTGCGGTCGCGGCAACAAGGTTAAGCGCACCGAACCCTGCACAAGTTTGCTGATAATGTAAAAATATCACACCGAACCACACGCACGCTTATCCTCCCAAAGACTTACTTCCAAATCCGCATTAAGTTCACTCTAGGTGGGAAATACCAGCAGTGATGTGCTCGCGTGGAGGCCGTCTAATATGTAACACATTTTGCATTTTACGGGGAAAAACGAACCAGTGACGAAAAAATCCTCGAATTTCTCAGTCCCAACCACCCACCAGCACCACACAACATGCTTTCTGGCACCCAAATTCAACAGCTCCGATATATGTGAGCTTCTATCGTCCCGTAACAGTTGGAGCAGATTGAGCAGCCAAGGTAGCTAGAGCTACAAAGGCTGCACGCGTTTAAGGTACAGACAAAATGCGAAATGCCAAGAACAGGCAATTCGTTTTAGGGCAAATAAAGTGACCACAGCAGAAATCAGAATCCAATCAAGGGGAAAGTAACGTCACTAAGCGAATACGCACAAAAAAGCTAACAGGTGGTAAAAGGGTAATTAATAATGCTGGCAAAAATGGAACCAAAAACATTTATTTTAAACAAATTGTGTAGAATCAACCTCCGCGAAGACGAAGCACAAGGTGAAGGGTGGGCTCCTATGGATGCTGTGGTCAGAAAGAGTGCGACCATCCTCCAAAATCAATCGCTGCTGGTCAGGTGGAATGTCTTCCTTGTCTTGATACTTAGCCTTCACATTTTCTATTGAATTACTCGGCCCTACTTCCAGCGTGATTGTTTTGCCAGTTAAAGACCTCACGAAGATCTGCATTCCACCACACAGACGAAGTGCTAAGTTAAGCATTGACACATTCAGAACCACGTAGCCAGAAAGAGTGCGACCATCTTCCAACTTCTTCTCCGCAAAAAAAACAAATGCTGCTGGTCTGTAGGAATATCCTCCTTATCCCGGATCTTTGCTTTCACGTTCTAGATCGGTTAATTGGGGTCCACGTTTAGGATGAAGGCCTTACGGATTGGGATCCTAACAAAGATTTGCATGCCACCACAAAGACAGAGCACAAGGTGAAGGGTGGACTCCTTTTGGTTTTCTCTTTGCTACTAAATTAAGAATTTTTATTCTGCTCATTTAAGGCTAAATCTTAGTGATTGACACCAAATCTTTATGGACATGTGTAATACGCTCCTCCTCCTCCTCCTCCTCCTCCTCCTCCTCCTCCTCCTCCTCCTCCTCCTCCTCCTCCTCCTCTCCTCTCCTCCCCTCCTCCTCCTCCTCCTCCTCCTCCTCCTCCTCCTCCTCCTCTCCTCCTCCTCCTCCTCCTCCTCCTCCCTCCTCCTCCCTCCTCCTCCTCCCTCCTCCTCTCCTCCTCCTCCTCCTCCTCCTCCTCCTCCTCTCCTCCTCTCCTCCTCCTCCCCCCTCCTCCTCCTCCTCCTCTCCTCCTCCTTCTCCTCCTCCTCCTCCTCCTCCTCCTCCTCCTCCTCCTCCTTTTTCCTGGCCTTCCTAGCCTTTACTGATTTGAATATACTTATTTAGAGACATTGGCAATCACTACAGAATTATGGAAGTCGGAATAAGAAGCTATTCTCTATTTCAGGGCATTCTGACCTCTCGTGCCCCATGTAGCTTACGTTGCTTGCCCTCATCTCGCGCAAAAGAAACTAGTATTGTATGGCCTTTCGTCTCAGAGCACTGCCCTCTGTGATACCTTCATGCGTTGCCTTTGCCCGTGCCATTGAGTGGTTTCCTTTCCTCCCTTGCGGCATAGACTTCACCGAAGGTGGTGCGACCGCGTTGGTCGTGGATGCAGCACGGGGCTTTGTGCTGAGAACGAGGTAGTTTGTATGTCAGGGAACCTTCGGAACGGATTCATGTATAATGAACCGTGGAACATGTATGCATTTTAGGTGTGTACTTAGTAAAACCCCTCAGAAGTGCGACTCGATCCTTCTTCCCGTCCGTCGACTTGCGGGTGCTTAGGTGCTGTGCATATTTTAGGAATACGAAAGGTCATACACAGTTTTATAAGAAGTCGGCTTCCGAAATTAGGACCTTAGTTGCTATAAACCACTTCAGACACTGTGTGCAGACGAAACCACTGATTGGAGAAAATCGTAGCGACCGTTTAAGCTTCCTATACCTTCATGGCTTCTACTTTGGCTACTTTCATGAAGCAGTCAGACATAATCTGAATGTACTAGTTTCCCTCCCTTGATAAATGGTAGAGAAACCATTGTATCCACACTCATCCTTTCCCCTGGGAAATCCGTGGTCGTAGGTTGCGGCAATGCGGTCGCTGTGAGGTGCTCCACCATTACCTCTGGCTCGCAGCATCCATCATCTTTTCACCCACACGACCCGCTTGCTCGTGTAACTCTCAGTGAGCTGTTTGTACTGGTGAGCCCGGACCACTGAACGCTGAAAACTTTTGGCAATACTGAGCCATATCCGTCTGGCTGCCTTGCTAAACGAAATCATCACATCCTCTGCGAGGTTATGAGAGGATACCAAGAACCTCTTGTATGCCAAGGCTGCAGCATTGCCCCTTTTTGTCAGGGATCTGCGGGACGGATCGTCCACATCACTATGTGTGTACCCTTTCCTGTATTGAATTATAAAATCCTATTACTGAGCAACCAATCTCCTTCGTCTTTTTTGAAATGACGAATGCCTAGTAATCCCTTCACACTATGACCTTCCTCGCTATTGGGAAGGGTTTGAATTGTGTCTTACTATTCAATCTCATTTATCTGCTTAATACTGTTACTCTACCTTTTTTTGCGACAGTACACCGGCCACAGCTGCATTGCTTTCGCCCGTATCCAGTGGACCTCCCACTCCGATTTTCGGTAATTTCAGGAACAGTGCACGCCAGAGCATTCACTTCAGTTACCCAAACGCTTCCTCATGCCTCTTTCTCTGAATTGAAACTATTTTCCGCCCTCTTTCTGGCTGATTTATGAAGCAGACTGGCGATATTAGCAAAACGCAGGAACTTGCAGAGCTCTGTCGCCTTGGGAATAAGCCAATTAATGCTATATGCATCGGGTGGTGGAAGAAGGCAACAGCATTACAGAGTCCTAAGGGTGCTGTCTGTAATTTTATGAAGCCCCTTTGATGGCATAAGAACTATCTTTCCTCCATCTATTTCCACCTCTTCTACTTAACAGTATCCCGTTTTCTAAGTCCAGGGTAAGGTGTAACGGGAATGCGTTCTTTGTAGCTACAGTTTTCAACTTTCTATAGCTGAAACACAATCGTGGAGTAATGTCATTTTTCCTTACCAAAGCGCACAGAGGTTCATGGCGATTTCGGTAGTTTTATACTCTAATCTCGAATCATCTCCTCGACCAGACAATTTACTTCTTGTAGCAGAGGCAGTGGCATGCGTCTTGTTGGTGGCTGACGGTTGGTCTGGCTTCTTCGATATCCATCATACACTTGACGAGGCGAGTCCGTCCCAGTTTGGAGTCTCGACTCCACACACGTTCTGCGTACTTAGTCCACATCCCACAAAATTCTTTCCCCTCGTCGTCAGTAATGTAAGTCAGCTGTGCTCCAAGGTCACCAAGGTTGACTTTGGAGGTAGCTGTGGCTTCGAATAGGCGCCTTGCGCAAAGTTTAGGACTGCTCTGGTATTGCGTAGGCAACCAGCGCCAAATGTCATGCATCAAATCAATTGCGAGCGCAAAATAAAGTTGACCAAGTGCCACAGCAAACATTTCAGCAATGACATTTATTGCGGCCCCCACTCCCACCACCATGAGTTGTTCATTCTCTCAACAATAATCTGGGGGTGAAATGAGGAATGAATAAATGACAGAAGGGAGCAATGTATACGTCGCCCAATTAGATCACTGTTTGCACAACTCGGTGTAAAAAGCTATTGCATTAATAGGCAAGGTCTCGGCGCTTCAAGGACGACAGTAGACACTCTGGGTAGACATCACATTTTCACGTGAATCGGACACACCTTCTACAATTTTGCCATTTCCAGAGGCCAAGTACCACTGAGATCCTCGACATTTGTCTTAACATCTCCTACGCCTTTTCTCCGCCCACCCTATCCACCCAACCGGATCGAGTAGAGTCTAGTGTAGTTCGTCCTGTGCTCTCACAAAATGGTCATGTTAAGTTGCATTCTAAAAATTGGAAAGGTGAATGAGTCCTCTGTCTCTGCAAATCACTTATCAACACAAGTTGGAAGAAGCTCAAAAAGGCGAGAGACGTAAGCGTCAATAAGTGTTGGGTGATTGAAGAAGAAGCAGTGCTACTGCTACACCCTCCAGGGCTTCAACTGCCACACTCGAAATCATTTCCGTTCGTCCAGGTTCATAAGAGTAGCTGGTCATGGAAGCACCCCAATCTGGTTCTTAAATGACCGTTCGTACGTACACATAGATGAATGGATTGATGGATGGATGGATGGATGAATGGATGGATGGATGGATGGATGGATGGATGGATGGATGGATGGATGGATGGATGGATGGATGGATGGATGGATGGATGGATGGATGGATGGATGGATGGATGGATGGATGGATGGATGGATGGATGGATGGATGGATGGATGGATGGATGGATGGATGGATGTCTCAGGCGGCATACCACCCATCCGCTACTGCCAATACCACCGCCATCTCATCTAAGGTTATCACATCCTCCACAGTTGTAGAGGTGGTGTTATCACCATCAACGCCACCTCCAACAAAATTCCAGTTGCATTTTGCCCAATTTTTAATGAGATCGTTGCCCTTCTTCATTAGAGCCACTTAATGCATACAAGGCGCGTGACCACCTAGATTCGTCAGCATCATCTTATGTGGCTGTTATGACACCTCAAGTAGAACCAACTTAGAAAAAACGCATAGTTAACTGGACTGCCACATCATTCTCGCAAAAGCGTGGCAGCTACCCACTCTTAAAGGGTAACTGAGACGACAATTATGCTTTCCTTCTTCATGTCTTGAATCACTTACGTATCATTTACATCCTGGTGCGCCTCTTAGGATTGTTTAAGTGTGAATTCTCTCTTCCTTTCTCTCAATTCCTAAATAAGTGTGCATTTGATGCAACACGCATTCTTAAATGTCAATGTCTTATCGACATTTCTAACTGTTTAGCAAATTTATGGGTAGGCAATGAGGGGGCATTTCAATGATTCGAAATGTCTCGGTTTATCGGGTGATTTACCCAAATCACACTTCTATTGCGTGTGGTAGATGGATCAAAGTAGAGTTAGTCAACAATGCTGTGCCCAGATTGTTGAGATGGATGTACTGATTACACCATTTCTTTTACTACTAGTGAATGTCGAGGGCCTCATTAGTAGTTCTTACCGCCATTAATTAGATGAGGTAGCGTTGAGTGAAAATTGAGGTGAAGCACTTCTAGCAAGTAGGGTGTCGTGTCGCCCTCCTGACGCTCCATCGATTATTCGTCTCGCGTTCCACTGGCACAACAAGCCTACCTTACTTAAACGCCTCTGTGTTGCTCAATGGCACTCTCTCCCTCTCTGGGTTAGCGCGTGTGACTACGTGTATCTGTTGTGAGGATTTGTAAAATATGCCATTCCCCCAAATTGTTACCCATGATTCGTTTTTAATTTATTGTTCGGTCCCTCGTTTTCTTATCCTGACGCCGCATCGCTTCACTGTGCAATCCATTCAGGGCACGGGAAACCGTCGCCTCTCAACCCTTTATGATCTATTGAAGCCTACTTATTTTATTATAAGTAGACATGCACAGTAGTAATGTTACCATTGATTTGGATCAATCCCTTTGTTTGCGGTATTCTGGCAGATAAGTGCGTTTTCAAAATAACCCTTCTTAGCTCACCTGGCAGGAAGTGTTTTGATAAAGTGTGGACAATTAAAGAAACCACATATTAATGCCTGTCGCTTGACTTGCACAGAATTTCTATTTGAGATTTTCATACATTACACCCATGTATATTTTTAACTAACTTTAAGTGTAGCTGTTATAGCATAAAAAATGATTTAAGAAACATTTCGTTTAGGGTAAACAGTGAAAATTGTAGCATTTAAATCGTGAGTTGTTACATTAAAACATTTGGGAATGTAGTGCCGGTTATGCAGGCAATAGACTGAGCAAGTATATAAAATGGCCAGAAATCTTACTAAATTACTGGCGACTTTTATTTTACATGTAAGCAAACTTACCTTACTATGACAGGCTGTTAAGCGACAGTTATGACATCCAACTTATCTGCCTTTATTTATTTATTTATTTCATTTAAACACTCTTTCAAGTCCTCTACAATTCACAATCAGATTGGATGTAGCATGCTTGTCAGTCAAGATCATTATTGCCAAGAACGGTTTTTATGGCCCACCAGTTCGAGGATCGCGATTTAACTCTTGTTTTACCAATGGGATTTGGTAACAATATTGTTATTATACGTACTAGGTCTACCTATCTGGTTATCATAACAAGCGATTCCATTTGACGCTGAATTTTGGTTCTTCAATGCTTGGTTCGATGGGATGGGACTCTGAAGGCACAAATCCATTTCCGCATTTTGGCAATCGTGCTGGAAGTGCTTTTGAATTACTTTTACCAAAATTTTTGAGATTGTCTCGAGCAACCGCAGCCCCTGTGGTTAAAACTTGAAGAAAGCCAAGGCATCAACCACCATATTTATTTCTCGATGACATTTTATGTTGAGCTTCCTTGTCAAAAGAGACCTCTCCATAATGCTTCGCCGGGCCACACACAGTGTAGCGCCCGGAGGCTCTCTTGAAGGCAAGAGAAGGCAAAATACCGGGACAGAATACATGTATTTTCAACAGACAGCGGGGAATAAGCCGTCAGCATGGCCCTGAGGGCGACCTCTGTGGCCCTGACCAAAATCGGCAGTCCAAGCAAACAAAGTATTGCATTGCCTCTCTCCTCCGAGCGTCGTCCTCGCCGTGCACCTTGGCAGATCTCCTGCGTCAGCCACCACAACGTAGTCACCGCTGCAAGAAGCACCCATGAGCTAACCATGTCAGTCGCCGACATTCGACGCGATTGAGGCGATGCTTGACACCAACGTCAGTGATCCCTCTTGACAGTTAATTTGACTTGGAGTTTCGTCCGTCTGGGGAAAAATGTTCAGAATAAGAGGTCCTGCCGACCATCAGTATGTCCGTGGGGAGACGTTAGCACACAGATCTCCTTAACCAAGTATATTTGGGGTAATCTTCGGAACGAAACTTTCAAGGCGGTCCATGGCAAGTGTCGCCTCAGTTGTTAATAGCTTTCCTGTGGAACATGGAGGTGGAGTAGAAGCCGAAGGTGGACGTCGTCATTAGCCCTTCTGCTATAAGATGTCAGAGATGCTCCCATCCGTAGCACGTGCACTTCTTTCGCACCGCTGCAATATGCCGCAGGCGGTAGAGATCGGGATAGAAACCCTGTAGAGTTAGGTCCGCTTTCCGCTGCCACCAATGTAGTGTCTCGAGGCTCCCTTGAAGGTAAAAGAAGGCAAAATAGCAAGGCAGAATATAGGTATATTCAACAGACGGAGGGGAATGAGCCGCCGGCATGGCTCTGAGGCCAGCCTACGCGGATAGGACAATATGGCCACCTCTGTGACACTGACCGGAAACCGGCAGTCAAAACAAGCAAAGTATTACATACGAACTGGCGTAGCTTGTGTCAACTTTTCCCATAAAACTCTGATTCCACTCAGAGGTTAATGCTAATTCTAATTTACAATCTCCATTCTCCCAAAGAGCCAAGTCGACCTGGAGGATGTGCACACGGCGATAAGAAACGAATGTGCCATAACATTAAGCTTAGGCATATGTTATGGACTAGCTATGACAGCGTCAATCAGAAAAACAGGCAGCTTGATGGTAGTGGGACACTCATCTACCCGATATCAAGACATTTCTATGATGTGCTTACTTCGAAGACGGCCTTAATCCGTGCCTTAGTAATGACTCTATGCAGCACAGCAGTTATTGACGTGAATGTTCAAACCGACGCGAGGAAGGCCTGATCCTATTGCGAGATAGCACAAGGACATTTTAGATGCGAGTGACAGGCATAATCATTTTTTGAACATTTGTTAGGTCAAATATCTAGTAATCACTGGGCACAAAGATAGACGTAATGCTCTGGAGTGATTCGGCAGTG
Organism: Taenia hydatigena; assembly: GCA_036345935.2. NCBI lineage: Eukaryota > Metazoa > Platyhelminthes > Cestoda > Cyclophyllidea > Taeniidae > Taenia > Taenia hydatigena. The sequence goes on along the minus strand of JADWOT020001561.1, from coordinate 815,296 downwards.
CTTGGCAATCCTTCTAGGCCGCAGAACAAGGCTGTCAAAAGCGACATATCGGTAATAATCCCGATTGTGACGTTTTCACTCAATCACCACACCATTTCTGCGAAAGTTCCATTCACTGTAAAGGATGTCCCATCACCTTGAAACAAACGATGAGCCCAGTAAAACACATTTGCTATCAAACCCCCAAGGAAAGTATACCGCTTCAGCTCAAATAATGCCACCTATTGTCATTATTGCTTATGGCCAATTTAAAGGCCACACAACAACAAACACCTCATCAGACATTTATATGGTTACTTCCCCCTGATTCAGTTTCGGCCTAAGGACCAGAAGCGGAAGGATTATCCGACTGATCAGATATACAGTTGAGAAACTCTGGGTCGAGAAGTTGATCAGTGAGTAAGTAACAACCATAACCACTCTACTTGGGTAGACTTCGCATGCAGAAGTCGTATTCACGTTAAGTCCTCTTGTCTGCTGCTGACACCGACTTACGATTGGGCTTCTGGTCTCCCCACTTGCCTACTTAATACACTCAGTAGTGTGTCACGTGTGGAAGCAATTGCCTCTCACTAAGCTGATGCTGAAAAGCCACCTCAATTTGGCTACTCTCCTCACCTCCTTTCCTCCTACTCACTAGTATTTCTCGAGATGGCCAATTAACCAGTCATGAGAGAATTTCATTCGCTGCTTCATTCGGGAAGCACTTGAACACGCATTCATCCACGCACTCGTTCACGCATTCGTCTGGATGTCATTATTCACCTACCAATTCTACAATCATGCGTGAAGCATGGACGGTGTGGTTGGAGTGAACACATCGAGTGAGAGCATTCACTTGTGGGTGTTGGAGCTCATGCAAACGAACCGATTGTACGGACAGGTGCATTCCAAGGTCACACGCGTGTCGACCGCGTGTCCCCATCAGAGCAGTAACCAATCGGGTCATTCGGGACGACCGACAAAACTGCGCATGACCCAAGCGCCGATACCCATGAATGCATCAACGACTAACCATATATGGTTGCGTTGCGTCCATCAGCCATGACTCAGACAAGCAGCTGTCCATATTTGGGCGTGGGCGTCGATACGGGAACCGGTTATTCGCAATGACAGCCTTAACCTTCCTTACCGTAGCTGGGCTTTGCAATGACACAAGGGGAACAAACGCGTGTTTAAATTACTTCAGCACAACGACTCAGTCCAATGGATTTTCGATGGACCATAATACACCTTACTTCTTACCTCTCGAGATCTTTTGCAGTAAGGAGGCAGAGAACCTGTGACGTCCGCAGTCACACTCGTTTTAGCGGGAGTAGCACAGCTGTACGGCCATCTGTGAACAAAAGATTGGGTCATCGGTGCATAGAATTAAGGGTTGCCGAATTTGGTGGATTGCGGTAACGTGGAGGTTTGTCGGAATCGCAATTAAACCCGAGCCATGACAGCAGTGCTGGGGGGTATTAGGCATTCCACGACTAGTTTCGTTGACCTGACAACAAAACAGTTAACAATAGCCCTCTAAGTTAAGGCCTAAAACAAAAAGTGGCGAAATTTTTGCCGTCAAGACTAGAAAGCGCGACACTTTCGGACCACGCAAGTGGACCCAGGCGTACAGCCAGAAAGCATCCGTGACGGAAAACACTTGCACCATCACGACGAATATGAGCAGATGAGAGTCGAACCCCTTCCATCGGCCTAATAAATTACTTCAATTGAATCAGCGCAACCGCAACCAGTATTGAAAGGGCCGATAGGATGGTGGAGAGCACTGGACCCGATCAGCGCATTACGAGTAAAGGGAATAAAGAGCAACCGCCAGACCGGACGTACCGCGTGCGTTGCCACCACAAGAGCAACGCGGATCACGCCGATGCCGGCTAGTGGTGCAACGCTCACGCGACGTTCCACACACCAGTCAACGCGACTCAGAAGCAAACACTGAAAGAAAACCAGGCCCCTGGCCCCGGAGATTTAACTTTACGCGGCCCAAACTAGAGCACCGGATGGCGATAACCCGGCAGCATTCAAAGTTTAACCACTTCGTACCACTTGAAGCATACAGGGCAGCCACAACTATTGAGACCGTCAACGATGCACACGGCCTAAGTAGAGGGAGAAGGGAAGGCGACACGCCACGGCGATAACCAGACCCAAGGTAAATTCACCAGGACGTTGTCGGAAAAACGCGCAAAATACCCAACAAACGGTGAAACCAATTAACAACAATGACAAGCAGAACTAAAATGATTTATTTAAAATAAAACGAGTCCATTTAACCCCCTCGAAGACGAAGTACCAGATGCAAAGTTGACTCCTTCTGAATGTTATAGTCGGACAAGGTGCGACCATCTTCCAACTGCTTTCCTGCAAAGATCAATCGCTGCTGATCTGGTGGAATGCCCTCCTTGTCCTGGATCTTCGCCTTCACATTCTCTATCGAGTCACTCGGCTCCACCTCCAGCGTAATGGTCTTGCCAGTGAGGGTCTTCACAAATATTTGCATACCACCACGCAGACGAAGCACCAGGTGCAGAGTTGATTCCTTCTGAATGTTATAGTCGGACAAGGTGCGACCATCTTCCAACTGCTTTCCTGCAAAGATCAAACGCTGTTGGTCTGGTGGAATGCCCTCCTTGTCCTGGATCTTTGCCTTCACATTCTCTATCGAGTCACTCGGCTCCACTTCCAGCGTAATGGTCTTGCCAGTGAGGGTCTTCACAAAGATCTGCATACCACCACGCAGTCGAAGCACCAGGTGCAGAGTTGATTCCTTTTGGATGTTGTAGTCAGACAATGTGCGACCATCTTCCAACTGCTTTCCTGCAAAGATCAATCGCTGCTGATCTGGTGGAATGCCCTCCTTGTCCTGGATCTTCGCCTTCACATTCTCTATCGAATCACTCGGCTCCACCTCCAGCGTAATGGTCTTGCCAGTGAGGGTCTTCACAAATATTTGCATACCACCACGCAGACGAAGCACCAGGTGCAGAGTTGATTCCTTCTGAATGTTATAGTCGGACAAGGTTCGACCATCTTCCAACTGCTTTCCTGCAAAGATCAATCGCTGCTGATCTGGTGGAATGCCCTCCTTGTCCTGGATCTTTGCCTTCACATTCTCTATCGAGTCACTCGGCTCCACCTCCAGCGTAATGGTCTTGCCAGTGAGGGTCTTCACAAAGATCTGCATACCACCACGCAGTCGAAGCACCAGGTGCAGAGTTGATTCCTTTTGGATGTTGTAGTCAGACAATGTGCGACCATCTTCCAACTGCTTTCCTGCAAAGATCAAACGCTGCTGATCTGGTGGAATGCCCTCCTTGTCCTGGATCTTTGCCTTCACATTCTCGATCGAGTCACTCGGCTCCACCTCCAGCGTAATGGTCTTGCCAGTGAGGGTCTTCACAAATATTTGCATACCACCACGCAGTCGAAGCACCAGGTGCAGAGTTGACTCCTTTTGAATGTTGTAGTCAGAAAGGGTGCGACCATCCTCTAATTGCTTACCAGCAAAGATCAAACGCTGTTGGTCTGGTGGAATGCCCTCCTTATCTTGAATTTTAGCTTTTACGTTCTCAATCGAATCACTAGGTTCGACTTCCAGCGTGATGGTCTTGCCGGTTAGAGTCTTGACAAATATCTGCATTCCACCACGCAGACGAAGCACCAGGTGCAGAGTTGACTCCTTTTGGATGTTGTAGTCAGACAAGGTGCGACCATCCTCCAACTGCTTTCCCGCGAAGATTAGACGTTGCTGGTCCGGTGGGATCCCCTCCTTATCTTGAATCTTGGCCTTCACGTTCTCAATTGTGTCGCTGGGCTCCACTTCCAGCGTAATCGTCTTACCAGTCAAAGTCTTCACAAAAATCTGCATCACGACGCGTAAGAGGCGCAAACAAGTTAGCGAATGCCAAATGCGGCATACACGCTAGCTTAAATATTTGCCACCCATTTGCGTGGGTGAGCTTAGCCTTCCATCTGATTGGTTGTTGTTTGTGTTAGCTTGCGTTTTCCTTTTCAGCTGATTGGTTGGAACATTCTAGAATTTTAGCCTTGTAATGTGCGTGCATACGGGGCTAGCCATGCGATTATCGATCACATCGTGTGCGTCCGTGCTACCCACCGCCTCTCGCTCCGCCTTTCGACACCACACCAATGCCAAAATCTTGAATTCCTGCCTTTTCGCCTATTTTTACTTTTTCGGGTTCCGTAGTTCAGGAATGCGCTTCGTTCCTCTGCCTTTCACATAGAGATAAAGTTAAAATACCTTTGATTACACAGGTTCATTAAATGGCTGCTTAGCTTTTGATGTCATTTAATTTCTGCGAGTTATTTCCTCTACTAAGTAATTCTATGCAGTCCTTCGAATAGGTTTGAGTTTGAAAGTAGAAGTGTTATTCGTTCGTTTTACGCTAGGGCCTGTTTTAGTTGGTCTGAATGATTATTTGCACGAAATCTATTTAGGTATAACTGTTCTATTACTGATGTTAAAGGCTGGACCTATACCTGCTTTAATGTGTTTGTTCGTGCTGGATCAGTTCTATGTGCCACAATTCATTTACCACTTTGGTGAAAGGTTCCATTCATCACAGAATTCGCTCGCCTTGGAGGTTTGGTCGGTGGTATACTAATGCGCATTTTAATGACTAAATGAATGCACCACCATTAGCGGTGACCGAAATGGCGTTTGCGGTGGTAACAAAGGTGTGATAAAAAGCTACGGACCAACTGAGCTTGAGAAAAAAGGACTTCAGTGTGCTCTGTAGGGTGATTGTGCAATATGGTGCAACATCTGAGCGCATAGTGCCATAAATCATGAGTGTTTTCTAATGGAATTAACGCGCAACAAACCACCGCTATTGCTAGCAAGTGGATATGGGGAGATTCCAGCCCGAGCAGTTAGTTGCCTTTCAACAAGTAGTATCCAAACCACCACTTTCATGTAATGATGGCATTGGCTTTGTGCTACTGCGCTACGCTTGTCACTGCTGTTATCGCGCCTCTGGTACCTGCACTAGGCAGTTTTAATTGGCTAGCCTCGGCGTCCCTCATCGCTCCACCCCGCGAAGTGCCCTCAATTGTGTTCATCCTGACCTCCACTCCTACCACAACTTGTTGGTAGGGCTACAAATTCATAACGAAATTACGTCTTCAATTTCCTTATTTGGTCAGTCTTTCACTTGATACTGTGAGGGTGGGTTCGTCGTCTTATTTGATCGTTGATTGCACAACTTTGTGCAAAGGCATTGCTCATCAAGCAGGGTCTCGACTTTTCGAGAACGCCATTAGACACTCTGTGTAGGCATCACACTTTTGGGTGATGCAATTCAGGCACGTATAGCGAGCAAATACCACTAAGGATGTCAATGTCTGTGCCCACCATCTACTGCGGTCGTTCCTGAATCCTTCTTAACCCATCATCTACGCAAGCCAACTAACCGAATCGAGTAGAGTTGAGTGCAATCCGTCCTTTGTTATCACAAGATGGTCATGTGAAGTTGCGTTCCGAGCTTTACGATGGTGAATGCGCTCAATGTCTCTACAGATCTTTTGACGAGACAAATTAAAGGACGTCTAGAAGGGGAAGAGATGTGTTAATAGCTGTTCGACTATTCTCGGAGCATTGCCACTGCAAGGCTCTCCAATTTTTCAATTGGCGCATTCGAACACATTCGCCTTTGGCTACTGAGCTAGTTTATTTATGCGTGCGTGACTGCCAAAGTACCCCGTTCTGAACCCTAAATCACTGCCCGTATATGCACGTGGATGGATACTTCAGGTGACACCATTCACCTCCACTCGTCTGCCCCTTCACCACTGCCATCTCAGCTACGATTATCAGGCTCTCCTTGGTGGTGTCACCGCTATTACCGACGTCAGTACAATTTCATTCCCTCCCATTTATCATTACGGTAAACGCACTTGCATAGATGGACTGACCTCATACAAACGCGGCGCCTGGTCATATGATCGCGTCCGCGTCACCTTATGCAGTTGTTAGGGCACCTCACGCAAAAAAAGTAAAAAAAAACAGTTTCATTGTGATTACCTGTCCTTCTACATCATTCTCGGTAGAGGCATAGCAGTTACCAACTGATAGGCAATTGTGATGGCATCTCCCAGGTTGGTGTAATCTAATTTTTCTCGCCATTGTCACAATGCTTGCGGATACAATGCAACACACAATCTTCAACGTGAATGTCACCTTCGCAACCTTGATCATGCAGTACCCGTGTGCATGTGTGCGTGGTGCAGTGCAGTGCACACTGGTGATGAAAGAAGCGAAGATAATTTCATATTTAAAAAAAATATTGGCATTTTTTAGATGAGCATTTGAACCGTCTTGTAATTTTGCAAAAATTCTTAATACCAAAAAGTGCCTGCGATCTTATTTTAGGGCTCGGAGACTTCCATGAAGGCATGATAATCGGGCAGAATACGTAGATGCTTGGAATATAAAAAGGAGTGGCGCTACCGGCGTGGCCCAGAGGACAGCCCATTTGGCGAGGATACAATGGACAATCAAGTAAGCCCATAATCGCAGCTGAAAGTTGAACTAACAACAAACGTACCACGTTATGCGTTGGCACATTGGAAAATCGGGCTCCGGTCCATTCATTTTGAATGCACACATACTACTGAAATTCTTTATAAGTAGTTGATCATGTTGGGAAAAAATTAAGACCCACGTGTGATAATTAATAAAAGAAATTAACAGAATCACAGTATTGGATTCTCTATTTCAGTATTCATGCATGACTTTCTCGTTAGTGATTAGATTAATCAATGCGATAGAATTCGGATGCGTACAAATTAGATTTATTTACCGCTTTTCATCCGAATTTGAGTAAAGTTTATTTATGTTTACTGCAAGGCAGGTATTTAAGAGACAGGAAGTGCGTACAATAACATTCAGCACGAAAGCATAATTGTTGTTCAAACTATCCATTACTGCCAGTGGGTAGCTGCCATGCCTTTACCAATAGTACAATAGCAATGTTTTTCCAAAGGTTCCACTCGAGGTGACATAACACCCACACAAGACGATGTTGACAAAACCAGGTGGTCATGTGCCTTGTGTGCATGAAGCGGATCTAATAAGAAAGGGCAACAACTTCATAAAAGGTGAGAGAAAACACAATTGAAATAATGTTAGTGGTGGTGTTGATTGTGATGGTATTGGCAGTAGTGAATGGGTGGTATGTCGCCTGAGGCATCCATCCATCCATGTGTACATACGGACGGACATTTGAGAACCAGATTGGGGTGACAATCGAAGCCCTGGAGGGTGTAGCAGCAGCACTGCTTCTTCTTCAATCACCCAACACTTATTGACACTCACGTCTCTCTCCTTTTCGAGCTTCTTCCAATTTGCGTTGGTAAGTGATTTGCGGAGACAGAGGATGCATTCACTTTCCTAACTTTCAGGATGCAACTTAACATGACCACTTTGTGAGAGCACAGGACGGACTACACCAGACTCCACTCTATTCGGTTGGATGGATAGGTTGAGCGGAGAAAAGGCGCGGCAGATGTTAAGACAAATGTCGAGAATCTCAGTGGTACTTGGCCTCTGGAAATGGCAAAATTGTGCCTACTGCCGTTCTCGAAATGTGGAGACCCTGCTTTTTGACGCAACGGCTCTTGCACAGGGTTGTACACTCAATGACCTAATCGGGTGGAGCATCCACTCTCGCCTGTCTCATGTATCCATCCTTACATTATCAAGTGAAAGAATGACCAAATAAGGAAATTGAAGGCGTAATTTTATGGCGATTTTGTATCCCCTACCAACAAGTTGTGGTAGTAGTAGAGGTTAGGGTGAATGCAACCGAGAAACCGAGTGATGTGCCACCTCACAAGGTGGAGCGATGAAGAACATCGGAGGTAGGCCAATCGAAATTACCTGATGGCGGGTTTATAGCAATGAAGTAGGTGTTCGTAACGTGATACCACCAATTCCATAGACAAACGCTGCCCCTTCCACCACTTTTCGTTTAGCCTTTGCATCAATTGCAAGGGCACACTTATACTTACTAGCGTTAAGGTCAAGGAGTATCAAGGCCTCTGTTTGCAAGCACCATTAGGTGGATCAGCTACCCTGGGTTGTGTGGTAGCGAAACACCTTGTGTCTTGTTGTGCAACAGTCTTGTTCACATGTTCCGACTTTCGTAGTAGCAACAGACTTTTCCGTGCAAGGGGCAAAGCATAACCAATTCCCTCAACCGAATGATGAAATGAAAGCTCTAACCAATCATCCCTACGTGCTGTGCAGCTGTAACTGTACAAAATCACACCAAGATCGGGGCCTGTGAGAAACCACCAAGGAAAGCAAAGTTTAGCAAAAAGACTCGCTACTTACCGTGAGGCAAATTTTTGCATTTAAAATCGAAATCGGCGCATTATCAACATAGACGAAGCAACGCCAAACTCAATTTCAAACATAAAGTGGGGCTTTTAAAGGTCAAGTGATAAAAAACAAATCAGGTAAGTGAGCTTTCAAAGAAGCACTTTAATTTACTCCCCTAATTTGGCTTTTCTTTACATTCATGTGCATCGAGAGGAGGTAATGAAATTATGCGAGTTAACCGACCGTCGGGGAGGCCTAACTGATTTATGTATAAGTTATTGCATAAGAAAATTAAGCTATTGATGAATTAAATCAAAAATGTAAAACCCGAAGTCGAAGTAGGCTGGTGCAAAATTCGGCGCGTCGCACTACGCTGCAAAAGCAGGCTGTGAAAGGTAGTAAGGAGCCGGCACGTGCGCACTAGTGCATGCATGCACGCACTTGAAGTGATCGATAATTGTCTGCGTTGCTTACACGTGCACGTAAATATGGCGCTTGCGATACAAAGCTTCTAACCAATGAGAGGTGAGCATATGTTTAGCTAGCTAGTGTAGCAACCAATCCACTGAGAGTATGCACTAGCCCACGTAAATAGCCAAGGCAAATTTAAGGCAGCGCTTAAGAGCGTCGGGCCATTGCATTAACGGTTGTGTCGCAGGCGTGCTCTTTATGCAGATCTTCGTGAAGACGCTTACTGGGAAGACTATTACTTTGGAGGTTGAGCCTAGTGATTCTATAGAGAATGTGAAGGCCAAGATTCAAGATAAGGAGGGCATTCCACCAGACCAACAGCGTTTGATCTTTGCTGGTAAGCAATTAGAGGATGGTCGCACCCTTTCTGACTACAACATTCAAAAGGAGTCGACACTTCATCTTGTGCTTCGACTGCGTGGTGGTATGCAAATATTTGTGAAGACCCTCACTGGCAAGACAATTACGCTGGAGGTGGAGCCGAGTGACTCGATAGAGAATGTGAAGGCAAAGATCCAGGACAAGGAGGGCATTCCTCCAGACCAGCAGCGTTTGATCTTTGCAGGAAAGCAGTTGGAAGATGGTCGCACCTTGTCCGACTATAACATTCAAAAGGAGTCAACTCTGCATCTGGTGCTTCGCCTACGCGGCGGTTGATTATTTTGCATCGCTATCTTATTGAATATCGCAATAATAATATAATTTTATCGCTTATCTTTTTGTCTTGTAAGTTAGGGTGCAAGTTACGACTAGCGTGGTTTTAATCGCCTTTGTTTCTCTGTGGGTTTTGTTTCTTATCGGGTGTGTATGGTTACACCTATTTTCAATGTTTTTGGGCGACTACCTTGAACTCATTCCTCGGTCGTAGTGCTATTGTTGTCTTGGTTTGTTGTGAGCGCCAGTTCTACCTCTTGAATAAACATATTCAAGTTGTCGCTACAGTGACCTCGTTTTTGGCCGTCTTGGCCTGTCAGTTATTTTTTTGTTTGTGGGTCGAGTTCTCGTTGCGCTGTGCCGCACGATGCGCATGTTGCCTTTGTTAAGACGGATTGGCGTATCAAGATACTGGTGCGGAGCTTAGTGCCAGGGTGTGGTTGTTAGTCAAGCCTGACAGTGGGTGCCTTTTGGTCTGTCACCGAGGTTTTATCCGTCTCTGCCAATTGGGTGGTCAAACCGAATGGCATTTCCAACGTGCTTATGGATAGAGTCTGTTGGGTAGATAATATATTTATGCAAAAAGTAATTTAGCTATTTCTTGCAATTAGTATTTTCAAAGACTAGTCAGCCAAGAGGTTGAGAAATATCGCCGTAACTCAAATGCTGCTCTAGTGAGTAGAAGTATGTATTTAAACAATGTTTACCAAAAGACTCATCGCCAGTGTGCAGTGAGAATTAATCAAAATTTAGTCAAAATACTGATATCACTGCTTAAAACTTGGTCAACGATAGTCAGATTTGGACTCGAAGGTGGACTAAAATTCGACCAATTCGAAAAGGGTAATTTCACTGCTTTCGAATTCCAAGTTTACCATCCGTGGCGCCATGGGAATCAGTTACCTAAATAGAAGGGAGAGCTCAAAATAGATAAAGTTCTGCAATTTACATAAAGCTAGATAGTCGGGAGAACATTGAGGGACATAGGTCAACCACTTTGGTTATGTAAGCAACCATGCGCCACTACCACTTCCGCCTCCTTCCATCCATTTCTCTCCACACGGCATGAAAGGCCGAAATAAGAGGAAGGCAGTAGGAAGCACCGTCGAGAATGCCACACTGATTCACTGAATGACAGAGTGATGCACGCCTGTGTCCCCATGACCTCATGCACGTCCCTGCGCCTGCCTCACCACACAACACGAAACACGCCATGACACTCAACCGCACCCTACACCACACTAACACTGCCACTCACTTGATGCCTGAACATGCGTCTTCAAACCACCAAGCGCTGTGTAGCCCCCAATTCCCAGTCTGCTCGGAGTGGCCTTCTGCGCTGCACTCTGAGGTGCTGCGCACACATGTCACGAATTTCAGCCTCACCCAACTCGTCCATCTAACACAACCGCCTCGATTAAGACAACTACGCCAAATCGTCCACTCCTCATCCTCCTACTTCAACACAACCGCATTGACGATGCGCATCTACCGAGGGAAACACAACCTCCCTCACAAAGTGCGCGGTTTTGCTCACAGATGACACAACATGGGCTTCACACCCACCCAATCGCACTTGTTGGTGCTGCGTGGATGTGTTTGTGTTTGCAGTGATGGTCGATGCATTTGGGTGAGTTGAAAGATGCGTAAGGAAGTCAAATGAATCAGAGCAGACATTCGTCTGCGTCGTGACGTTTTCACTGCCACTCAACAACATCCACGTGAGCACTCACTTTCCTTCTTCCAACATCACAACTGTACTCAGCTGTGCTCATCATCTTCTTCTTCTTCTTCAAAGGAATCTGGCTACACCAACGCACTTCATGTGGTGTGCACTGCTTACAGTTGAGGATTGCAATGCTTCACAGTGAGTGTGTGCACATGACTTTGAACCAAACGATGGCAGTCCCCCACCCTATCTCATCCATTTGATGTTGTGACACTCGATTGACCTCTCGCCTACCTCGTCCCATCCTCCCCATCGTCGTGTCTTTTTCTCTCTAATGCTGTTGCACAGTTGTAGGAAGTGTGGCGAGATTACACCGACACCACAATTCGCCTGATTAGTGTCTGCCATTTCCACACCCCATCACCACACCACACACCACAAAGGTTTACCGTTTCGTGCTCGTACCACGCACCCATTAATCTTCTACCATGTTGGTTGCAGCAGTAGCAGTAGTGGTGCAGGCGAATGGACACTGTTCGTTGATGAACTGACACAATCCGACTGTCGCGTCGAAGCAGCCAATCGACGCAAGCTGATGTCCCTCATCCTCCCTCGGTCGAATGTCGTCAGTATTGACTTTTGAAGGATCATATTTTGTTTACGTACTTTTAGTTGCTGTAGTTAATTTTAAGAGGAGGATCCAAGGCATTCAGGAATTTGAATTTTAAAGACGCAAGTGTCACGTGACTCCACCTCATTGGTTATCGCTTCTCATTAACTTTGGTTATACCTTTCAATGAACTATGCTTTTACGTCCCGATGCGATCGCCGCTCCATCATCCTTTCTCTTCCCACCTCCCTCCCTCCATCCCGGCCTGCCACTCCCTCCCTCCCTTCCTCTGCACTGATGGGCATAGTGTGGATATCAGATGTAATCGTTTCTCCACAATGCAAATCAATCCACCAGTGAATGCCTACTTTTTGCAACATAATCAACTGATAGTGCTGTGATTTGTCAAGTCGGTTCGTGGGCTCTTCGTATTCCTTCACACTGTGGTTAGTTTAACATATAGATTGGCGGACATCACATACACAAGACCGGTCATCTCGTAACCTCACCATCAACTCATGAACTCCTTGACGGTGAACGACCACTCCATCTGCACATTCGATCAGAGCACACATTGCGGGAGGCAGAAATTCACGCTTTCAATTCACCATCTGTTTACTGAAGCCGTCCAATGGGACAGCAGTAGACTCGCATGCACACCTTGTAGTTGTTTCCATTCCCACAGGGCGACACTTGTCATCCCAACCCGCCCAAATGGGTAGCCGGGATGGCGGACAGAGGAAGTCACATGACGCGTCCACGTTTACCTGCTTACTTTTGGTCAGTGCGACGCAGAGTTGTTAGTTGTGCACCGATTTGCTGGCAAGGTTGGTGAGAAAACAGTCATGTACTCTAGTCCTATTCCAGCCAAGCAGCGTGATCACATTTCGCGACAGCGTTGCGCAGTTCACTTTTACGACTTCCTCTCACGCTGATTGCGAGGAATTTTGCAGGTCACACAAAATGTGTGAATGCAGCCGCAGCAGCAGCAACATCACCACCACCATTTCCGTGAGTTAATGTGAGGCATTTGAGACCTGTCGGTGTGCCACATTGCCATTACAGAAACACGTCTGAGAGGGAGGAATACAAAGTAAACCAAATGTTCGAATGGTGGTGTTTATGCTAATTCGAGTAATGGTGGACGCCTTTTCCTCCCTATTCACCATGTTGCCTCCAAGATGGAACAAATCGCAGAGTAAGATGCGTGGTATCTGGGCGATATGGTCGATGAATGGAGACTGCAGCTTTGAGCATCTGAGCAGTTGCGCTCGTGATCCGTAGTCCGTAGACTGTGTCTGTCGAATGCATTGTTAAAAAGGTATAGTGAAAGGTCATAGAAATTAATGCGGTGGCGGTGGTGACATAAGGAGATGCCAATACTGACGACCTAAGCCGAAGGAGGATGAGAGACACCAGCTTATGTCGATCGGCTGCTTCGATGATGCTGAGACGAGACAGTCGGATTGTGTCAGTTCATCAACGAACAGTGTCCATTCGCCTGCACCACTACTGCTACTGCTGCTACCACCGTGGTAGAAGATTAATGGGTGCGTGGTACGAGCACGAAACGGTAAACCTTTGTGGTGTGTGGTGTGGTGATGGGGTGTGGAAATGGCAGCCACTAATCAGGCGAATTGTGGTGTTGGTGTAATCTCGCCACACTTCCTACAACTGTGCAACAGCATTAGAGAGAAAAAGACACGACGATGGGGAGGATGGGACGAGGTAGGCGAGAGGTCAATCGAGTTTCACAACATCAAATGGATGAGGTAGGGTTGGGGACCGCCATCGTTTGGTTCAAAGTCATGTGCACACACTCACTGTGAAGCATTGCAATCCTCAACTGTAAGCAGTGCACACCACATGAAGTGTGTCGGTGTAGCCAGATTCGTTTGAAGAAGAAGAAGAAGGTGAGCACAGCTGAGTACAGTTGTGATGGTGGAAGGAGGAGAGTGAGTGCTCACGTGGATGGTGTTGAGTAGCAGTGAAAACGTCACGATGCAGATGAATGTCTGCTCGGATTCATTCGACTTCCTCACGCACCTTTCAACTCACTCAACTGCATCGACCATCACTGCAAACACAAACACATCCACGCAGCACCAACAAGTGCGATAACAGCGACAGCATCTACTCCTCTCCACTTCGAAAATGGGATGGCTTCAGGGTCAGATTGGGCCGGTGTGAAGTCCATGTCGTGTCATCTGTGAGCTAAACCGCGCACTTTGTGAGGGAGGTTGTGTTTCCCTCGGTAGATGCGCATCGTCAATGCGGTTGTGTTGTGTTGTTGATTTGGCGTAGTTGTCTTAATCGAGGCGGTTGTGTTAGATGGACGAGTTCGGTGAGGCTGAAATTCGTGACATGTGTGCGCAGCACCTCAGAGTGCAGCGCAGAAGGCCACTCCGAGCAGACTGGGAATTGGGGGCTACACAGCGCTTGGTGGTTTGAAGACGCAAGTTCAGGCATCAAGTGAGTGTCAGTGTTAGTGTGGTGTAGGGTGCGGTTGAGTGTCATGGCGTGTTTCGTGTTGTGTGGTGAGGCAGGCACAGGGACGTGCATGAGATCATGGGGACGACACAGGCGTGCATCACTCTGTCATTCAATGAATCAGTGTGGCATTCTCGACGGTGTTTCCTACTGCCTTCCTCTTACTTCGGCCTTTCATGCCGTGTGGAGAGAAGTGGATGGGAGCAGGCGGAGGTTGAGTTCTGTCTCGAAGTTGTTGAAGCTTAAACATTGGGTCCCCTCAGTTTTCGCCCGGTTGTAGATGATGTGCTGTCGCGGCTAACGGATCGCTTTGGAGAGGTCACTCACTTTTAGATGCAGGCCTCGACAGATGACTGTTTCTATCCACCTTATTAAGAAATTTCATTGTTGAAATTAATCGAATTTGTGACATATTTAAGCAGTAACGGCAATATGTAACATGACTATCGACGTGGCACGTTGTTGAACCTATTTTTGCTCATCTGTAATGCTGACGGTGGGTGACCTTCGTAGATGCACATGCTGAACCCACCAACCCCCCCCTCCTCTACATTTTTAATGTCATACACCGAGGTAACGTCGTATGGCCGTGCTTCGTGTTTTGTGGCATAGAGTTGAAATTTTTTTTACTGTAAGGTTCCTACCAGCGGTCTAATACGACTATTACCAAGCCATAGTTACAACTAAATCTGAAAAAAAGCAGAGAGCCAGATGTGAGTCTTGCCTCCTCGACAGTCCAATACCCGCCCCATTTTGTTGTCATTCTTCCAAGTGACTAGCACCTTTTCTTGACATTAAGCAACCACATAACAAAAAACTGCAATAAAACGAACCGTCAAGTCTTCTGGGCAACTGAACATTTTATAAAGATGTTTATACAAAATTTCGAATGCCTTTTTAGTGACATGCCATCTACTCTCGACACAGGCGGTATGAAGCCACTAGTCTTTCATCCATCATGCGCGCCTTCAATAGGCACATGCCCACGCGGTAAGCCCCGACAACGCCTCCGGAGGACTGACCTAGACACTACAAAGCGAAATACTTTTCAAGGGTAAGTAACTCTTCAGCTGAAGGCGGTAAGCAAAGCGACGAAATTGAGCCAGCCACTTTCACACCTCACGTTGCCTTGCAACATAACGACCCACCCAAATCACATTGCGTGGCCCACCCCTTTCCCTGTGCTGATTCCACAAAGCCAAAAGCAGAACGCGCAATCTCCCCAAGTTCACTAACGCCCCACAACGCGCTACAGAGCAATCCCATCCAAGCTCTGAAGTCGAGAGGCCAGAGCCTACACCCCGGAACAGTTTTACGCACCAAAAGCACCATCACCAAAGCTTGATTAGGAGCTTACCTGAGCCCGCTGCAACACGAAGCACCACCAACGCATTCAACACAACTCCATTTCGATCAATTGCTAGTTTTCGATGAAGACCGACCAAAATGGGAGCCAATGTGATGGTAGTTAAATTACATGCATTTGTGCAAGCTTCAATGAATTCAGCGAGATTAGAAGTAGTAAGCATTAACAAACTTCCCCTGGACAAAGAATGATAAAGTGGAGCATTATGTGGACAGGGAAAGCGACAAACGTCGGAGGGAGGATGAAAAATGAGGGGAGAAGAGTAGCAAAAGTGGGTGCCAATCAAGATGTAATTCACAGGAAATGGTAAAAGTATTCCAACTATCGTCTTCCCGATCCTCATAAAAATCCTGTTGTACGCATACATGGAGAAACCTATTTACACAAAGTGGGATGACGATGACCATGACAGCGGCGCAAAACCTAGCGCTTCTTGGTACACGACGGGCAGTAATAGACATCCACGCTCGCCTCCTCTGGAGTCAAATTAAGACAAATTTGATGATACCATTTGGTACATTTATCGCACTGGATCCAATCTATAGCCGTTCCAGCAGGCTTCTTGCAGGTACGTGCCGAACACTCTTCCTGATCATCCTCCCCATAACGTGCAACATCGTCGTTTTCACCTCCTGCAGCGGATTCTCCCTCATCATCATCATCATCCCCATCATCCTCTGCATCAACTGGCACCTCCCTACCACGAGACCTCTTCGAGTGATGCTTAGATTTCTTCACGGCGGACGGAGGGGGTGAGGCATGTTTTCTCATGCCATTGCTCTTGCAAGATGGGTTTTTCTTGACACCGTTCCCACTAGATGGAGCACCGGATTTGCGCTTTGACAGACGGTCCATTAAGTCCTCGTCACTGTCTTCTGCCTCGGACTTGATGCTAGCTGCCGCATCATCGCCACCCCGATGACGGTTGGGAGTTTTCGAAGCGGACACAACACTCTTTTTGACCTCGTGACTGCCTCCACTCGATTTCCGTTGGCGCTTGTTGACAGATGTTCGATCTGAATTTGATTCACCTGCCGCAGCTGTTGCGGCAGCGACTTCTTTGGGGGAACCAATGTATACCTACCAGAAGAAGAACAATGTGAACTTATTGCCTTCACTTCCTAGCAAATCAAGTAAACAACAATTCACCTTCATAATTGCTTAGAAATGAAATTAAACGGTGTTGCAAAGGGAGTTGCAAACGCGCGAGGAAAAACGAATACTCACTTGGTACTTGAGGTCAGAAAAGAAAGGAGTAACATCATCTCCAGGTTTTAGATTAGCACCATTAAGATGGCCAAAGCAGACAATATCCCCATTTTTAAGAGTGACGCCGCCGGAGACTCGCATGTAATTCACATACGTTCCGTTCATACTATGATCGTACAGCATAAAGCCGCCATCTGGTAACCGCTCAATGGTAGCATGGTTGCGCGAAATCATGCGCTTATTGATGCAACTTTCGATAAGGTAGTGGGGTGGGTTTGTAGAGTTGAGACGGCCGATTCTGATTTCCTTTTGGCCTTCTTTTAACTCAATAAGTTTCGGGCGATAGCGCTCATCTGATACTTTCATAGAAGTGCTGGCCATCCGCTTGTCCTGGTTTAAATCGCCAACCCATAGCAACGACACCGTAGTCATCGTCTTCGGAGGAACAGCAGAGTATTTTTAGAGTAAAACAGTTGAAATCGCGGTCAGCACACCGAAGTATATTACTGGCACAACGAAAACACCAAATAACTCGACAAACACCAACCAATTGATTTTAAGGAAAGCGGAATCGTCAAACCTTTATGGCCTTCAACAAACAAACTAGCAATTCAGGACAATGGATTCCCCAAATGCTTTCGAGCACCAATTTTTAAGATATATTAGGGTGAAAGGGGTCCAAATTCTTTCAAGTTACAACCGATAATAGTTCGTAAATGAAACCAACCCATTAAAGGTCAAATTTTGAGCATTCATGAGAATGTTTTGAAAGCTGCTAATAATTTACCTTCTAATATATAAATGCTGTATGGATAGTATGGAGCTCTAATACAGAGCTTAAAAAACCTCTAATTGGTGAATTTTAAGAATTCATGCTGCAAATTTAAGCGAGTATTATTAGGGTTTCTTCCTTCCCCTTCCTCTCCTTTGGCTACCTTTGATATGAGAAGGGTGTGCGTTCTTAAGCATATTTATTACAGTAGCTGAATCAGTTGGTGGGTAGCGTAGTAATAGAAACCAGGAGGTGGTCCGTGCAGAGGGTTTATCCTTTTCCTTCTTTCCACCCTTGCTATTGGAAGTCTGAACACACTTTGACATCTTTATTGTGGGTAAGAGAGAGGGTACAGAGGGGCCTTGTGGGAGAGTTCAGGACGAGGATATATCACGCTCTTGGGAGTGACCACGCCTCTCCGCAACCAGGTTCAAAATTGTTGTCCCACCTCTAGCCTACAGAACACATTTAAAAACAGTATTACAGTCTGCCAACTTCAGGATAGTTCGCTCACTCGCTCAGGGATAGCTTCAAGTTGTTTTTTCTGCCTCTCGTCTACATGGTAAATTTAAAGAACACGAGTATTACAGCCATTCAAATTCATACGGACACAACTATTATGCGGTGGAATTTTCATAGCATTTATTGTTGCCTCATTATAATTGTATGATATGGGATTTCAAGAGGAAAAACCAATTACTTTTATAAAAGAATTCAAGTAAACCTGCCTCGTCGATTAGCGGCTCTCACTCTCTCCCCAGGTTTGATCGAGTTGCCTAAACTTGTGTATTTAAACAATGGTGCATTGAGAAACAGCGCCAACCAGTAACCTAATAAGTACACATCAATTACCATAAGTCGCAGCATTAGGAAGGAATCGGCTCACCTTGCTTTCACCTTATCGTCTCGGTTACCCCGAGTTTTGATGAGGAGTAATAGAAGTCCTGGAAGACCATGGACATATTGCGAAGGTGACGGGATGGAAGAGCACTATTAAAGCCGAGGTCGCTCTGGTATCTCGTGGGTGCCAGTAACTTAGCTAGTAAGCAGTTGACAGTATTTTATAGGGGAATTCGAAATTCAACTAGTCTACCTGTAGCGTCCCGAGACTCCCTTGAAGGCAAAATACCAAAACAGAATGGATGTATTCAACAGACCAAGGGAAAGGGGCTGCTGGCATGGCCTGGAGTCCAGCCCACGCGGCCAGGGCAGTGTGGCCACCTCAGTGGCCGAAACCGAAACCAGCAGTCATAACAGGCAAAGTATTGCACTACCTTTTGCGCTTCATTCACCCGATGACATCTGTTGCCACTCCTTTTGTTGTAAATCGCAAGTTGACCTTAAAAATAACAGTGGACAAGGCCTATTTCCAACATTACAGTTTGCTGTCACTGTCAAATTCGACCACTGTTGAATATTAAGTGAGATATTCCGTTCTCCAGCTTCAAGTAATTGGAAGGGGTAAAGGAAGAGCACTGCTTTCAAACATCCGTTCATTTGTGGTTAAGGTGATGGAACCTGCGCCCAATGTCTGACAGACAAACGTCGTTTTTCAGGAGGCATCTTCCGCCGCCTCAACAACAAGTTTGAAGAGATCCTCCCATGCAACAACACTAATAGCGGATCTGTTAATGCAATTAAAGGGCCAAAGGCACCTGCGTGGTGCAAACGACAAGGCTTGAATCCGTTCCCCAAAATGACTGCGGCGTAAGAAGTTGCTGCAGTGGATCCTCAAGCATGACAAAGAAAGCCAATGCTACTAAATTGCCAGTCTACATGAAGTGGAAGGTGTACAAACAGAGGGGGAGGAGGAGGAGGAGCAAGTCAATCACCAGATCTGGTCCACACCGGTCAACCGACCGCCTCCCATGGACCAACCCTCATGTCCGCTCGTGCCGCTGCTCCTCCCTCCTCGGCCTGCTTCTGTCTCACTGTGTCCTCTTCTGCTATCGTGACACCCGCCATCATCTTGGTAGCAGGATGAAAATGACTTGGCTGTGGTATTTCATTCCCTTTGAAGGTTGGGAATAAATCAATGCCTCCAGCTTCATAGTAACCGCCTTAACAATGTTGAGGTTGAGTACAACACAATGAAACAGATAGAGTCCATCAGTTTTTTTAGATAAAGTGGACAAATTACCGGTCAGTGAGAAATAGGCGCAGATAGAAAAGGAAGTTACAGGTAAATTACTGAACAAAGCGTTTAGTAGGGTCGAAGACATATTTCTTGAAGTCCAGTGTCACTATGAGATGCCCCCTGAATGTGTCGGTGACAAGAGCAGTGTCAGAATTTGAGCTTTCTGTTGATGCGGCCTCTTTAGCCAGCTTCTTACCCGCCTTCCCACTGAATCGCTTCACCAAGGCGTCTGGAAGGTCAGCTAGGAGGCCAAAAACAACCAGTTTCAATAAATGTCATTGAATAAGGAGACAGGTGAAGCATATGACAAAAAAATAATCTCAGAGGAAGCCCTGTAGCTCACCAGAGAGCTGAATGCGACACTTTCCAGTGCGTCCGAAGCTACCTTCTATTACAGCCGGAATGGAGTTCGCGTTGTCGAGCCCCGTTGTCGCAGGGTCAGAGGGCGGGAGATTGACAGTAACAGCGAGACCGGTGAACAGGTTCCAATTAGTCTCGCTCTTGAAGAGACCCCTCACGATGCAGTGTCGCGGGTCCACCACTCGTTCCACTTCGCCTCGCCGCTGTTTCTGCCGATAGACCTGTCAGTGCAACCCATAAAATATCGGTATTCAATTCAAATATTCTTGCTCGGGTCTCCTCGTTACATTGCTGAAAGTAGTGGTAGTAAAAAACGCTCAAATAGAAATACAAATCACAATATACACAGTTGATAAGAGCTCCTTGGGTATTCATCGTAAAGAAAACCAAGAAAGTGATTTTATTGGAGACCGAGAATTTCACTAAGCCCCCACGTACTAAGCCGTATGCATCATTTGGTTGCCCTCCGCTTCAACAAAAAAGCCTCGGCTACTGCGTGAAGTGATTCGTGACATGTACTCTTCCCCAACTTCATCCATCCCTTCAAATCAAGAACGAGCCACATTTTAGACAGGAATTATCACACTCCATAACTGGCTTTCTCATCTTTCCTAGGTTAAGCCCTTTGAATTGCTGGGCCCAGAGCGTCAATAAGAATTACTGGCGGTATGACCCCAATTTCGGGGACCATTTAACATCTGATAGTATTTGTGGAATGGCTAAAGTGCGTAAGGATTATCAATGCCGTTTAATTTGAGGAGATTATGCCAAACAGCGTTGACTTTAATCACCTTTACCTGTATACTACAGAAGTCACTAAAGGACTTTTCGTAAAAACATTTTGCATAGTAAATTAAGTCCCGATCAGAAATATGCACACCTTTCAAAGGCAATCAGAACAGAGCACTATGCATGCTTGAGAAGATGAGACAAAGACCGGGTTATGTGGAGGGAATGGGGAAACAAAAAGTGCACCGGTCGACCTCCGATTCACTGAAATTTCTACTCTAAAAAGATCAATCTGTTCGCTTGACACTCCGCCTCTCAAAAGGAGAGGATTAAGAAATCAGCGACTCACGGAAAGAGAGGCGCGGCACTCCTGAGATGAGGCAAAGAAGCGAGAGACAGTGCCATGAAAGGCAAGACGACAGCTGGACGAGAGGGGATCGGTGTCGAGGCGCGACCCAATCACAACTCCCGCTAGGGGTGCCACCACTGGTGCGTCGAATTCCAACACCATCTCCTTTGCTTCACCCGCACCACCTTACCGAGGCATAAGAGTGGAAATCGAAGGATAAAAAATAATGATCTTCTTGCAAATCTTATGGAACGGATATATTCCTGCAAGTGTATATTCTAGCACATAGATTCGATGCTCAAACTCATTTCATTGAACATTCTAAAGACTCAACCAAATCATCTATCTGGAGAAATACTTGATTTGATGAATTGACTGGATTACCAATACAACCTGCGAATAGTCGACGGAATGTCAACTTCGGATTGCCTAGCACATATCGTCAAAATTGGTGACATTTACGACGACAGGCATTGAGACATCTTTTAGCAGCAATCAAAATTGGCCAAGAGCTACTATGAACTTGCTACACATAGATTTCACCAATCACCGGCAGCACACTGCGAACGAAATCACGGTATTTACTAACAGCACGATGAATGGCAAGGTGACGAATTACCCCCGTCGCAGAGTTCCTCGACATACTCGAACTCCTCCTCAGCCGTCTTCGTTCCCCCCACCCGGCGAAGACAAGTGATACGTGCAAGAACGGTGTCCTGTCCAATGGAGACATGGAAACGCTGCTTGCTGCACACAGTGCCCTTGTAATAAACAATCCGTGCTACTCCTGTAAGGAGGCAGGCTTTACATGTAGATAGACTGTCCGGCGCGGCCAAGTAGCCACGCTCCATCACACCGGAGTCCAACTGAGTTACGCATATGCCCGCGCGATCACCCTGACGGAGGAGTGAGAGAAAGTTAAGATCAGTGGAAACAACACACCCTCCAACAGCAATGAAATGAATTTAATGTGAGGGAATCACAGGGAAATCACCATACAGCTAGGTAGTGATTGTTACTGTCTCATAGAAAACTACTCTGATTGTTACGGGCAAAGGGCGCTCAGAGCCCAAATTCATCTTTGCCTGCGTGTGAGGCTGCAAAAGTTCCAAATTCTCGTTCCTGGAGCCGTAAATAAAGCAGCTGAGCCTTTATTAACAATGTTGGATTCACAACACTCCGATATCCAGCCGCGACCATAAGGAATAAGGAAACAATTTGCATAACTAGGCCTTTGAGAAGTTATAGGAAAGCCAAAGAACCATCTTACAACCAGGTGGATGACTCTGCAGGTGGTTAGAAGATGAGTTTGCTTGCTTGGATGTCAGCAAATCAAAATGAATTTGTGTCGATTCGAAAAACGAGAATCCGCGCCGGTTTTTTGTATTGGGAACATGCAAGGCCTATACGTCTGACATTTTCGTTAGTCGCAATAAACCGGGAACAAATTATGAGGTCCAACTTCCCATCCAAAGATTTATACCCAAACTTCACCCGTCAGCCTGTTAAAAAAGGAACTTACCGGGCCGATTTCTTCGATGGGATTTTTAAACATCTGCATGGACTTGATCTTCTTCTTCAGTTTTTCCCGAGGAATCTCCACGGTCTATAATTGGAATAAAATACCTAAACACCTCCAAGAATGCACACGGTGAAATTATCCTTCGAATCAAATTTATTCAACTCGACTTTGTAGGTCTAAAACGGTTCTTCAGTGCATGGATGCTACTAACCCTGATAGGACTTTCGAATAATACTTAACCATTCTTAAATTAACCGTTTGCTGACAAAACCAAGACATTCACCGTTTCCACGCCACTCGCAGCCTCATGGGAACTCATCTTTTAACATCTGTAAGATCAAGATAAGTGTTTAGCCAAGGTAAGGGTTGTGAATAAGCATCTAGGGCGCAAAAGCTAGAAATGTAAGAGACTATCACAGTCAACGGAGCCTAGCAGCGTTATGAAGGGTTGATAAGTAAGGTGCTACACAGGAAATACACAAATAACATTTGGCTCCCACCACTGCTACTTTATGAAAGGTAGCATACCATTGAACACTAACTCAACGACAACTTCTTCGGATTCGGTGACAGTGAGTGAATGTCAAAAGGACTTCCTCTTAGTATAACAATCGGGAGGCTTCCAAAGCTAGGCTCTTTAGTTATAGCAGTGAGTCTCTGTACAAGCAACAGGAACCCACACACTTTCCTAGAGGATGGTCGGCCATGCCAAATGGAAAATGTTTTGAATACTTCACCACAAACCGCCCCTCCCCCTTGTACACCCACTGGCTGAGCTGTGGTAAAATAAATACCGCGACCTCAGTGAGTTCGCAACCACCCTAATTCTCCATCGGCCGTACAAAAACGAAAGAGTAAAAAATTGAGGATCTAGCTCACGTGGATAGCTGAACAGTATCAGTGTGATGGCAAGTGTAAGAGGAATAAAACCAAAGCGAATATTCGAAAATTAACCATACACTATACCTTTATTTAATAGGTTCATCATTAGAACAGATGCTCCCATGAGAAGGAAGCAACAGCTCTCACTGTTTACCGTCACACAACATTATTAAGCCTAAATGGGCCTTTCAAAAAAAACACCCTGCCAATCCAAGAAACGGCAAGTGAATATTGTTGAGACCTCTGAGGCACAACACTGTTGACGCATTTAGAGCCTCCCTTGTGGCAGGCAAATATGACAAACTAGGAAGGAAATTATCACTTTAAGCTTCCATAAAAACACTTGAAGGAACACAGGGACTGAGTAGTGGGATGCAAATTTCACACCAAGCCAGTTCCTCCAGTTCCATGCAAATCGACTTCCACGATGGTGACATCGATTCAACGGCGGGTCATTTCATTCGTATTGACTTAGTGAAATAATGCCAGATAAAATGAAAACTGGAGTACAGAATCCAGTGCTACCTCAATAAATCGAGCCGTTGCGGCCTGCACAGCTACCTTGAGCGAAAGAGACCTCGTATCATAATGAATGAGACAAATTATAGGGTCGTTCGAGCAATACCTCACCAACACGAGTGCAGCCACGAAGAACAGTGCCAGTGAGAACGGTTCCTTGACCAGACTTGGAGAAGCAGTGATCGACAGCGAACAGAAATGGGAGGGTTGCCAGTTCACTGCGTTTCTTTCGTGGATCAGGAGTGCTGGCGAGGAGGGTTGAAACCAACTCCTCCATTTCTACACCAGTTGGCTAAAAGAAAATACAACAGCCAATAAAGGGTGAAAGCGGAAAAGTAGGAATACTATACGCACACACCGCTTCAATGCTTTGAATAGCTGAGATGGCAACGATTGGTGCGTCTTTGAACTTTGTTGATTGCAACGTCTTTGAAATTCGCGACTTCATCTATACGATCAACAGAGCAAAGAAAATGCATCTAGTGGTTCAATATAATCACAGCCGTCACTATTAACAATATTCGCAGCTACAGCCATTGAAACAATTTTAGCATTTCATAAAACAAAATGGCACAAACTTTGGCAACTTTCTCATCGCGCTTTTCTGGAGGAATCAGATCGACTTTGTTGAGAACAACCACCAGGGCGTCACAAGTGAGCTCACCAATGACAAGGCACTCCGCGGTCTGAGTCTGAAAACCTTTGTTAATGTCCACTACGAGAAGCATTAGATCAATTATGTGGGTGCCTAAAACGGTAGTAACAGGTAAACACACAAATATACAAATGATACAAGGAATTGCGGACACTCACCACAAATAATGGTTCGAATGAGGGAGGCATGCCCAGGACAGTCAACAAGAGTGAATTGAATTGCGTCTGAGGGCGCGAGGTGGGCAGGAATATTACTTTCCACCTTGAAAGACGAGAAGCCTAAATCAAGGGTGATTCCGCGTTTTTGGCTTTGGGGATTCTTATCAAATGCAGCGGTACTAGCTACTGTGCTCAAAGCCTTCGACAGAGTGGTCTTCCCCGAGTCAACATGGCCAAGAATTCCGACGTTCACATTTAGTAACATCTGATTGGAAGTGTAAGCAAAAAAAAGCTAGAAAGTCCCATCAAAATGGTAAATAATGTAACCAAATATGGTCAATAATAGCAGTATCAAGTAATTTAAGGCAACATAGATGCTGGACAGAGTGATAAAGAACTCCAAAAATGTGAGTGAGAAGTAGGCAATATAAAAAACGAAGAATGAGACGCAAATTCACATAAAATAAAACTCGTGTGATCTAACGATTGGAAAAGCCTCGTCCCAATGCGATTAAGTAAAACTATTTTCATTATCAACGCATTTGTGTTTATATCAATTGGATTAAATATTTAAACTTGCTAAGAACTCTCCAAAAAAATTAGAAAAATTGCGCGATCTTCTTTAGGTTATGTGTACATAAATATTAGGCTTCACAGGAATCCAGTTCAAACGCAAATTTACACATCAAATGGCATCAGTTCTGTAAGACTTTGTAACCTAAACGCTCTATCTGAGTAAGCTAACTGTAGTTTGCCGAGGCTCCCTCAAAGGCCAAAGAAGGCAGAATGCTAGATAGAATATATACATTTAACAGACAGAGGGAAATAGGTTGCTGACATGGCCCGGAGGCCAGCCTACGCAGCTAGAGCAATATGACCACCTCTGTGACCTTCGTCAAAACCAGTAGTCCAAGCATATAAAGTACTACTTTGCCCCTCTCCTCCTTCGAGCGCCGTCCCCAACGCGCACCTTGGCACACTCTCCGCGTCAGCAATCACAACATACTCAGTGCTGCAAGAAGCACCCACGAGCTAACCATGCCAGTCGCCGACACTCGACGCGATTGAGGTGATGCTTGACACCAACGTCAGTGATCACTCTTGACAGTGCATTAGACTTCGAGTTTCGTTTGGCTTGGAAACAAAGTTCAGACTAGGTGGTTCTGTCGACCATCAGTTTGTCAGTAGGGAAACGTTAGCACGCCGATCTCCTTAACCAAGTATACTAGAGGTAATCTTCGGAACAAAACTTTCCAGGTGCTCCATGACTAGTGTCGCATCAGTCGTTGATAGCTTTCTTGTAGAACACGGAGATGGGGTGGATGCAGGAGGCGAACGTCGTTCGTGGCCCATCCGTAGCAAATGCACTTCTTTTGCATTGCTGCAACATGCCACAGGTGGTAGAGATTGGGATAGAAACCCTATAGAGTCGGGTTCGCTTTTCGCTGCCACGAATGTAGCGTGCCGAGGCTCCTTCGGAGGCCAGCCTACACAGCTAGGGCAATATGGCCGGTTTGTTTGAAACCAGTAGGTCAAACAAACAAAGTATTACTACAGCTGCTTTTCAAAAAATTTCATTTGCATGATATGACTGGCATTAATCAGATGAATACATCCTTCGTCAAACACTTTCCTTTTTATTTTTCGACATCAGACGCCAGTAGTGTGCACAAGCTAGCATTCCCCTTTTGTACTCAATACAGGTACACCTTAAAAATGCATGCATTATCTTGCAAGAACACATTCTTACTAAAGTGGCAACACTTTACACGTACATCGACCAAGTGATGTCATTCGCGTTGATGTGACCGTCTTTTTGAATCTGTATCATTTTTTTGGTATTAGAAACGCCGAATCTCACGGCTGTACTGCGTGACATTAATCAAACGCAGCTCATCGCCACTGATTAAAGGCGGTTTTGATTCGTCTCGCCTCACCGTCGGCCGTTAGGTAGAGCATGTGATGGGCTAGCAGACGAAAGTTAGTTCAACCTCGATAGATCTTTGCGCTGTGGATCATTGCAAATTTTGCCATCCACAACAGACGCCAAGCACATTGTGGAGCAATATCAAAGCTCTCATGAACAGTTTCTCCACGGTGACATTGCTCGGGCCAGCCCTTTACACCTTATTTTATCTGTGGAGGGACTTACAGGTCTACTGAGTGGGTTTCGAAGCGTGTTCCAACTGGCAGGATTCCGATGTATTACTGCTGGTTCCACAAAAGAGCCCGTTGCTTAAAATCGAACTAGGATAGACCGCGAAACTATACGGCAAGTTAGAACATGAAGAGAATTATGTGTATCAAGCTCTTCGTGAGCCGTGTTGCAAACCTAAGTGCAAGAAATCTACAGTATGAAAATTTGCGATCAGGTGAGTAACCAATTCTACAGGAAAGCGACAGCAACAGTGAATATTGAGAATACTAGTGGTCAGTTCCCGTCTGGAAGCAGTCCACCCGGAGGCGATAACGATGCGAGTCTTATACTCAGGTCTGGATGACTGGCATACGAATGGCTTTTGTCGCCTCGACACTTGTGTTTTAATCACTTGGCCAGGCATGTACAAATGGGTCACAGCCCAAGGCGTCTTGACTGCACGGAAACAGACAAGAGATTTGGCGGTGTGAGAGACACGACAAGGCAACGATGCTCCAAGCAAGAGTAACGAAACTCTTATGATGAAGAACATCGACTCAACTGTCGATGATAGTGAATCACTAAAATGAAGGAGTAAGGTGAATTTCGAGGCAAACCTACTACTCATCAACTCTGACCTTGCTTTGAAAATAAGTAGGGCGATTTGACACCCCTCTGGCAGCATGTTTAACCGCAAGGCCACTTCAGTTCCCTCAGTTCTTCCACGCTATAACAATGCAGATGCGGAACCAGAATTGAACAAATTAAAACCGTCCTTAGAGGACATCTAAAAATTTTGATTTACGATGGACGATGAGTGGACATTGCAAAACCCACAGCCGAGAAACGAAGGTGGTAGAAACAGAGGTGACTAAAGCTGGGATTTCGTGGCCTTCTACAAAAGTGTGGAAGGAGAGTGGGATATTGTGACGGCGATTAACCAGTAAATTACTCAAGGAATGCTTGTTACGCAAGAAGAGGGTGGCGATAACTCGGAGTAGTGTAGCGATGTTGTGATCTCGTCCAAAAGGTAACCGCACAGAACTCTCATAAGGTGAAAAGATCTGAAAACTGGTGTTACAGTTGCCAAAAGGGAACACATAAATCGTACATCTCCACAGAGAAGCCTGAAAACTTGTAACTGTTTAAGGGACAAAAAATTGCAAAGTTGCATCTCTTTCTTTTTCTTTACATCAAGCTGTGTCAAAACTCATTCATATCAAAAGGTCTTCAAAAGGGACTCAAATACCACCCTTTCACACTTATTACATTACAATTCCAATAAAGTTGAAAAGGAATGAGATTCTCCCAGCAGCACACAAATCAGTACTTTGATTTATCATGATCAATAAAAAGTTGTCCAGCGGGTAACAAATTGGCAGCCGCCTAAGGCGCAAATCACCAGCACAAAGTGTCTACGCACATAAACATCAAGGTGAAAAATTGAAAACTTTAATTTCCACCACCGTAGACCCGCTTGATAATGGCTGTGGCGAAGAGTCGCGCCACCTCGTGGTTGTGTTGGACTATCTTCGTGGCGTTTGGGTCCTTATCGCCAAGTGGTATATGCATACAGTGTTTGTCGGTGCTATTCCAAACAGCAACGGATTCTACGGGCACAACTCGATAAGAGTGATCCCAGACGTGCTCACAGAAGGCTTTTGCTGAACCATAGACCTTGGATATTTCCAAACACGCGAAACCGTCTCGACACTTGTTTGTGCCTAGAAGTAACGAGGCGTATGTAATTTCCCCCCCAAAAAAAATAAGTAAGAAAATTTAGAGAGCTTCTCACCTTCTGACCAATCAAACCCGCCAGACCTCCAGTTGGTAGAACACGCTTTATCTGATTTGCAGGCATCGTACCAAGCGTTGCAATCACTCTCACAGAGCGGTACTCTAAATGCCCTCTCCCTGAATCTAGAACTTGTTAGCTGTGGTGGAAGGCAACGCGTATTTAAAGAGATTAGAGAAAGGAGGATTGGGCAGTAGATCAACGCACCTTTACAATCCAGGGACCCAAATCAGGAGAGCATTCAATCAAACAGTAATCATAGTGGAAATATTTGCGGCACGCCTCGCTCATGCTACCACAGAAGTCGAAAGAGAAACCGTGTAATGTCGCATTCGCTATCAGAGTAGCTGTTTCTGATGGACAACAGGTACGATCCTTCCATTCACGACACTCATCTAAATCGGGTTCTGGGGAAGGACGGTCCTTTAAATAACGAGAATCTAGACACATGTCCAGATACTTTTCAACAGTGTCTACATCTAACAAACGATTTCGAGCCTCTGACACAGTGATGAGGGAGAGGCAAAGCAGAACCACAAATGCGAAATTAGGCATCCTGAAACAATAAAATAGGAAAAGTAACCTCGGCTAGACACACCCATTGCTAACACTAACACTGCTACCAAACTGACAGCTGTGTTTAATTAACTCAAGTTTAATTGCTTCGAATTCTCAAAGAACGGGAAAATGAAAGCTCGACTTCAAATAATGAAAATTTGTAGCTCGGATAAAACGATTTCATGATGACCTTACGCTTTCATGCATCGTATTCAGCCAAAATATAAAACCCTCATCCAATATCTTGAAAAGACTATAAATATAGCCCTCTGATGAAGATAAAAGTACCTAACATTCACTGAGCAGCACAACTACCCCTTCGAATTGCGAGTCGGGCTACGTCCGCACCTATGACCGAGCCAAAGAATTCATTGAAACGACACTTAAAAAAATTCATCCGAGTGACCAATTCCTCATTGAAATAAATCTCAGTCCAATATTTTCTTGAAATTATGGCTGGTATAATGCTAACTAGCTGAACATAATTAAACGATACTATGAACTCTAATGGTTATTTGACAAAGTTTTATGGCAGCATATTTTATCGGATGAAAAATATTCAAACTAACAAAACAATTGCAGTGTCCCGAGTCTCGCTCGAAGGCAAAAGAAGGCAGAACGCTAGATAGAATATATACATTTAACAAGCAGAGTGAAATAAGCTGCTGACGTGGCCCGGAGGCCAGTCTACATAATTAGAGCAATATTTCCACCTCTGTGACCCTGACCAAAATCGGTAGTTCCAACAAACAAGATATTACATTGCCTCTCTCATCTTCCAGGCGTCGTCCCCAACGCGACCCTTGGTACACCCCTCGTGCTGCAAGAAGCACCCACGAGCTAACCATGTCAGTCGCCGACATTCGACGCGATTGAGGCGATGCTTGACACCAACGTCAGTGATCCCTCCTGGCAATGCATTGGACTTCAAGTTTCGTTTGACTTGGGAACAAAGTTCAGAATAAGTGGTTCTGCCTACTATCAGCATGTGTCTGTAGGGAGGCGTTAGTACGCCGATCTCCTTAACCAAGTATACTAGAGGTAATCTTCGGAACAAAACTTTCCAGGTGCTCCATGACTAGTGTCGCATCAGTCGTTGATAGCTTTCTTGTAGAACACGGAGATGGGGTGGATGCAGGAGGCAGACGTCGTTCTTGGCCCATCCGTAGCACATGCACTTCTTTTGCATTGCTGCAACATGCCACAGGTGGTAGAGATTGGGATAGAGACCCTATAGAGTCGGGTTCGGTTTCCGCTGCCACGAATGTAGCGTGCCGAGGCTCCTTCGAAGGCAAACGAAGACAGAATGCTAGAGTAGAATATATATATTCAACGGACAGGGAGAAATAAGCTGCTGGCATGGCCCGGAGGCCAGCCTACACAGCTAGGGCAATAGAGCTACATCTGTGACCCTGACCGAAACCGGTGGTTCAAACAAACAAAGTACTACAATTATGCCTCCTTTTCTCTTCAGAACAGTCTAGGGGTGCAACAAGTTCATATTTGATTTTTATGCTAGACGCACAGAAAAGTAAAGCAAGGGCATCACGTGAATTATTTCCGCCTCACAGCAACCTCTTAGCGACAAAGGAAGTAGTTTAACTAAACTACTGAGGATTCCCTGCTTCGGCACTCTTAACTGACTCATCTTCATCGGCAGGCCAACTCATCCGTATGGAAGACTTC
Organism: Taenia hydatigena; assembly: GCA_036345935.2. Taxonomy (NCBI): domain Eukaryota; kingdom Metazoa; phylum Platyhelminthes; class Cestoda; order Cyclophyllidea; family Taeniidae; genus Taenia; species Taenia hydatigena. The sequence continues at coordinate 784,218 of JADWOT020001561.1, read as the reverse complement.
GTTTGAGCAATGCTCCGGTTGGCAAAACACAACAGAATCTAGTCTTGCACACCTAAGCACCAATTCGTAAGCAGCGGCAGCAGCACCACCGCCACTGCCACCTTCCATTACAATCGCAGTCTTCTTTCTATGACCTTTGACTGTACCTTTTTAGCAATGCACTCGACAAACACAGTCTACGGACTACGGATCACGATCGCAACCGCTCAGACGCTCAACGCTGCAGTCTCTATTCATCAACCTTATCACCCAGATACCACGCATCTTACGCTGCAATTTATTTTATCTTGGAGGCAACATGTTGAATAGGGCGGAAAAGGTGGCCAACCACCAGAATGAATCCCCTCCTTCTGACCGCTCCACATCGCTTTCATATCATTTCATCGCCTGCTGTCAAATTCAGAATGTTTAGAGCGTTCACAAAGGGCTTCAGTTATCCACATTGGATTCCTCATACACAACCTCTCAATCACTCTGTCGATGAATCGTCTGCAGTGTTCATTTCCATTTTCTGGTAACTTATACGGGTCCACATGCTCTTTTTCGTTTGTGATGAACTCAAAGGGCCGATTGTTTGAAGTATGAACACTGAAAGAAAGAATGGCAGGTTTGAGGGAGGGTGTGAAAATGGAAACGAATGTGACATTGCTTTGATGGTGAAAATCTAGTAATATAAGTAAACCCTGTCAAAGAGGAGGAGAATAAGCCTGTAATCTGGCCCAAGCTATATAAATGACAATCTACTCACTTCAAAAAGATAAATCTATTAATTTTGTGACCATACGTACACTTCAAATGGAGGAGGGATGAGTTACGGCTTTTATTTCTATAGCGCATCAGTACACGTGAGGTATGAAGGCGACCTTTGCGGAACCGACAGCATAAAAGTGTAGGAGAGTACTTTTCTTCTAGTGTACAGATGAGCCAAAAGACCAAAGGCAGGTAATTTCGTCTGTGATTCCATGATGGTGGTGGAAGCCGCCGAGACCGAGACATTGCGATGGTAGCGCATTCGTTCACGAGAGCCTGACGATGAGAGGTGATTGGTTGATCATATTGGACTGGTTGCTTCTATGAGCAGAGTTCTGTTGAGTGAATTGCACTCACCGATCCCCATATTTGGCAACTCACATCTCTTTACAAGGCAACAGTTGCTCGAACTTTTCTAATGTCTCAAACACTGACCTTCTCCGCTAAATGGGCACCGCAGTGGAGAGTTCGTGCTACTGCGTGCCACCACCAGCCGAGATTAATCGAGTTGAAAGGAGGAGAACAAGAAATCAGAATCGGTCGTAGCAGCTTCAAGAGCCCGCATCATTACTCCATCGAAAGTAGATTTCACAGACGCATGACTTACCGAATTTATGCCACTATTGTACAATTACCAAATGATGGGTTCGTGCCGTACGATAACAGTCTGAATGGAACAATGTTCGAGTTAGTGGTGGAGATGTTTTGGAACAGGGCGACATTGTGTGCTTCGGTCATCACGAGGGTCCTAATGTAGCGCCTAAAGAGAGAGTCGATCTGTTCCATTGCGACTTGAAGTACCTGGTAAGCCTGCACTTCCTTCTTACGTCTTTTGTATGGGTTAATTACCTCAGACCGATGGAGCAGCTGCAGCTCGAGGATTGGCTGTGCACTGCACTCAAAGCGGCCAACAGATGAGAGCTGGTGGGGATCGATCGGTGGGTGCAGACCAGTCGCATTCATGAGCGCAGTTCTAGTGACTGACTTGTGCTCGTGGCCTCAAAAACAATGTAATCCATAGCCATGAGCTGATCTTATCGGTTTGACAGAAGACTTGGATTAAACCTTTCCCAACGGGCTTCCGTGATACTTTAGCATCGGCTGGAGATGAATGCAAAATTTATTGCAAGTCCAACCAATAGCTCAGTTTTCCAATTAAACTCACAACTCTTAATACCCTACCCATTACAGGCATGCGATTAGATCATTTCTATCTAAAATTGCTGGCTCCTTCAATTAGTCATGCAGGAATATCACTCGTCACAGGAGTTACGAAGGGTGGTTTTTTGAATTCGCTCCATAGCGGTAAAAACCGCTTTGGCGATTACGTGGCTAAAAGCTGTCATCAATGCTGTTGGCAATGTCTTCCCTGGATTACTAATGCAGCAAATGTGTGGAGAAATAGAACATTCTACTTACTAACGCACAGTAGGGTTGATAGACTGTCCGCCTGGCTTAGATGCTGGAGGATGCAGAGGAAAAGCACATCCTCCAGGGACTGAAGTATCACAGACCAAAACAAGAAATCAAATCATTGCGCCGCCACAGGCATTCTCTCCTAGGTATGCAGGCCTAATACATTTCAACGGCAGTAAGCATGCCATTAATTGCGTTTTTTGTGAGCGATGAAGAAACGCGAAGATTCTGGTGCGTACTGTCATGCGAAGAGATGGGAGTGGAAGGAAGAAGAAAGGCGTGTTGAGGTATTGAAAAATAAATGCACAATACAAAATTATCGCTTGCAAACACCATCTCATCTCATTGATGTTGACCATCTCCCTCTTCTGTGATCTTCCGTGACAAGCGTCAAAAGCGGTGCAGTCATGGTTAAGAGAGATGATCATTTTACTCTCCTACTTATTTGGGAAGTAGCTGCTGTCTGTGCTGCTGCTCTTCCCCTTCTTTGCTCAACAACACACGATACACGTACAATCCTCCGAGATATAACGGCACCCCAACTGGCTTGTTTACCATCAATCGGGATCACTCTGACCAGCATCACTATTCAGTCCACGATAATTGGAGTAAAGAACTCTCCTGTCTTCTTGCCGTAGGTTACATGTGGAGTTAATGAACGCACTTAAGGGAGAGTTGAAGAGGATGCACGCAATCGCTGATTTTCAAATGAGTGAGATCTTATAAACTGCATTAAGGGTGAGTGAAAATACGAGCGAATAGAAGCATAACTGCAACTCTTTTGGCGTCACAGCCAATTATCAACGTTAAACGCGTCGGCATGGTGCCGCGTTCTGAAGGAGGATGTCTACATGTCTTCCCGACCGACTGTCTGGCCTCTCTCTTCCCAAATGTCATTCCACGCGGGTTCCTAAACACACACACTCTTTTGCACTGACCGATACCTTCGACACCCACCAGCCTTTCATTTACCTCCGAGTGTTTGAGTGGCGCTGTTGTTAAGTGGATACCAAAAATGCATATTACGAGCCGAGATAAACCCAATTACGGCGCACTGACTGACCATGGACACGTTAACGCCAACTTCTGAATGCAAAGTTCTCCACGGTAACCTCAGTTCCTGCATTTTCACACATGCAGGACGCACCGGAAGAAAATTACTGCAAACAGAATGTGCTCATGACACCAAAAACAAAGAGGTGGCAGCAGCGGCAGTTTCCTGGTACTGTGGAGCCGACTGCTAAGTTAAAGTAAAAAAACTAAGTAGTTTTTCAATGAAGCTTTTTCAGTCTGTTAGTCACAGCAGATGTGACAATTATTCGTTAAATGACAATCCAATCTTGGTACGGGCGGACAATGTGGCTTGACACGGAGGAAAAGAAGCATCATTAAGAGTCCACATGGAGGAATCAAGGAAATTGCGATGATGATGATGACAAATTATTAAAATATTTGGCCTCAAAGGTCGCGTTAGCCTTTAATTCTTTCAATGATCACATCAATTCTTCATACTCACCCATTCAACCGAATGGAAAGACGGTGTGAACACTTTTTCCACGGGCGGACATTCTCCACCACGGCAGATTTGCTTGCTTTCGCGCGTCTATCCTGGACGTAATCACTTTGCACCAAGATTTGCAGGCGCCTTCCACTCATCAGTAATTTTATGGTCAAAAAGACTTTCAATTGCAGTTCTCTACAAGTCTCCTGCTTCGTGCTTAGTTAGTCATTTCTCTGACAATGTCTCAAACCTACACTCGCGTTTTGTTCCTTTGATCAACCAATATCATCTGTAAGTAGACTTGAAATCAGTCATCATCAACAGGAGAACTGTCAAGACCAATCAAAATACTCGCAAGCGGAACCTCTCGGGTGTCCTCCGCCGTCAGTCAGCAGTCACAAACCACATAGCGTGCCTGTAGGCCTGTCATTGAGTACCTCAGCGTCTCCAGATCTTGATACTCTTAGCTCACACCTCTCATCAGCACTAATACACGTACGTAGCTACTTATGAGTGCTTCTCTTGTCGTCGTATACCCTACGATTTCTACCACCATCTAGATGGCATCATCAAATTTAGGAGGCCTCGGTCTGTTTGTCAGTATTAGCGCAACTCTAATAGGCCTACTCCCGACTCAGGCTGGTTCGTTATTCAACTCACTCCACTACTGCCCCTATGTGTGAGTTTGGGTTGTGTTGAGTTACTAACAAGAATAGTCGGGAGACGGAGTCTGCCATACGGGCACTTTTGGACGCCGACATGGATACTGGTGCAAGTTTCACGTAGTTACGGGCTCGACGTTGGGTGCGTGACCGCTGGCTGCCTACGTAGGCCCATTTCAACCATGATTATGCATAACCGTGACCAATCAGAGGAATGGAATGAGATCTGAATGATTCAGTACTTTGCAGAATGTCAATTGCTACACGGTGTATTCCTTGAGAGCGCTGCGGTGGACCGCAGACCATCGAGTGCTGCGGACAAGGAACGCAGAACATGATAGGAGAGGAGATGCATGGTAAAGGAAATAGAAGGTTGTGAAAACAAAGTTCCATTCAAGAGACAGTCTGCTTTGAAAACTGTATCTGCGCTCTTTTCCTCTCTACATGAATGGATGGTTGCAACCCAGCTCTGCACTATCTATTGTTTACAGGCGAGTAGATGCGCTACGCCTGACAAAATGAAGACTTTCACAGTCAACACTGCCCATATGCTCGGAGGTAAGTGTGCTGCGGGTTTTAAGATCCCGTGTATCTCTGCAGTGACTATTCCGCCTTGCGCCTTCAGGAGCCTTGATTAGGGGACTCGGGAGTGAGACATGCCTTCTACCCCGCACTTGAGCACTAAATAGACGTCTCAGCCCCTTGCAAATCATCTCACCATCAATGTAGGCTTATCTACCTTCACTGTGACTCCTAGTTCAAGAAACATTTGCAGTATAGCACGACAGTTATGCGATGATTCCTACCTATGGTGTCTTGCACACCCACACACCCGTAGACTGTCAGGTTTGCAAAGTCCTCCCACATCACATACACCTTACTTCGACCCAACCGAGTGCTAACTGCAGCGGGACAGATGCTCGGTATCACGGCAGCGCGAGGGTGTCGGACGTCAACCTCGATTTCTTACTATCTCAAATGTAGTTATGACATTCTTGTTTAAAGGAGTGGGAATTGTTCTACCCCGTGTCATCGAGGTACCTTCAATGTCTGCATCCATGGACAGTTCAGTCCAGCTAATAGAGAAGTGGATGAGACATCGCGACTTCACTTTATCAACATATTAATGCGAGTGCCGTAGAAAACTCTGTAGTGAAACGTTTCCAGACAGTTCGTGACTATAGCGTTGCTGACGTTGTTAATAACTTTCATGCAGAACTCGGGAATGAGGTGTTTTTTCAGCCCTTCTGCTTGAGTTCGTTGTTAATGTGCCCAGCCGTAGCATAAGCACTTTTTCACCCTTCTTAGGTTCGATCCCACAGCGGTACAGATCAGGCATTTCGCGCGAAATATCTTCGCTGCGCTGATGTGTGCTGGACCCGGCATTCGCACAGAAAAGCGACGTCGGTGTCTGAACTAGAAGAGTCCACAGCAGTCTCATCACCAGAGGAGTAACTGTAGCCTGCAGAACATTTGACTTATTGTTACAACCTGCTTGCATGTTGTTGCCTCCTCATTCACTCTGCCTCTTGACACAGACTGTTGGCAGGTATGACCACGTGAGTGCACACTTTACGTCACACACTTCCATTTCAGAGTGTGAACCATTCCATACCCTTAAGGTCACACTTCCATCCAATCATGCCTTCCTGTGCACTTGCTCATAAACTAAGAAGGTTTTCTCCCATCCGATAACATTTCAAACTGTTCTAATACATCTCCTTCCGATTGAGCGCTCACTGCGTTCTCTTATCCTCACATTGTTTTTTTTTACATTTTGTAAGGCAGTGTAGGTCTTTTTTTTTAAACTTTTTTCCAAAAGTAAATCTCCTCATTTATTTTGATCCTCAAAGTAGAACAAAAGTCAAAGAAGAACAGACTGGTTACTTGTTGGAAGGGAAATGTACAAAGTAGCCTCCTGATTAACAAGAACCGTGCTTTTTTTACTCTCCATCCCCTTTCCTTGGGCAGCATCAGTGATTGCCGGCCTTATCAACTAGTCCACTCCTTCCTGCCTGGGTCACTACTCAGTCAGGTGGTTGTAGACGATGGAGATGTCTTCGTTCTTACCCTCAAGAGGTCCTCTCTAACCTGACCCGCAATAATGACTTTGTGATGAGCGAGTTGTAGGCGAATCGGCACTTAAAAAGGGACTGATCCTCCGTAATGCATCGTAGAACGGGTGCAATGTCATGCCAAATACACTTCATTGAATAGTTTGTTTGAATTAACATCAAGGGCAGACAACAGTGAAGGAAGAGATGATTCTGCGAATTTTGCGTAGCAGATTTAATCAGTGCAGAGAGTCTTCATTAAGTTTCGGTTATATTATAGGTAACAATGTTGACTGAAGGAAACGCGTAGGTTGGACATGAGTTGATAAATATAACGACAAGTTCACAATTTACCTTTGGCTCTTACAGGTCTCAATGCATTAGTATCCTTTGGAAGATGCGCTAATTGCAATGTCTAATTGTCCTCCTCCTCCTCCTCCTCCTCCTCCTCCTCCTCCTCCTCCTCTCCTCCTCCTCCTCCTCCTCCTCCTCCTCCTCCTCCTCCTCCTCCTCCTCCTCCTCCTCCTCCTCCTCCTCCTCCTCCTTTCCTGCCCTCCTCGCTTATTTTCTCCGTGAGGAATTTGAATCAATCAGAGCAGACATTCGTCTGCATCGTGACGTTTTCACTGCACTCACTTTCCTCCTTCCACCATCACAACTGTACTCAGCTGTGCTTATCTAACCACCCATGAAACACGAATGCACATCCCCAATGACTTTTTCTCATCCGTTGTTGATGCCGTCTTCTTCTTCTTCTTCTTCTTCAAACGAATCTGGCTACACCAACACACTTCATGTGGTGTGCACTGCTTACAGTTGAGGATTGCAATGCTTCACAGTGAGTGTGTGCACATGACTTTGAACCAAACGATGGCAGTCCCCAACCCTACCTCATCCATTTGATGTTGTGACACTCGATTGACCTCTCGCCTACCTCGTCCCATCCTCCCCATCGTCGTGTCTTCTTCTCTCTAATGCTGTTGCACAGTTGTAGGAAGTGTGGCGAGATTACACCAACACCACAATTCACCTGATTAGTGGCTGTCATTTCCACACCCCATCACCATACCACACACCACAAAGGTTTACCGTTTCGTGCTCGTACCACGCACCCATTAATCTTCTACCACGGTGGTAGCAGCAGTAGCAGTAGTGGTGCAGGCGAATGGACACTGTTCGTTGATGAACTGACACAATCCGACTGTCCCGTCGCAGCATCATCGAAGCAGCCGATCGACATAAGCTGGTGTCCCTCATCCTCCCTCAGCTTAATGCCGTCAGCATTGGCATCTCCTTATGTCACTACTACTACTACTACTACTACTACTACTACTTCTACTACTACTACCACCACCACGACTTTCTCAATTCGAATCAGCAGAGGTACCATCAGTCGCACATTCCATTCACTTTGTGACCCTTCTCCTCCTCCTCAGATTTTCAAGGCACATTCCAAAAATGATTTGAACAAGGATACCAATAATAATAACTAAATAATGAAAAATTGAATAAAATAATTGCAAGATTTGACAACGCTACCAGAAGAAATACAATGGTGTCGCTAAAAGATACTGCAGCATTCAGGAATGTACACTGAGTTTTTAACTTGGCCAAAAGTTTGTCAGAAAGCATCCATCAGTCCCCCATTCTGGCAGCCTTGCATGCTTCTACGATCGCAATGCTTGCTTCATAGGCATTGAGCCCGAGACTATGACAGACGTCAGGCCTCTAATTGTGGCGTCCCGAGACTTACTTGAAGGCAAAAGAAGGCATAATACTAGGACAGAGGAAACGGGGTTGCTAGCATAGCCCAGAGGCTTGCCAAACCGGCTAGGGCAATATGTGACCACTCAAGTCACCCGAACCGAAACCAGCAGTCAGAACAAACGCAGTATTCTTTCGAGCGTTGTCCCCGACGCTCCCCTTGGTGAACCTCTCACGTCGACCACCACAACGTAATCCGAGCGAAACTGAGGTGGTGCTTGATCACCATGTCAATGGTTCCTTCTGGCAGTTCGACTCGATTTGGAGTTTCTTCCGGTTCGGAAACTATATTCAGAATAAGAGGTTCTGTCGACCATCAGCTTGTCCATGGGGAGACGTTGGAACATCGGTCATCCAAAGCAGGCATATGAAGGAAATCTCCTCGACAAAACGATTTTTGGGTGGTTCGCGATTAGCGCCACTTCAGTTTTTAATAGCTTTCTTTTAGAACACGGAAATGGGAGGAGATGCTGAAGACGGATTTTGATGACAGCCCTTCTGCTATGGAAAGCCAGAGATTCTCCCAACCGTAGCACAGGCACTTCATTTGCACCACTATAGTTTGTCATAAGCGATGCACAATAAGTTAGAAGTCCTTTTAAAGTCGGGCTCGATTTAAGCTGCCACTGATGTAGTGCCCCGAGACTTCCTTGAAGGCACAATATCAGGGCAGAATACGTATTCAATACGCAGAGGGAATGGAGCTACTGGCATAGCCCAAAGGCCAGACCCACACGACTAGGTTAATATGGCCACCTAAGAGTTAAATTTAAACCGGCAGTCAGAACAAAGTATTACCCTTATCATGCAACCGACTCCAGGTAGAGGTTGGCGCATCGCTTGCCAATCCTACTAAAATAACTTCAGTAGTATCCACTAAATATTAGAACGACTTCTACTTTAGCGGTGCAATTAGTCCCTTCTGCCATTCCCTATTACTTCCTCAGAGATGGACATAGCAGCAAAACGAAAATGAGTCGAGTTTTCTCATCTAAATTATACAATTTAGGCGCTTTGACATCACTCGCCACTTGGATTATCGGTTGACGAGACAATGGATCAGTTTCATAAGAAAAATCTTATTGTTTTTGCAAAGATATACATTACACAACACAATTTGTCCCCCCAAAAGCCCTTTTATTGAAGTGTTTGCACAGCGAAAATGTGCAATAAATGCTTCCACTTGATGTTCCTCCCGATCTGTTAGAAGTAATGCCAAAGTGGGCCGATTGAATAAGCACGTGACAGACATTCAAACGGATTAGTATGCTTTCAAGACACTTGTCAAATCCGCTTGTCGCGCTATTATGAAAGTGATTCGTCATCTAACCTGACAAAGCTTCCTTCCTGCAGGCTGATGTATTCGTTGTAACCGAACCGTTAAGGCAAAAGACGGTGACCACCTACCTCACACTCATCCGATTGAAGTGGTTACTGTCACTGTTCATATCTGCTGTCATCTGTGTCAGTGGGCCAATAAAGTACACTAATCACAGTTTCAATCTTTTTTCTTCCAACACCGACCTGCCCTGCCTCCAAAACCGTGACTACAGCATTGTTAATGCGGATTGATTGATCGAATTGGAAGTAGAATAACAAGGAATTAGAATCGGAGGTCGTAACCCCAAGACTCAATCTCATTACTTCATGATTTCACGCAATCGAATCGGCATTGAACGATTACCAAATGACGAGGTCACATTGCACGAATTTGTGGAGGAGTTCTTCCGAATTAGAAAGAGATTGAGCGATTCGATCATCACGATGGTGCTAACGTAATGCCCGGATAGACGGTTGCTGCATTCTGTTGCGATCCAAAGCACTTGATTATTCTCCATTTTTACTGGAATGCATCAGGACTTCTTTGCCTCCTTTGCACACACTTTGAAATGGGTGTTCTGCAGAGGAAACGTTGATCCAGCATCCACTAGAACAGTTGAGAGTCCTCCATCGACTCCCAGACTGTTCAATCCACGGAGAGGTAATTCACCGCTGTGGTGTGGACGCATAACATGAAGTGCAATTTATCAGGCGACAGAACCAGTTTTGCACGCATTTTCCCAGTTTAGATAAACAACTACAAGATGCTCTGCAGCTCCCCGAGACTTCATCGAAGGCAAAAGAAAGCATAATACCGAGGCAGAATATACTTATATTCAGCAAGCAGAGGAGACGGGGCTGCTGACATGGGCCGGAGCTTAGCCTACGCGGCTGGGGCAACATGGCCACCTGAGTGACCGAAACCGAAACCGTCTGTCAAAAAAAAGCATTACATAGCTCCTCTCTTCTATCAAGCGTCGTCCGCAGCGCTCCCCTCGGTAAACCTCCCACGTCAGCTATCACAACGTGATCAGCGCTGGGACATACACCCATGAGCTAGCTATGCCAGTCATTACAATTCGAGCACAACTAAGGAGATGCTCGACCGCCACGTCACTGACCCCTCTTGGCAGTTCAACACGGCTTAAAGTTTCTTCCGGTTTGGAAACCAAATTCAGAGTGAGAGGTTCTGCCGATCATCAGCGCATCTATAGGCAGAAGTTAGAACACCGACCTCCAGGTGGTGTACGGCTAGTGTCGCTTCACTTGTTAATAGCTTTCTTGCAGAACACGGGGATGGAATGAATGCCGGAAGGCGGGCGTCAATCTCAGCTCTTCTGTTATGGGATGTCAGAGATTCTTCCATCCGTAGCACATGCACTTTCGCACCACTAGTTTGTCACAAGCGGTATAGATCGGGATAGAAATCCTACAAAGTCGGATCTGCTCTCCGCTACCATTGATGTAGCGCCCCGAGTCCTCCTTGAGAGCGAAAGAAGGTATACTACTAGAAAAGGAATTGGGGCTGATGGCTAGGGCAATATGTGGCCACCGGAGTGACCCTAACCGAAACCGACCGTCAGAATAAACAATGCATTACAGTTGCATGACGAGAAAACCATGCATCTCCACCAAATCCTACATATTGAGTCACTAAAGCTGTCGTCTCTAGGGAAATCAACTTGAAATCTAGTGAACTCAAACTACATCAATCGAATCTGGTACAATAAAGATGTTTAAGTGGATAAGACCAGGCCGCCATGTCAAGTACATCACGGGAAGACTTTCAAGTTCTTTCATCACCTAGACAAATGCGACACGATGAAGGCAAATCATCTGGTCAGTTAAAGGTACAGGATGCATCACCTACTCCCCGTGCACTAATTTACAAAAAAAACCTAGTACAGTATTTAAAATAACAACCTACAATGAAATTGATTCGCCAACGGTGAGTTGGCCCCAAGGGCGCCAATAGTAAATATTGCCTATCTATTCAAGCCTCAATGCTTAAGAAAACCATCAAAATTTGTGGATACATGTTCAAAATAACCATAGACAGCTTGAGGAAGTTGGCACATCGAAGGAGATAGCGATCTGTACAGAAAACGAAGGGTACAAACGGTTATTCTGTCCACTTGTAGAGACAGTCGAGATTCGTGCAAACATAGTAGAGCCGCATATTCTCTTCAGCCCTCACTGTTTGAGATTGGAAAAAAACGGCTTCCTGTTTCTTGCAGCGAGGACACTGATGCTCTTCCGTTCTTGGTAGGGTTGGGTCATGCACCACGTCAGGCACTATCAGCGCTAATTCACTAAAAAGCAGACCAAAGCAGATGGCATTCAACAAGATGCTGTAGTAATCCACGGCCGCTCTTTCCATTGCCACCATACCAACATACGTAGCATATGCCCTCATTTAGCCTATGATAACCAGCTGAACCAATCTATCGGACAGACTTATCGAGTGTACAAAACAACCAACTGACTCAGAGCTCCTTCAACCTTAGGATAACTACATTCCTCAAATGTAATGCATCCCTGGAATGTTAGAATACGTTGATCTTCAAGAATTCGTCACAGGCAAAGACTGTCCGACTCTGTTATATAATACAGTAAAGCCAATTGCCTTACTTCCAAAGTCCCCAGCAGAACACTTGCGACCGCACAATCACAAACTAACAAATGCAATGAAAACAGTGTATGTCAAAAGTTTCCCCAGTGCCTTACACCGACCTCATCAGTATCGGTGAACCGTCACAAAGAATTAAAAACCAAAGGACTAAAGCATCGCATAAGTCAGGGTAATTTCCACAGTCCGAAGTTCAATGATCCGATGAGATATAAGAATGAAAGGGAATGCAATGTAACATGAAAGCATGACAAATTTCGAAAAGGTAAGCATTCATTAAGCTTACTCAATGTCCTGCTCCAAACGATTGACATAAATGCAGGGATTATCCGCCGGCTGCATGAACTCACAATTCCTACATGCGTACATAAGCCTTTTGTGCCGCTTATCCTCTTTTGGATAGAGCATATTATTGCATTCACTGCAGAAAAGGATGCCAACACCTTCTGTTTTCACTTCCTCCTGCAAAAGAGTGATAAACACAAAAAATAACCAAACCTCCATCGACCCAAAGTCGTGATTGGGGGATTACGAGCACGAAGATGTGCGAGATTTTGAGTGAATTAAAACTAAAGCAGATCAATGTAGAAATAAGAGAGCTAGTCAACAGCATTCAAGTTAAGCATATTTGTTTCATACAATAAGGCTCTAGAGTCCTTTATGCACCTGAAACGTTTACGTTAAGAAGTACCAAATCCAGCAACTTCGAAGATAAACTTAGTAATATGGTTTGGACAAATCGCTCTGTAAGTGGTTGTCCAGACTTTAAGAAATTTTCACTTTTTAATTGGTCTCCGAGACGAGATTGCACAGCGTAGTCCAGCAGAATTGACATGCGTGTTCTGCTCGTCCATTTAAGATGTTTCGACCTGTCTTCTGTTAGCTGTGGGAAATCAAGCCTACAAATCTCATCAGCTGCGCTAAATGGTTCGCGAAACCTGCATTTTTCTTACAGCATGAGTTTTTTTCAATTTGCTGCGCTTAATTTTACTTCGATCGAATTGGACTCATTGAAATCAGATGGCATGGTGCGCATTATTTAAAGGAATCACTCTCTGCTTTCCTTCACTTCTGCATCCTAATAAATGCTTTCATTTAAGTTCTCAGCTCTTTTAAATAAAGATAAATGGCTAGTTTTCTTTTAGCAGAGGTAATGCGGCAGTGAAATACTTACTCAATGGCTGACATCCTAAATCAACAAAGACTATGATTTTTGATGGAGATACTAAAAGTTCTTAACTTTTATCTACTGCTGAACTTTAGTGGAATAAGTACTGGTTCGGCAGGAAATATTTTGAACATTTCCCCTTGTGGAACATGAACTCAGTTGAAGTAATTTGGGCCGATAGCGTCTTTCATAAAGCAAAATGACGTTGTGACAGATTTGCCTAAATATTTGTGTAGCATCCCGAGGCTCCCTCGAAGGTAAAAGAAGGCAGAATGTCAGGGTAGAATATATATATATATATATATATATATATATATATATTCAACGGACAGAAGGAAATAGGCTGCTGGCATGGCCTAGAGGCCAGCCCACGCAGCTAGGGCAGTACGACCACCTCTGTGACCTTGACCGAAACCGGTAGTTCCAACAAACAAAGCACTGCATTTGCATATCCTAAAGAGCTTGGCATCAAAGCCACATTATAGGCGAAATTCATATTTATTATCTAGTCGCAAAGTCGCACATATATGACGCGCCTTTCTCATCGGTCTTTAATGATTGATGGGTTATATTTAAACACGCTAGTAGGGCTTAAAATGAAATGCCTTATTAAGATTTTTTCCGTGGCTTAATATTCTCACATTTGAAATGTGCTACCTGCAATCGTAGCATTGAATAAAGTATTACCAGGTTTTTCCGAGCTTACAATCATACAGTTTTTGCTTGTTTGTTGCATGCATTCTAATCTTATTTTGTTTTTCGCATTAACCATTTCTTAGTGTGCTGGGGACCATTTGCGTAATATTTATTTTATTTGACTGCCGATCGCAGACTCTTGGGTAGCCATATTGCCTTTGCCGAGTGGACCAACCTCTGAGCCGCGTCAGCAGCCCCAACCCATTTCTGTTCGCCAAATGTATTTATGTATTCTGCCCAAGTATTTTTCCAGCTTGTGTCACCTTGCTATGCGAAGACTGGCTGTTTTTATACATCTTTATTATCATCACACGGAGGTTACGCAGTTGAGAAAAGGAAGCAGTCAAGACGGAGATTTCTCGAGGTCCGGAGGGTCACTGTAGCGTCCCGAGGCTCCCTTGAAGGCAGAAGAAGGCAGAATGCTAGGATAGAATGTATATATTCACCGGACAGAGGGAAAAAGGCTGCTAGTACGGCCTGGAGGCCAGCCCACGCAGCTAGGGCAATACGGCCACCTCTGTGAACTTGACAGAAACCAGCAGTTCTAGCAAACAAAGTACTACAGTCATCTTGCTCGTCCACAACCAGGTTAACATTGTCTTTCCTCTTCTCACCTACATGGCACATTTAAAGAGCACGTGGTACAGCAGTGTCAATATAATTTGAAAAGTAATCTAGTAAGTTAAATAGAATGTGTTTTCTGGGATAATTTTTCAAGCTATTACAGACACAGTACCCCGAGGATCTTCTGAAGTCGTAATTGGCTATTTTATAAACGAAGGCCGAAGATATAACTAGCTGTTCGCATCTTGGGACTATCATTAAAGCTTTAGAGGAGAAACGACTTTGTAGGATAATAATGGTTCGCATCAAGAAAAATTAAGATTATTTGTAGTGCGATTTATTATAGACAGCACTTGCTATATGGCTTCTTCTTTTAAGGAATTGCAGACATCGTTCGAACACGCTTATGATCATTCCGCTCTTTTCAGAGCCCCCGTCGCTTGTCGACTGTGACTGCTGGTCTGGGTGGGTTTTCCTCCAGGTCTTCATCAACATTATGGATCAACACGTAAGTCCAGCCTACTTTCGCTTGATACTCGGTGTAACTTCATGTCTTTTTGTATGTTTGCTTAAGCCTCATATGGATGGCTCCAATTAATATAATAGCAACTGGAATGCCTAATAAATCCACTTTAAGATCATCCGTTTCTCCTAGCAAATGCCATGTTGGTATTACGAAAAGGAGGACTTTCTTCGAACTCCCTCTATCTTAGATGGGATTGATCAACAGACAGAAACTCGTTATCGTCGTGAGGGTGCCCGCTTTATCCTCGACCTCAGCACTCGTCTTCACCTTCGCTACGACACTTGGGCCACAGCCATTGTTTTTTTCCATCGTTTTTACATGTGCCACTCCTTTAAAGCATTTCCTCGTCATGTAAGCTCTATCAGCCCTATTTTTATAAAAGCTTTTTAAAGGGTCTAGTCCTTAAATTCCCTTTAGGTTACTGCCGCTTGTTGTTTAATGTTAGCGGGAAAAGTCGAGGAAACTCCGAAGAAATGTCGAGATATAATTCGGACTGCTCGTGAGCTCTTACCTCCCGAATTGTTCGCTACTTTTGGGAACGACCCCAGGGTATTTGTTTCACGTTTTCCCAAACCCCTTTCAAAAACGAAAATATTAACATCCGATCTCTTTTTAGGAGGAAGTAATGATGTACGAGAGAGTGCTTCTCAAGACCATTAAGTTCGACCTGCAAGTCACACATCCCTATAGTTTTCTTCTGCAATACGCGAAACGACTGAAGGGTGGGTTATTTCTGTTACTATTTGTTCTCGCCAAAAGTTGGAATGAGGTTTTTTGTTATTCGCTTGGCTAGAGTTTGTGTTTACTGGAGTTTTTTGATTAGGGATTTCTTCACCTCAGCGAAACGACGGTGAATTGGGTGCTGCTTCTAAAGTAGAGTCGTTAAAATTGTTCTCCCTTTAGAAGAAGTATCAATGTCGTTCTCCAAAAGATCTTTAAATATATTAGCAGAGGTTTCGCTTCCTTGACTTCGATGAGATCTATCCACCCTTAGCTCATGGTTTTATCCGATGCAAAAGGCATTTGGGAAGAAGTTAAATTGTCAGGCTTTATAAGATTCGCCGGTGAATAGATCCTGAAACTCTTATTTAAAAGTGACTTGGGAAGTTTATTACTTTCGATTGCCTTTGCTCTTCAGTGAAAGAGGAAGTCGTTTTGTAGTTTTTTATCAGATTTCAAAACGTTACGTTTTAAAACAAGTGAATTATCTCAAGGCGGATGTGCTTATTCTCCAACATAACAAAATTATTTGCCAAGCTGTGTGATTCCCGAAGGTTGGCCTACTCCGGATGTCTACAATGGCCTAGCTGCACTGATCGGTTCTTATTTCGGAACCTTCTTGACATTAATCTAATGCTAGAAATATGTAGAAATACAAAAGCTCTTTAACTAATTGAGGTCCTTCTTCCTTGTACAAGTAAAAGCTTCGTACTTGGTGGTAAATTTTTGATATTCCTGTGCTATTTCTTGCCGAGCAGTAACGAGTTTTTTCTACTCAGTCTAGTAGAATTCGTCTTTGATGCATGAACCTGCTGGAGACATGAAAAAATCATAGTCTCATGATTGGTTGACATTATGTTATTGAGTTTTTACCTCAAACTTGGACCATTTAAGAATGCAAGTGTGAATGGTACGGCTCTGTCCCTGACCGTCAGTTCTTCTATTTCACTGCTAGGCTCTCAGGAGAAGATTAAAGAGATAGTACAGATGGCGTGGTCTTTCATCAACGATAGTTTGGAGACGACCTTGTGCCTCCAATGGGAGCCCGAGATCGTGGCGTGCGCGGTCCTCTACCTGGCGACTCGGATGAAGTCTTGGCCTGTTACCGACTGGCATGGGCGTCGGTCTGGTCAGCCGTGGTGGGAGTGCTTTGTCGAGGGCATGACTGTAGAGGTAATGGAAGACATCTGCCATCGTATTCTCGACATTTACTCTGATGGAAATAAGTCTAGTGGTAGTGAGACGGTCACAAAATCCGATCCACCACCGCAGACTGGGTCAAAAAGGCGCAGCCACTGCGCCCCATCTCCACCGCCACCGCCCCCACCACCTCCTCCACCGCCATCTCAGCCTTTAAAAAAATCGGTGGAAGGTGAGTCGAAGGCTGAAGGGACTAAAGTTCTCTCGTCTTTGATTTGAGTCACTGTCGTCAGGTTTCTTCTGACAGCAGTTCCACTCCAGTCATCCAACAACAACGCCGCAATGGTAACGACTACCACCTCTGGTCTAGTATGGAATCAAACGATGCCGAGGTACGGACACGGAATACTCGCGACAGCCTTCCCACAGCCATTTATGGGAGTGGGTTCCGCGTCCACGACGATTGTCGGCGCACCTCCTCCTCCACCACCGCCACCAGCGATTCCGGTGAGTGGTCAATCACTCAGAGAGATCTTAGTGAGAGCTAGATCTACCTCTAGTGTTTGTGATTTGAGTCTAGGGTCTTCCTCGTTGTCTGTTATGGGGGATTTTCAGTTACCTCTTACCGCTTAGCTATTTTTGAAGTGTCAGTCCTAACTGAATAAGTGTTTCCTAACTAAGACCATTCGAGATATCGGTATAAAATTACGACTTTTAAGTCCACACCACACTAATTTTTTGCACCTTTTTCTTGTCGCCACATTTTCGCGCATATCACACCCTTAAAGTGATTCCTTCAAAACTTCGAAATAAACTGACTTATCAGCACCTCTGAAGCTTCATATCATCGATGCTGAAGTTGTGATAGCGGATTCACGAGTTCCCATTGCACTTCAGCCCGTTGTAACATCGATGCGATTTAGAAAGCAATCCTTCAACTCAGTGTAGCGTTCAATTCGCCTGTGTTGGTCAGAAGCGGAATGCTGACTCAGCATTCCTGTGCGTACCAACTTGTCGGACTTGCACGATCGTGTTGTATCCAGTGAGAACGCTAAGCACAGCACAATAATTTCACCGTCTCAACGCCGATGCATGTATTGGAGTGGTTCATTGATGCAAACAAGTTTTTCCTTTGGGATGCGGAATTTTCTGACTTACAGGTTTCTCCAGTGAGGTTACAGAGGGCCTGAGAGACCGTTTTAATGATCGTAGCTCCATGCTTTCAGTTTGAATGAGCTTTATGAGCAACACAATGCAATGCAATAAATAAACTTCCGTTTCAGCTAGCACCGCCACTACCACCGCCACCGCCTCCACCTCTGCCTACAGTGCTAGCTGCACAGGCCCCACCCCCACCTCCACCACCACCCCCCGGGGGGCCCTGGCTACCCCCTCCTCTCATGAGTGTGGTAGTGCCTCCACCCTCCGCTGCTGCTGCCGCTGCCGCCGCAGCCTTTGTCGCAACGCCAAGCAGTTTTCCACCACATGCTCCACTTGCCCCATAAATTCTGTCAGTACCGTTGTCCACCGTATCATGAAGTGCTTTTGTGTATAGGAACTGTATGCAATCTGATTGTGGCTTTATTTATCTCCCTCTGAATCACTATAACAGAGTGTTGTTTTTATAGATTTATTCTTTGCGTACCTTTTGGATGCTAGAAGGCTGTTTAGTGATTATGTTTCTCCTGGGGGTAGCTTCTCTCCCACATTTGTATAGCTTCTGCGATAAAATTGAGCGGGGCGGATCATCGTGCCAGGTCGCAAGTCTAAGGCCTCTGGCATAACCCTCATCCAGTGTAACTGCTCTGAAACCGCAAAAGCGGGCATCAATGAAGATAGGGTGGTGGGAAGAGGTCGTCGGGCTGCAATTGTTGCGTGCCGAGACCTCTTTGAAGGCAAAATAAGGCAGAATATACTTATATTCAGGAAGTAGAGGGAACGGGACTGCTCATATGGCCCGAAGGCCAGGCTACGCGGCAATATGTGACCACCCAATTGACCAAAATTGAAACTACCAGTCCGAACAAATAAAGTGCCACAGCAAACCTTGACGTTATTGCCATCTAGATCTGCTGTCAGTATCTGCAAGCCGTCTTTTTTGACAATATTTCCCAAAAAATAAAAAAATGCAGAAGTTTGAAGGCTTTCACTCGCCATATGCAGACGATTCCTCCCTTTCCACCTGTCATGAGGTCGATTGCTTCTGAAAATTTTTTTCATTAAAAGCACAGGGAGGGGATATGCGGTAGCGGAGCCGAAGTGTCTACGACGAGGACATCTCGGTCTCTGGATTGTGACTCCGTTGGTTACGACCAGGTTAAAATTGTCCTCTCACCTCTGGCCTACAAAGCACGTTTAAAAAACATGAGTTTTACGCAGCCTTTCCGCTTTTTAAGCGCCGTTCCCATTGCTACTCTCTTTGGTTCCATTTAATTATGCCGTCGGGTGTTTTTCTTTCTTCTACAATTGCGTAGGCTTCATCCTTGTAACCAACCAACGGAGCACCTTTTTAAGGTTGAATCGCATTGTGATGGACAGTTATTGGCTGGGTGCGGAGTTGTGCATTCCGGACGAGGTGATTCGTGGGGAAGAGAACTCTCACCACACGGAAGGGGTCTCTACTCCAAGGGTGGTAGAATTTGCGATGCGTTTCGGGTGGACGACTCGACTTGTATGTTTGGACGGGGTCTCCTTCGTGGTAGACGTTGGGTCGACTGTGCTTGTGGCAATACTTCTTTTGTCTACTACAAAACATTGTGAAGTGTCGCCAGACAAAATTAAACGTCTTTCTCATCCATTCATTGAGACGGAGTACGTACTCCGGGCAATTGGCGGTTGCCGCTTCCGTGCTCAGCAGGAGGATGTGGGAGGGCACGCTCATTTCGCGGTCTGCGAGTACGTTGAACGCGGAACCACAAGTTGATGCGTGGACTGTAGCTCCATACGCAAGAGGAGCGCGTGCCAGACTTAAATCGCAATGCTCAGGCCGTGCCTCTGTGTCAAAAGCCTTTAGCAGTGCTATCAGGGTGCGTATCATTCTTTCTACCTGTGCGTTGCCCTGAGGATGCAGAGGTGTCGCGCGCGTCTTTACAACTGCGAGGATGCTGCATAGTTCAGTGAAGAGTCGGCTTTCGAAATGAGGAACTTAATCACTATGGACGGATTCAGACACTGTGTGTTGACGGATCCAAAGATCGAAGAAGATGGATGTGATCGTATCGGCGTCTTACTACTTCATGGTTCTAGCTTCACATACTTTCGTGAAGTAGTCAACCATAACCAGAATATATCGGTTTCCCCTCTCGGTAGGTAAGTGGCAGAGGACCAATGATGACGATAACCACTCTTTTGCCTGGGAACCCCGTAGGCATGGGTTGCAGGGGTGCCACTGCTGTGGCATGAAGCCTCTTGAGGCTGCTGTAAGTGATACAGGTTCGGCAGAAGTCATGCACGTCTGGTGTGAGAAAGGGTCACAAGTATCGTTTGCTCGAGGCCTTACCAACTCTTTCTTGCCTGCATGACACAACTGCTCATGCAACTCTTGAAGGACCGTTTGTATCAAAGAACCTGGAACGACTAGGCACTTGGCAGACGTGGCGTCTTCTTGGTACCATAAAAACCGCATCCTCTGGGGAGAGTCTCTACCACTGTTGCCATAACCGTCTGGTTGTCTTGCTGGACGAGTTCACCTCTTCCGCAGGGGGCTTATACGAGGATGCCAGAGCTGTGTCGGAATCCGTACTCTGCGTCTTTCTCCTCCGATGTCTAGTAGACTCGCTCAAAAATAGCGTAGCCACTACACCGCTATCACCTTCTGCTGAGAGAGGCCTGCGGGACACTGCATCCCCGTTGCTATGCTTTTTTCCTTGCCCCTACTGCACTGCTAAGTTATATTGTTGCAGATCCTCGTACTAGCGTGCAACCGAACTGTCAATCTCGTTCATGTTTTCAAACAGGTCAGCGATTGGTCTGTTCCCACTATGAACTGTCTCGCTATCAGGTAGTGCTTGAGGTGTCGCCCCATTGTGTGGATGGCGAACAGTTAGCTTTTTGTTGCACTCTTCTGTCTCAATTGTTAGTTGAGTCTGGCACTGGCGTAGACGATGACGTGTTATCCACCCTCTTTGTCCCTTTGTGAAAGTGCACCGTCCACGGCTACGTGACTGCCGTCCGTGTGTAGTACAAAGGGTGGTGCCTTGTCCTCGATGTTTGGTAAGGCCAGAGTGGGAGCGTAGCAGAGCGTTCGCTTAGGTTCTTTAAAGGCTTCGTCATATACGCTGTCCCACTTGAAATTCTGCTTCGCCTACCTCTCGGTTAGGTTGTGCAGGGGACTGGCGATCTTGGCAAAGCCTTGAACAAAGCGCCAATGGTAGTTAGTCGAACCGAGGAGGGAGCTGCGCAGTTCCATCTGATTGGTTGGTGTTGGCCAAGTTCTCACTTGGTTTGTACGATCTTCGTTGACTGCCATCTCATCTGACGAGACTGTGTGCCCCAAGAAGGTGACTGAACGACGGAGGAGTCAAGGTCAATCGTGCATCATGCAGACGGTCCAACACTAGTTTAAGATTGGCGTTATGTTCACGAATGCCTCTACCAAAAACAGGGATGTCATCGAGGCAGATTATACAGTGCATTGATAAGATTCCAATTAGTGATGTCTGTATCAGGCCCTGGAAAGTAGCTGCGGCGTTACAGTGTTCAAAAGGCATTATCTGGAATTCAAAAAGCCCGTTGGGCACTATGAAAGTCGTCTTCCCTCTATCTGATTGCGCTGCTTCTATTGTCAGTACCCAGAATTTAAGTCCATTGTGGAAAAGCACTTTGATCCATGCGGAGAGTCCAATGAGCCTTCAATATGAAGTAATTAGAACTCGTCCTTCTTCGTTACGGCGTTCACCTTTCTGTGATCGATACACAGCCTTTGACTACCGTCTCCCTTCGTCGCCAGCGCGATTGCGATGGCTCATGGTGACTTGGATGGCTTTATAACCTCATCTTGGAGCATCTCTCCTACCAGAAGAGGTGATGGCATGCGTCTGGATGATTGTCAATGGGTATGGCTTTGACACTGCCCATGGTGTGTTTGGCGATGCGTGTTCAATCGGTCCTTGCTCCTTACCATGAGAACGTGTTCGAATACTTACTCAGCAATGAGCGCAGCTCCTTTCTCTCACTGTCGGTGATCTGCTACAGCAACCGTGCACAAAGCTCATCCAAGTTTTTGATGGAACTACTTGCCCCTACAGATTTCGTCTGCGTCCTCCTGTTTCGGTGGAGGTGGTTTGACTGAGATTGAATCCTTGTACTACTGGGCCGAAACGGTGCCTTCTGTGAAATTCAGAACCGCTTTAATGTTACGAAGGAAGTCAACGCCAAGTAGTTTCGCACCAACACTGCCTCTACAAAACTACCCCCAGTAGAAAAGGGAAGATGAAGGCAAAAAAGAGATGGCGTTAAACCTCTCAAGGGGGAAAGAAACCTGGACGGTACAAGTTATTATTTGCCCACAATTAGTTTGAGGTGTGATGCTGTGCAGATTCGGGAAAGCTTGGACGTTTGGACATCTGAGACGTCGGTGTAAGGAGGAACTCCTAACACCGACTGACTGAGATCGTTGGTCCTCATGGCGTGGTGCTTCGCCGCGATTATTGGTGCTTGGATTCCCGCACCAGTTGATGGCACTTTTTGTCGGCGCATCTCGGAAGGTCCGTTTCGTATGAGTTGCAGATGTCTTGCGTACTTCTTGTCATCCTCTCTAGGCTTTTGATCATGGTGGGAGAATTCTCTAGCCAGCTATTGCTCTCCCTGGTCAGTGGCGAGTTGAGCCAGTGTTTCGCAGCATTGTAAGATGCTAAGGTCAAAAAAGACCTCTGCATCTATCGCCGCCGAAAAAAGCTCCTGCGTAAGCGCGCGGAGGATCAGCGAAATTCTTTGCTGTTGAGGATATAAGTGGATGTTGAACCTAGCGGTTTTCATCCATTCAACAAAGTTCACTTCTTTCTTAAGGTGTGAAATACCGCCGGCGCTGCCATTAGTGCATAGGATTCCTCCCTTCCCTCCTCTCCCCTTCTACCGGAACTGTCATAAGAAGGTTGGTTGTTTCTAGACATTTTTTATTCAAAGCAAAGGGAGGACATGCGGTAGTGGAGCCGAAGTATTCACGACGATGTTTAAATTGTCTTTTGGTCAATTGCCTTAGGCAAAGTCTATAACTTAGCCAAGACAATTAAAAATTAACCACAACTTGCAGTTCTGAATTAGTTATAACAATGATAATTGGCAGGACATACCGCCAAAAAATAAAATGAGTTAGGCACTATCTTTCGAGTAATCGCAAAAGTTAGCTAGCTGCGATAGAGATATTTGATAATTACAACAATTCCTGGACTAATGACTACAAAAGTCACGGTTGTTAATTTTTATTGTGGAGTATTTACGCAACCTTGAAGCTGGCAATGTGGGCTTATTGAAAGCAAATCATCGTTAAACATTACGTAAGGGATTTAAGTGCAATTGGGTACTATTGATAGGATTTTCGCAGTTTATATGTTAACAAAGACTTCTATCGATGACAAGTGTGCCGCACAATCTTCAAAAGTCTCAAAAGGGTACAGAAACTAATTAGGAGATATTGCAATGGATATACTTTATTTTTACAAATGAACTGCCTTCCTTCCTTGCGCTATAGCCCATAGTTTTTCTGTGGTTATGCTTTTGTCCTTTTTCGTGGGACTTGTATGCTCAATTATTGTGGCTAGCCAATGTTGCCTATTCCTTTAAATTATTTCAAATGAATTCAGCAACTTTAATCAGACTTATAGAGAATAAAATGCTTTATTTTATTTTTGATGGTGTTTGTCAAATTAGTAAAGTGCGATATGATGGATTTTGAGGATAAACAAATTGCACATATCCTTAAATTGCCTTTAAACCACACGTGCTGTGCTGCACCGGCACCACGTGACTGTGCGATGTGCAGGAGTTTCTACACGTCAAATCCACTTAACTGCTTTGATGTATTCTTACTTTCAGGACTAAAATGCCCTTCAAATCGACAACTTTTCGTGTGCGTTGTGTTATCTACAGTCAGGTTACCTTTGCCGTCAGTCTCATTTCAATGGGCCTCTTCCTGATCATTGGCAGTGTTGTTAGTGTCAAGAAACTCTACTGGAGTTGCCCCGTTCTCAATGTTTACTACTCGGTCTCATGGCTCTGCCTCGCACTGGGCATTGTACAGTTCCTTCTAGGGAGTGTGGTCGCCATTGTTCTCTACTTTCAACCCCGATGCTCAAAGCAGGGCAAGTCTAGTGGCCTTTTATTTGGCCTCTTCACAGTTGTTCCCTTTGCAGTATTATAGCTGTCTGACTGGTTTGGTGCCGATAATTGTCATCAGCAGTAGCCTCTCTACTTAAGTAGGCCGAGCTCTTCTTGTAGCTATCTGATGATTCCTAATTTAATCCTTGAACCTTTGTTTTTAACTTTTCCTTTATTTATCACATTTATAATAACAACGCAACAAATACAAGCGTAATGATTTTTAATGCAAGGCATTTTACATTCTATTAGATTGCTCGAACTCCATACCTCTACTTCGACTAACCTTGGGTTTTCTCAAAGCGTAAATTTGTTGAGGTGCAGGTTCGAACATTCCTATTCCCACTTGACTAGTCATCAGAATGCCTCGACAAGCGGTCCTAAAGCTCTTGATGTGGTGCAGTCATGCCCTATTCATCACAGCTCTGACGTTTTTGCTCTTTGTATGTGCTAATAGCACCATCGCTCAAGTGCAAAATGATTAAAGGTTATTAATATTAGAGAAAGAACTTCACACAGCTCTTTTGTGGATGTAACCTCAAGAGTTTGTCTCTGACGTTAGACTCAGGTAAGAAAATCGGTAGACCAGATACATATAACACTGATAAGCAATGTGTTGATCTCTTCCTACCAAACACTGATTTTTTTGTTGAACAAGTTTACTTCGATTCATCATCTAAATGAGTTTTTTTACAATTGTGGTTTGCCAACAGCAGGAAACAATACTGTCATTGTTTTCCGTCATTGTTATGGGGATCAGCCAACAGTGTTACTCTTTTAAAAAGTTGCTTTTGAGTTTGAGTTTTATTTTCTTTGATTGCCTACTGTTCTTCGACTGTTTTCTCTTCCCGTTAATTCAAGAAATTTGGTGTGAAAATGGTCTGATGTTGTCGCTACTCCTCCACGTGACACACTTGGCAAGGCGTTTTGTGGCTCCAGGCCTTTAGTAATGTCGGCTCACTGAGCCATTTTCAACGGGATAGGTGGTGACTCGAGAATTGGAATGCGGAATGCTCTCCAACTACTCTCTCTCATTGGCTGGGTGATTGTCTTGCAGGGTCTTGCTGGTGCCCCTTTGCTTTCTAATCTCTCTCTCTTTCCCTCTCTCTCTCTCTCTGTGTGTGTGTGTGTATGTGTATTTATTTCAAGCAGTCAGTAGAAGATCACGCAAAGTGAAGGTCTGAAACACGCAAACTGTGGAGGAATTTTGTGGGTGCTCTAGTCGTGATAAGGTAGTGGGAAGGGAAGCGATATCAACAAAAAGTTAACTTTAATGTTTCTCAGTGAGACCTTATCGGCTATCATTTCTTTCTATTAAATTTTATTCACCTGTCATTACTTGCTCTGCCTATTGGCACTTTCATCTCATCACCTGCGCTACTTTACGGTTCCTCGCAAGCTAAGTTCTAGTCACTTGATAGAGACCTCTTATTGTGAGAATTGACATGGAAGAGGTACTGAAAACATTCTAACCAGACCCTGGATTCGTGCTCCATCAAGTGGTGCTATCACCGCCCTACTAGACGGAATCGTACCATTGTGAAAAGTATGTCTATGGGTATTGGAAGTCGAAAAAGATGCCTTCTCATGATGACATCAAACCAATGCTATAGGTGCTGGATCTTGTCGATTAAATTAAGTTGCAGGTTTGACCTGCTGAGTCACAAAGGGGAGAGTTTGCGGTGGCTCAAGCGGATTGGTTGAGCGCCAAACACTGCAATGCGACGGTGCTGCCTTAAAGCCATGAAGACATCCATTTTATTGTGACCAGGTTCAGCCTGAGATTCTAATATGAATAATATTAAATCGAAATCACTTTTGCTATTCAATCTATCAAAGAACGAATGCTTTACTCCACCTCTTTATAGGCAACCTCATTTTGATTGGTCCGGAAGGCAACCCATTGGGCGAAATCACCGAGAGCTCAAGCCATAACATCCCACGACGGTATTGGACACTTCGCCTCTCCTCAAATCAAACAAACTCACACGGACGCTGTTATGAGCGATTTCGCTCCTGTTGCTGCTGCGGCAATGATGATTCATCAATGCTGTCTGACATCGCTGTCTGGTTCCGTCCACTGGCCATCGTCTTTCTCCTCATCGTCGTTGCACATATTGCTGCCATTTTCCTCACCTCTTCCTTCATTTCGCGAGCGCAAAATCCCGAATTTGGGCTCAAAACTGAGGTGAGGTTTCGCCAGCCTACTTAAATGACCCATTCAGCAGTTGTAAGCGAGTCTACAAGGTTCATGCGGTTAAATGTAGAACCGAAGCACATGCGGTTCCCATACTGTTTTGAGCATTGTCATCCACACTGCTCACGATCTTTCCTCCACCTACTCGAGGTGTGTGTAGTAACCAATCTCGCGACAGGAGCGAAGACCATACAACGCTTTGCCATCACTAGAGGAGGGGCAATCAAATCCATCCCCAGTCTCTACCACCACTGGCGAGTGCGATCTGCACCTAATGTTTACAAGCTGTTGCACATCAACTTTCTTTCACATGGCAATCGCATGAGTTGGAGTTCAGAGTTCTCCTCTTGGAGAGTTAAAAATTTCCCTGTGTGCGTGTGGTCTAATCCACCTTACATGACAAGTTAGATTTCGGAAAAAACCGCTGATCTGTGACATCTAACTCCTATTGATCAAAGCACCGGTAAGCTACCATGACTGACCTACTCACTATAAGAAAATGCGAACAACCTCCTTTACCTTGCAAACCGAGTGAATTCGGCAGCTACAATTCTGTCATTATGGTGGTGGCCAATGCAGATTTCAGGATCACGTACATTACAGTAAAGACTCTGCGCTATCATTATAATAAAAACTTGTTTTGCTTAAAAAGTGAAGGATTAGAGGGTAGCAATAGGGTAAAAAGTGTCAACAATCACAATTATGAGAGGACCGAGCAGTAACGACCACCCACTGGGGCTCTCTCTAGCCAAATGACACACACTTACGCCAAAATTGCCAAAGTTTATATTAAAGTGGCTAATCAATGAGTGATTCAACACTTTAGGTGGGCAACATCTTCATTGAAGCAAAGCCCTACTTTTTTCAATCCACCCCACCGACGTCGTCATCGTTGGCTGCAAAATGCTGGTATCCCATGGAATCTAGTCGTCAGTGTTGTGGCTGTCTTGGCGCTGAAGATTGGTTCAGTGATTACCCGGCAAATAAAACTCATCTTCGTAGGTCCTGCATCCATATGTTCTGTTACCCTCAGTATCCCCTTATATGGGCATTTTTTGCGACCTCATTGTCTGTGCAAAGGCTAATCATAACACTCCAAGTGACTGCGAAATTTCAATTTGTCTTCCCTTTTTTTTCAACGCGTAAATCCCAGTTTTTTTCGATGTCGAGGATATGGGCAGAGCGAGTGAGGCTAAAAGTCACGTGATTTAACGGTAGATATGGTGCCATCTGACCACGCTACCGATTATGCGCAGCCTAGGGGTGACGCGGATGAAACTAACCTTTACTGGGAGGTCACTCGCTATCGGTATTATAGCAACTGCATAACTTGTGGTACCGAAAATTTCCGAACCTCCACTATCATCAGCAGTCCGCCAGCATAATTAATAGCAGAGAACCGCTCTGTAATCATTGGCTAATTTTCCACCACCGTTCCGATTGGTTGAGATTTTGTTCTTTGTTCGCTGATTGGTCGGAGTTATTTTGAATATTTTTTGCCTTCCAGTAAATCAGCCTACCACCCTTCTGAAGGGATGTTCGTGTTCTACTGAAGTGAAAGGAATTTGTGAAAGTCAAAACCTCAAAGTCTCTTCAAACACGACGATAAGTGTTCTGATCTATTCCCGCGGATGCAGCAGTGTCATTTATGACGATATTATGTATGATCTCACAGGTAAGAAATGTTCACTAAAAATGTTTTTAAACACGAGAAATAGCCGGATTAATTTGGAACGATTTTCAGAAAACAGATGAAAACTAGAAATAGGGTGCAATCGCTCATCTTCTCTAGCCTTGGTCAGACGAACTCTGTTTGAATATGCGTCTTTATCTGCAAGTCTCACGCCAAATGCAGTGTGTTGTCCCGATTCACAATTTAGTTTTTGGTGAACGTTTAAACTTTTGAAAAGTGCCAAACATCTCCAACAAACATGGAAATAGCTAGCTTGAGTTAAAAAATTTTTGCACAATGATATTATTCGTTTCGATCCCACTTGCTAGCCAACAGTGGAATTTGGTAACTTCGACAACTCTGTCAAAACTCCATTTTCCTCTCCCAGTTTTCAGATCTCTGATTCCGGTCTCTTTCACTGTGGTTATGGTGGCTTGCCTAGCATGCGTTATTGTGACCTTAATTGTGGCCAACCTGGAATTGGGGGATGAAGAAATGACACCGATGAGCGTTAGCACCATCGTTACTCCGTCGCAACCGTCTTCCATAGGTGCTGGATCGGGAAACACTCCCGGCTTAAAGATGAACCGGAAAACAAGCCACAGCACACCAAATCGACTGTCTGCTGTTGCAGGACCGGCTCTTCGCACACTCTCTTCATATGATGCTCCAAAATAAGCCAAATTTTTTCATTTTGCACGCACACATCTGTCTAATACACAAAAAACGTGTGCTGACGCATCAATGTTTGGTACTGTTTTTTGTTGATATGATTGTTTACTGAAATTGTTTTTAGTAGCTATTTGTATTTACTACCGAATTTTACCATGTATATTTATGCCAATAATGATGCTAACGACGAGGACGTACTTTTTGCCATTTCCATTGGAAAAAGGAATTGAACATTAGGAGGCATACTATCTGAGGTTTCACCGTCTTCAGCTGCAAAACTGGTCCGAAATAAATTGGCAAAGACAACTCTTATGCACGAGAATATTGTTATTTCTTAACTTACCACCTCATGGGTAAAAACACTTCCTCCTCTGAGAACCTTAACTGCACGAATATTTGCACCTTGGCAAATCAAAACATTCAGGAGTAAATCTCAATAGCTAACGAAAATGACAACCGAAGCCAGAAATTAGGTTACTCAACCCAACGAAGTACATCGGCATGCGTGAATTTTTAACAACAATTCCCTCTAATGTCCTTTGTGGTCTTTTAATTCATTTGTTCGTTTTTTTGAAGCGATGTTGAAAGGTGATGGAGAAACCGCATATGTGCGTAAGTGAGTCACCTCAGCCCTTTTACTTGAGTATTCACATTGAGGACATTACTCTCTGCTGCCGTTCTGGACGCCTAGAAGAGTGCTTCAAATTCGCATGCTTCAAGGCGTATCTGCAAAGAAATTTTTCTCCACTCCAGCGGGGAGAGAGGACATTGTCGTGGGTAGCTAGTCTGTTATTCCTTTTATCGTAGAGCCACTGAAACCACGTTGATTTTTAACAAACGACAAATCTCTAGTTCCCTACTTAATTCCGTCACATAAAGAGATTGGGTTTGAATGAACAAATATCTCAATCTACATTATTGGCGGTAGGGTCTTTAGTTCGACAAATTATCCAATCATATACATAACTTGCATTCCAGTATCATTCCTTCTAACTGCTAAAAGGCCTGTAAACTTGATATCTTCGTTTCGAAAAGTGCTCTACACTCTCAAAATTTGCATTGTGCAGCAGAGTATGGGCTTTAGCTTCTTGAGATTTGGAAACAAAACAGCCTCTTGTAATCAAGTGGCCCTATAAACAAGCAAACTTCAGTTCATCATTACCATGCAGAACTAAAAGGATGTCACCTCTGCATTTTACAGTAAGGAAGATGTTACAATGGTCAATCTATTGGTAGATAACTCTTAATATGCTTTTGTCATAACTTCATGCAGCTATACTACTAGCCGGCCATTTCAGTAGCAATGGAGGACGAACTCGTTCTCATTGTTTCACGCCTACCCAAGCCCCTTGCCAAAAGTCCTTTTTGGCAATGTTAGCAGTGGACAGTGGGAGGGATCGATATAGATCCACCATAATTAATGACGTAGACCAGTAAAAGCGTCAAAACACTGACAACGCCACTAGACAACTCGCGGCAAGTCATTATCTTAAACAACGCGAGCCCATTGCTTGCTTGTTCTAACACCGGATCCATTTTATAACGCAAAGCCACCAACCAACCCGCTGAATAACGTAGTGCTACCGAGTCATACTACTGACTACTTTTACTAGTAGCGCCGGGCCCACTGCACACCTCAGCACAATTTTTATCAATGGCATCACATACACCAATGTGAAGCCAGCAACCTCATCAGTTAACAAAACATTAACGCCAACTTACAATCATCATTTATTTCTTTCCTTTCATTAGCAATATTTAGTTACATTGTACACTTAAGCACAGCCCCCAGGAGGAAAAGGGGCCGTTGTTTTGCAAAGCACAGCACCAAAAAGAAACAAAGAGAGGAGGCAAGACCAATGAGCAAAACACACGATGGAAGAGGTCGAAAGAAAAGGGTTCGGTGGTACTACGCATGAGTAGGGGATCGGAACCAAAAGAAATGCAGGTAAAACCAAGGATAGGGGGAAGGCAGTGAAGTAATAGGAAATCTTGCAGTACTTGTGTGGGAGAACAACAGTTATGGACTGGAAGCACGATCTCTTACATCCACTTCGTGCGAAAGGGAAGAAGAAGAGGATAGGAATGGAGAAGGATCAACATCCGCAGAGCTTGGGGCTGGTGTCCGGCGGTTGTTCGTTCGGCTTCAGCTCAATTACTACGAAGAACAAGGAAAAGAGAGGTAATGAGCTAAAGCCATAGCTACCAGCTAGCACCAACAGGAGTTCTGTGCTATAACACCACTACGATCTCCCGTGGTCATGTGATCCCTAAGTCGGATCTCGATCACTGCACGAATGGTCAGACAGGCACCGCAAATAAGGCAAGCAACGTTGTGCGGCCAAATCGAGGAGTGAGAGCATTAGATACACAA
This sequence comes from Taenia hydatigena, assembly GCA_036345935.2. Lineage (NCBI taxonomy): Eukaryota > Metazoa > Platyhelminthes > Cestoda > Cyclophyllidea > Taeniidae > Taenia > Taenia hydatigena. The sequence continues at coordinate 753,079 of JADWOT020001561.1, read as the reverse complement.
ACCCACATTAGTCGAACAAAGAGTTTAAAAAGTTGTGAGCAAACGAAATAGCAAAGTTAAGTGGTTAAGAAGGGTAGCGCAATGAACCCAAAGTTAAGGTCATATAAAATGATTCCTCTTGAAGATAGATAATGAATAACAGCATTAATTAGTTAAGACATTCTGTCAACGCTAAATTTTGCAAATGTTGAAAAGAAATGAGCCAAAAAATAAAGTGGAGAATAATAAAAAAAGATACAGTCGTCATGGCGAGGAGGAGGTGTCTCCTTTTTCAACAGTTCTGTGGCTATCCGTCGGAAAAGCTAAAACAGGAAAGAAATACAATGACTTACATGAAAGGGGCGGAAAAGGAGGAAAAAACTTGGAGAAGCAACACACTAATAATAATAATAACTGAGGATTGCTTGGAAGAATGAGGAACGGCATTGCACTCATGTGGAATGAGTGACTAGAACAGTGCAAAAATAAGAGCTAGTTCAGAACTGTAATGTGATACATTAGGATATGGAAACATCACAGTAGAAGTTGTCTCTTAAAAGCAGCCGACTCCCAACATTACCTAATTACTAAAAAGAACCATATGCACTGATCCACGTCCAGCCACATAGCTACGCAAATTATCCAGGGCAATAGTAAATCAAGAAAACAAAAATAAAAGGGATCAAAAGTTATGGATACAAAGCCAATTTGAAAGATATACTGCTGCATAAATGCAAATGTTCGAGAAAAGACTCCTCTTTAGTTCTATTCGTAGTACTACAAGAACTAAAAAGCAGGGAAAAGCTTAGGAAACGGAAAATACATAAACAAGAGGAGATGATTTCAGCTATGTGTTAAGTGGTGACTTTGAATCATTCAGTCCTTTATGTCAAAGGCAATGTGCCTGTTCCGATGTACAAAAATTGCATCACTTTTACGAAACGCACGAAAATTGATCAGCGAAAGGTGTACTCAAAGTAATATGAACAAGGCGGTCGAGGATTTACATTTTTTACATTGTAACCCGCTTTAGCACTGGTCTCAACAAACATCACATTGAGTTCCTTGGCCAGTCGCTCACCTTCTTCAGTAGTTACTTTCCTAAAGTCGATGGTAAATGCTGTTCACGAACTCACCTCTTATCTGCTAGGTCAGTTTTGTTCCCGACCAGCATTATTATAACATCGTTTCCTCGTTCGTTGCGAACATCGTCAATCCATTTGGTGGTCTGTGAAAAGGACTCTCGCACTAGACAAGTGGCTGAGTCAACTAGGTGGTAAGCCTACTGCAAATATCGTACACAACCACAGCAACTGAAGAATCGCGAATATAACTAGGGATGAGACTGCGAAATCTTTCCTGACCAGCTGTATCCCATAGTTGCAATCGGATCTACAAGGCTCTGAAATCGAGCAAAAAGCAAAGTACCGTTCGGTCCTCAAGGTACATTGTCTTTGATAGGAAGTCTATTCCTATCGTGGCCTATTCATGAAGTGAAATAAACTAAATTCCATTTACTTGGTAAACACTATCAAATGTCTCGTACATAAACCGTGTAATCAGTGACGTTTTGCCAACTACAAAGGTTTTGCATGAGGTAAGGATATGCAAACAGACCGCTCTGCTCGCCAAGGAAAACGAGCTTAAATTTTCTTAAAGGATTGTTAAACTCGGTTGCTCCAGCCATCCTACACGTTTGAAGGGAATCCACCAGCTTCCGACTAGTCCGCCCACTATTCTAGCTCATTTAAAATAATCACGTTTGTTTTTACTTACGTAAGTTCCAAGAATTCGTGCCTAATTTGGAACAGTGCTTGCATTTCTATTGGTTTTAAGGCGCTAAAACGCTTTTGGTTATTTATTTTTGAGTCAAGATACTCATGTACGAAAAAGTTTTATGCGGTATAAAATCGACTAATAAAATAGTTCCTGCGCATTCTGTAATTCGTTTTCTTTGAGTTGCATAATGCGTCTTTTGCGTTGAAGGCACGAGAGGCCTTTGAACTTTTAACGTTATAATGTTTTTTTGGACATTATAAGCCAGGAAATACACGACACTAAAATCGTTTGACTTACATGCGGACAGTTCCTTTATGACTCTAGTTGTAAAGCAAACTACTAACGTATTTGAGATTTTGTTTGCTAGTTCCATATTTTCTGTAACGTTTTGTTGCAATCTCGAAGAGTTAATTTGATTCTCTTTCTCAGTTAGGCCACCAAATCGAGAAGCTAACTCAATATAAATTCCTCAGCATTATCAGATTCGCATATCGTGCCCTGATTCCAGCCGTAGCTATTACCATATATCCAGAGACAATTAGACAGAATTTTGGGCTCTGTAGCTAATTCAAAGCGCCTCATCAACGACTTTATGGATTCGCAAGTCCTTTACATAGGTTAACGGGTAACTAGATTTTATGCTTCAATGGAAGAAAGTGTAAACCTAACAGGTGATCAACCCGTTACTCTGTACATTGAAGTAGGTGATGTAATTGAGTCGCTAGCTCCGCAACGGTCAGCCAGGTCAGATATTTGTTGACGGCGAGAAAGCCCTTGGTAAAAACTGGTGCTCGAGGATTTTCTTTTAAAACCAATGAAGGATAGATCCTGTTTAACGGACCGTTTATGCGTTAAACTTTAGCAGTACTATTTAATCACTAACAGGCAACACCTATCTTGTAGTACCTCGGTTATTTTATATTTTGAATTAGAATCTACAAAACGCCGTTGTAAGTTCATTTTTTCTGCCTGACCCAACCAATGCCGGTGGAGCGATTTCTTACATCTTCTTACGGACTAATAGCAAAGGTCAGGCTGATATGACAGAAGTGGTGAAAGCTGGCACTAAGGCACGATATCTTAAGATATGAAGATCAGGTCTACGCACCTAAGTGGATGGTAATCGTAAAGGCATCATAACAAGCAGTCCTTCAAGACGTGCATGAGCTTTTGGGAAGTGGTGCGCACGACCTCCTCTGAACCTGTATGATTATGCTAAATTCGAAAGTCGGCACCTCTTCCTGTTCGTGTCCTCCCAATTCACATTCACAGAGGCTCAAGACGGAACTATTTATGTTGACAGAGCTGAATCTACACCGATTATGAAGAGAATGGATCCATAATTGCTTGCAATGCTAGATTGATTCATTAAGTTAGCAAATACAAAGGCGTTAGAGTGATCACTTCCGTCTTCTTTACCCAGCAGAATTAACACAAGGTCTCCAAAACAGCTATGAAAGTTTTAAAGGCACGCGCAATGCCTAGCCATCTGCAGGGCGATAATCATGGTGAAAGAAAAATCTCACTTTAATGGGTCCACTTTAAGCCTTTACCATTTACAGAAGTGATATTCAGACCCTGACTGACGTTTTCTAGCATACAGAGCTATTTCCCATACATCTAGGAGAATTTCGCCTCCTAAAGTACTCATGGGTCGTGAAACGGAAGTACCATCCGATACTTTCCCACCAAAGGTTGGCGTATCAAATTACAACGCTCCAAGATATCCACTGCAACTGAAAGAGATGGGTCAAATATTCGGCCTATGGAAAGAACATCTGGGCCTACCGCTTCCAATACAAATAATGTACCACGAGAACACGGTCAAACCGTCAACTGTCCAGGAGGGGATGCGACTTACCTCTATGAACTGAGTCCACAGCACCCTTACTGAGCAAATGTGTCCTTCCTTCACCAACAAACTCCTCAGATTTCAACTAAAATTTTAATGAACCATCAGTCGCGGTCCACCAGTAATAAAATACACCCTCGATTTGGCATGTTACTGATGAAAACCCACAAACCGTGATTTTTTTGGCAATGCTATCTAAGTAAAGCACCAGGGAAGGGGAATGCGACAAGTAGAGGGTTGATTAACACGCGTAACTTTCACTGCGCCTTTTTTGGTTTACCAGCCTTTTGGACCGACAAGCTTAATGGTTTCACAAGACCCGTTTTCGTCCGTGGTATATGTGAACCTCGGCCCCTCGTAAGACCCGCATAGCTCATTATAACCTCTCTCTTGCCATTTTTATCTACCTAAGGCTTTAAAACCAGAAATGAACGACAAATCTGCCAACAGTTTCGAATACAATAAAGTACGAAACATTTCCGAAAGTTTTTCAAACAATTTAGGAAATTATGCATTATATAGCTTGAGCAGTAAGTTTCCGATAATCATCACCTTTTTTTTGATCTTCTCCTGTAATAATACAACTTCGAGTTGCATCTTCTACACCTCTTGTTTCCATGTGTGCCCTCCACTCCGGCTAAATTTGACACACACACGAACAAAAAAAACATTGAGTCGAACGTTTGCAAAACGAGGCAGCGCATGAATATATTGTCGGAACCTACTCAATTCCTCATTCGTCGGTATGTACTTAACACCATTCCTTGGTGGGGGCACATTTTCACAATAATTATTTAAATAGTTCCCCGGCTCCCGATATCGTCCCACCACGTATATCGCCCTTCCGTCTTTGCTCCTTGCAACACCAAATCCGGCCTTTTGTGTATCCCTCCAAACTACCTGGCAGAAATGGCCTAAGCAGTACATCGAATAAAGTAGGGTTAATCACTAAAAAAGCTTGTAAAGCATTCATCATAAAACGGGCAAATATGAAGGCAACTTACCGCAATTTGTTTGATTTTCTTTGCCAAATTTATAGAAGCTTATTTCACTGTACCATGCCAATGCGGCTTGGCGTCCTATAAAATTATTAGGAAATCTTTCTAATCACCGAGCATAAGTAACCTTTTGAATCTATTTGGAAGGTCGTGTTAACTCTTCTCTTTTTGATTAAGACATAAACAGTTATACACTCGTTGGATGTAAAAACGTGCAAGCTCCCTCAGGTTCCGTGTGAAATGTACTTTGATCAGGTGAATGTTGGTTTTGCTATCGAGAGGCAAAAAAATGTGCTCTTGTGAATAAAGGAGCAGCAGAAAGGCAAGTGCGGGAGTGATAGAGCAAAACGCAATAGAATCACTGCGATTTTGCACTGTTCCACTCCTATAAGCACTGTAGCTTACACCGCCTCTTTAGCGTGATGCAATGAAAAAATTTTTGGTTTATTTTCCCAATGAATAAAAAGTTTGAATAAAATCATTTGCAGATTGTGCGGAAATGTGATTCTCATATAATTCAAGGATTAATTTATGAGTAATGAAGCCCTGAACATCAGTAAGTGCTGTGGTAGTGAGACAATGCATGATAACTAGGCCTACAATAATCGTTTCTTACAGGTGACACAACTAAAAAGCCAGACGAGTATCGGATAACAGTGTTAGAAGTTGAAAGAGACTTTATCAACCGATACAAGAGGTGTGCAACTGCTGCAACTACTAGTTGTTTTGTAACCCTTTTACCAATTGGACTTCCACTCAGAAATCGAACATTTTATTAACCACAACAGAAGGATGTGTAGTGGAATTCAGTGTATGACACATGCCATACATATGTGTAAAGTGCGGACTCAGGCACAAACCAGGGTGTCACGCATACATGACGTGAGTGGCAAATGTGTTGCCAAACCCTACACTTTAAATCAAAAGAAGACCTACCAGTCAAGACAACTCCTTCGGGTCCCCTTCGAGTGATTAAGTTCTCCCCATAGTCGGCGCCTTCACTGTGTTCAAAGAAGCCCTCTTTAGCCATTACTTCGGCGTACTTTTGAGCAGCTTTGGCTAGAGACCGACTCAAGCGCAGAGGAGGACAACCATGAAGTTTTCTTAGTCTATACCCATTAAAAAAGGTAAATAATGATGAAGGAAAGCCGGTGGTGGAGTTTGCAAAGTGTAGAGTCCAAAGAAGTGGCCTAGCCAAAGCTTACAACATTTCTGCTTTCTACGACAGTTGCCTCAGAGATTAGGCGAAAGCAGCCAATGAAATCACCAGGTGTTCTCTCATTTCTATCACCCTAGATGATGTTGTAATAGGCATTTAATACAAGTGAATGCTTTTGATGGGCTCTGTCAACTCCTTTACTGGTGTCTCATTAACACAGAACAAAGTGGAGCCTTGGATCAGAATAAAGGCTAATTGGCACATGCCTTTAATAGAAAAAGAAGAAATGCTCTACATTATCACTTGCTACTCAGTTAAAAGCCAACCTTCGTAGGTAATTTAAGAGGAACTTAAAATCCCTCTGATGTTGTTTCCAAGGCGTCGCTGGGTGTATTTTATAGTCTTTTCAGAGCAATAAATGTAGTATTTTTGCCACAACGAGAAGTTCGACATTCATTTCAGCATCTTAAATGGGGATTGGCCTTTACTGAGGCGTACAAAGTTGTCAAGCTGTGGTAAGGCCTCGACGTCAACCTACCAACCGCTGGATGCGGGCTGAGGCTACCTAGCGGAATTTCCTATTTAAACTTGACCTGTTTTAGGCGGGTCTAAAATGTAGGGGTGTCGTAAAATGCTCCAGTTCAAACGAAGGTATCAATTTACGCTCTGGGAGGACAAAGGCATAGCGAGGGAGCGAAGCCGACTCACCGATTGTGCTCAGCGAGACATTCCTTATTGAAGTGTTTATCCATGGTGAGGCGAGTGGATGCGATGCAAGGAGATGGAGAAGAAGAAGAAGTAACGCTACGCTAATTGCTCACCTCAATTAAATTTAAGCAAAACGCACAACCTGCCTCCCTCCCTCCCCCCCCCTGCCTCACCTTGACGCCCCCCGCGCCTCACGTGATTGGCTCATGTTTCGCCTCCTATCCACACAGACCATTGTGGATCTCGCTCTAGCAGGCGGCAAGTCATTTGGTCATGCTTTGATTTTGGCGCTCTTGAAAGGCACCATCCACCAATCACTGTGGCATGAGACGTGCATTTGTTTTTGGAGTCGATTGCATAAAAGACACATGTTGATTTCATCAAGATGGTATCATTTTGGTGCAATGCTCAACGTGAAGGGCGGGGAGAAGGCGGAGGTAGAACAAACTTTTATTATTCTTTTTCTAAACAGCAGTGAGGACAATTACGCACTGATTTCCACTAAGTAAAAGACAAATCTTCCTTTCAAAAGCTCTTAGTGGGGGTGGAGGGGGGAGAAGGGATTAATGAAACTTCGAAAACGGTGCCACTGAATGCAAAAACCAAAGGCACGCCGGCGGATGAGTGGGCACTGAAGGTGACTGATCAAGTGAGATTTATGGCGTCCGGTGGAGTGCGTCGGATTTGCAATTCGGCGATGATTGTCGTGGTGTCGTCTTGACCCATCGTGGGGCGATGGTAGACAGTCTGACCTGGAATGCCTTTTATTTGTGCCCACAAAAAGTCGGCGCTTAAGCTGTATTGAGCAGAAGATGTATATTTTTTTTTGCCAAAAAGATGAGTAATTTTGGGATGAGCTTTGAAATTCTCAAGGGAAATGCTGATAGGCACACACAGTTAAATGCTGACTGGCAGGAGGAATCAAAGTTTGCCGTAAAAGTTGGTGAGAAACTTGGCTTTAGGTCAGCCCACTCGATTCCATGTGGGGTGCATTTTTTGCCTCAAGGATAAAAAAATTGAAGGCAGCTGTAGCTCAGGAGACTGTTGGGACTAGAAGGCAAGTTTGGGCGCCTCTAATAAATCTGCCTAACACTCTCGCTACAAAAGTTGCAAGAGAGTGATCTACTCTCCCTTTTATACTCAGTAAATCATCTAAAGCTATTGGCTGTAGTAAAGCAAAAAAAACTACAAATGTCATGCATCTGTGGCGAATAAGTCTTGGTGTCACACATTTGTGACGCTATTAATAATGTTCTTTAGGCATTTTTGAGAATCCATTTACCTGCACTTGCATGGTATTTAGAAAATATGCAGGAATATAGTGCACTTTCCATAAATGAATTAAATAAACAAATCGAATCTTGTAATAAATCACCGCAAGATAGGATGGGTGCAACAAACACAGAAATAAATTTGGGCGTCACTTCCAAGCATCTCCATCGAGGTTAGTGCGTGAGAGAAAACTTTTGGCGCAGTCTAATGTAGGCGATGAACCACTCCCTTCACACTCGCATTAATGCTCAAATGAAGGGATGATCGCACACCGAAGCATTTGACTGCCACCCACATGCCACTCACAAATGAGCCGATGACGACGGGTTGGAAGGGAGCACCACCAATTTACTTACCACTTCTTTTGTGCACATTGCTAAACGATCCGTGTGCTTCAAAACGGTTCACTGGTTCACTCCATCCCTCAATCACCACCCACCGCCCCACTTACCCGCTCACTGACCTGAGAGTGAGCATTGTGGGATGGTTTGAGTCATTAGTCACGTGCTTCGAAGTCAGGCCCGACTTTGGAGAGAGGTGGAGGTGGTCATGCAGTCGGGAGGATAGGGTGCTATTACTCATAGACAGCGCGCAACTCACGGCAAAGTGATCCTCCTCCTCCTCCTCCTCCTCCTCCTCCTCCTCCTCCTCCTCCTCCTCCTCCTCTCCTCCTCCTCCTCTCCTCCTCCTCCTCCTCCTCTCCTCCTCCTCCTCCTCCTCCTCCTCCTCCTCCTCCTCCTCTCCTCCTCCTCCTCCTCCTCTCCTTCCTCTCCTCCTCCTCCTCTCCTCTCCTCCTCCTCCTCCTCCTCCTTCTCTCCTCCTCCTCTCCTCCTCCTCCTCCTCTCCTTCCTCTCCTCCTCCTCCTCCTCCTCCTCCTCTCCTCTCCTCCTCCTCCTCCTCTCCTCCTCCTCCTCCTCTCCTCCTCCTCCTCTCCTCCTCCTCCTCCTCTCTCCTCCTCCTCCTCCTCCTCCTCCTCTCCTCCTCCTCCTCCTCCTCCTCCTCCTCCTCCTCCCTCCTCCTCCTCCTCCTCCTCCTCCTCCTCCTCCTCCTCCTCCTCCTCTCCTCCTCTCTCCTCCTCCTCCTCCTCCTCCTCCTCCTCCTCCTCCTCCTCCTCCTCCTTCTCCTCCTCCACCTCCTCCAATTGTCAGCTCTTCATTAATCAGCCTAAAGAAAAGGATTTTTACGTCTGAATTAGGGAAGCCAGATGCCGAATAAATTTAGGAGAGGAAAGAAAGTAAAAATGGAGATGTCAGGCTCTTTCGATACTTCCAGCGGCAACACACTTTGTAAAATGGAATTCTCAGTAAGCTTGTGTACTTTCACTAAAATAATTTTAACATATACCACCTAGTAGAAAGCATTTGTCACCATTTGGTCCCTTTTGTACTGTTGGTGGGTTAGAATTCTCTTCCTTTCACATACACGCACATACTTACCCACGGAGTGATCGAGGGAGAAACTAGTCCTTACAAGGACCAGAAGTCCCCTCACTGGAGTTGAACTTACGCACACAATTTGGCATTTGGCATTTTATTAAGGAATAGAATTGAAAAGTTGTAACATTTAACAGCTTGTGTGACAGGGACACAATGTCTTCTTACGACCTCTAGGGTTGTAAATGAGGCTAATGCTTGCATTTGAGTCTTGTATCGTTTCGGGCTGGAAGTCCACATCGACTACTGACTCCACATTAAAGGTGAATGTAGGCTTTCATGAGATCGCTCCGAATAGCATATGAAGAGACTCATTTAATTACTGACAGTAGAGGAGAGAGACATGCCTTACCTTTCGAACGCAGCCTTCAAAGGAAGAGGAGAGAGGAGCCGAGTGGACCATTAATTAAACACTCCACCCATTCGTGCATAATTAAAGGACGGATTTAAAAGAATAAAAATAGTATTTATTAAGAATCAAAAGGAGATCTTTACTACTAACCCATGTGGAGAACTTTTCAACGTCTTCCCTGAAATGCGATCTTGAAGTGGTGCATCGGCAGTAAATGTGCGGTGGGATTTGCGTGTTTGTGGGTTTTCAACCGGCGACTGTTTAGCGATGCGCTAAGTTTGGTCCCCAAAAAATTGTAAAGGTTCTACATAAAATTGGTGCCCTCTAAGCTGACACCCTCCATGGCCTACTCTCTCTTTCCAGACAAGGCTTAGTAGTAGACAAAGTGGGAATATTGCCTCTTAGCCGAGGTAGTCTCCCACACCTGACAACGCCATTCCCTCTGGTACAGGTCAGTGAGCCTTCAGAAATGTCATCAGTCGGAGAAAGGGTGTCTACATTAAAAAAAGGTGAATTTTGACGCTATTGCTCCTTAGGCAAATAACACACCTGGACAGTCACCAAGCGCCGTCCAGGACAGAGGCGATTACGTTGCTACATAAAAACTTTTATGTCGGTGCAAAAATTTTATGCCCGGACAGTTACAGCAAGCAAGGTGGAAAGAAGGGGAGGCCGGAAACGATAAGGTGACTGCAATACTTATACTCTTTAAATGTGCTTGTAGGGCGAGAGGCGGGAGGCCAATTTTAATCCGGTCGTGGATCAAAGTAGTCGCGCCCCTGAGCCGGAGACGCCCTTGTCCTAGCCTATAATTGAAATGTCTAGAAACAACCAATCTTTTCATAGTAAAAGTGGAAGAAGGAAAGAGTCTGAATTCGATCACTTTGTAGAATGGTGGAAGGTAACCAATGGCAAAAGGCGTTCAAAATAACTTATTCATTTAAGTAGGGTTTCGAGAGACCTATTTGTCTCTCAAAATATCTATTTATCTATCCGTCAATCTATTTACTTGTCTAACACTTATGCAGGGTGTTTTGACTTTAGGCGCTGCCTGCATGCCTGTTCACGGAGCTGATCCATGTGGTGGTGGAATGGGCAGTAACGAGGCACAAATCATCAACATCCCATGTACAGATGTCTTTCGACTCCTCATTGGTCATTGATGCATCTTTCCACCAGCCCTTCGGTTGCCCTTTGGAGTCATCTGTACCAGTAGGCATCCATAGATTGCATGCACTCTTTGACGGGACATGCAACTTCCCACCACATCCCACTGTCTACTACTCCACCAACCACTATGGACTGAGGCAGACTTCAGTGGAATGCAGTGCTCCACAGCATGCACATCAGCTATCCGCCATCGTAGCACAGTGCCCCCACCATCTGTTACTGCTCGCGTCGTCCCCACCACGCACCACAACCCAACCCTTGCAATGCTCATGCCAAGTTGCATGACAAATCCACTTTAAGCTAACTGAGTAGCGAAACCTCTGCCCTATCTGAGGGTACCGCTGCACGCCATTCAGGTAACTTGACATTGACAATAATCTTCGGTCCTCCTTCCCTCCCTCTCTTCCTTCCTCCCTCCCTCCCTCCCTTTCCCCTCACGTCGGCAAGGCACGTGCATCGCACATCTGTGGTGCATCCCACATCACTAATTGTTCTGTATAGCAAATTGCGATTGGGATGGGACAATGACCAACAGGGAGTGTCCTCAGATATCATTCGCTGATGGCTGCCACACAGTTGGCAACCCAAAGTTACTCTTCCTTCCACTTCCATTAGTGTGTCAATGCGACCTCGTTGTGAAAGGCGAAGGAGTCTTCATCTATTGTAACAAGTGTGGATGCCAAGGCCTTGGTCTCCCTCCGCCTGTCTTACTGACGGTTTTCTGTAAAACATTCGGTCATTGCCAAAAAGCCTTGTAATCAGGTTCATTTAAAAATGTATATGTATATAAACAGCTCTGTGCATTTTACAACCTTTTTTGGGTTGGAACGATTTGTCGTAGCCAAAGTCCAAAATTCCGATCAGTCGATACCTCGTTGTAGTACTTTGTTTGTTGGAACTGTCGGTTTTGGTCATGTTGACAGAGGTGGCCATATTGCCCTAGCTGCGTAGGCTGGGCTCCGGGCCATGCCAGCAGCTTATTTCCCTCTGTCCGTTAAATATATAGATTCTTTCCTAGCATTCTGCCTTCTTTTGCCTTCGAGGATGCCTCGGGACGCTACATCATTTTTGTACCCATGTAATGCTTATATTGTTCACATATTTAGATAAGGGGATGTGTGCATCCATTCGCCTTAATTGCTGATCATTAAATAGCCATAAATGTGACCGTCGGACCTTAGATTTTTACTACTTTCTATGAGCTTCGTAATATCTGTAACATGTTTTCCCATCTGCCTTAAATGGAGTTCTGAAAGTCTGGAGTAAAACGAGCACCATATAAAGCTTAATTTAAGGTAAAATTTTGCATTACTTTCATCAAAGGCTACGAAAGACTTCGTTTTTGTGAAAATCAGAAAACGGAATAAAAACTGTAAAAAGGTTATTTGGTTAGTTTATTGTCAACAAACTCAACCAGAAAATCAGCAGCTTAGCCTTCATCTTCGTGAAGCCGTCTACCTTGTTGTGACTTTAAGGACGATTCATGAATAAAATATCTAGGATATAGTGAAATTCATAAACATTTTAGCACTTATGTAAATGAGTATAAAAAATCACCCTACTCATTATGCGATTTTTAGTAAAACATACAAATTTGCTTAATATCCCTTCAAGGAATCCAACCGAGTAAACAGAAGTAGCAATAGAATGAAGAGTTGCCATAATTTTCGGAGAAGCTCAATTAAAATATGGCGCAAATTTTCGTGTCGGCAACCCATTTCTCATCAATCCCACTGCCAAGTAACGTGTTTATTTAAACTATGCTTTTAGCTTCGACCTTGAAGAGGACTAACACCAAAAATTTAGAAACACTCCATGTATGCCTTTTGTTGTGACAGAGGAGGCTTTTTTAACTGTGGTTGTTTGAACGATGCCACTTATGAGTCCTACCGACTGTAATTTTATTACCAAGTGTGGCTGATGAATTAATTGCGTCTGTAGGTCATAAAGTCGCGCGACTTTAATTTGTTGATTGGTTAAGTGGCGAAAACGATTCGTTTGCGTAATTGTTTACAAAATTACTATGATGACTAACTGAAGAGGAAATTTATGAGTGGAAAGTTTTTGCTTAGGAAAGAATGTGGCGTGCTGATCTCGCTATTTTATTATGGACTAACTAACCAGGATGTGCAAAAGATCCTCTCCTGCAAGATGAAATGTTCCGCGACTTCATCCAGTCGACATAGTTGAAATGATCTCATTTCTCAGGACTTCTATCGTAGATCTTTGTCCCAATATCTGCGCGGTGTCCTGTGGTTGAAGAATGATTTTACTCATGAAGAGCTGATAGCATTTGAGGGTCAAACTGACTGTGCCTCTACGGCGTTGAAAAAGCCATTCCAACTGGCTTCGCATTCATCATTAACTTTATATTCGAAAAAAAACAAGGCGTCCTCAATCAGTACCCACAACAGAGACCCTTAATCCCCACGCCCTCTCCTTTTGGTGATTGGCAAGTTCAAATGGATTAATGATAATTTTTGAAGTCAGTAGTTAGCAATGCAAAATTAACAATTCTGTGAGTTGAAGTGGAAACAAAATGTCTCCTCCTCCACCAGAGTAAGAAAGGAAAGCAACCGATCCCTCCTAAATAAGGGTAACTAAGGATGAGTGTTGGGGTTCGGAGCTATCAAGGGTGCCGAATAATTTGTGTTGGCATTTACATCACATTGCGAGTCTCTGCATATCCATCTGTTCGTTACTAATCAATCAGTCTGCCTATCATCTATCTGCATATTAGAAGTGCTCGTACTTTTGAAGGGTTCCATTTCCAACAATGGCTATAAGTATTGGCATGAAGGAAGGAGGTCACTTATTTTCAAGGATTTAAAAAGATTATAATGAGTTTCTTCTTCCTCTTTCTGTTGCGTCAACAAAAGCGATAATACCGTAGTTAAAGAGGACCGTCTTTCAATCCTGGTTCCCACCTTGGAGGGCAGAAACAAAATCTCCTCTTGCTCATCCCTGCCGGGCCACCAACCCACGGTCTGATGGTCGGAAGGGTAGCAGTCGGGCTCAGCCATCTCTATTCCCTTATTCGCTTCACGCATGAAGCCCATTCTAAGGTTGTGGTTCTTGTTTGGGTTGCCTTTGTACATTTAATTGTCGGTTTCTTCAAGCACAACATCAGCATCAAGATAGTCCGAAGTTCTATCTGAAACAAAAAAGTGTTCTGCCAATTTACCAAGAGCAAAATTAGGCATATGAGGTAGACATGCTGAAACTCACCACCATTTCCGATTATTTTTGATTTAGAAATCACTATTGACACTGACCTCTGTGTCGAAGCCGCCGAAGAAGTGAAAGAAATAGAGGTCGAAGGATGGGGATTGGAGAAGGAGGCAGAGGGAGTTGCATTAACCAAAGTGAGGAGAACTGAGAGGGGAAGGGAAATGATATCGGTGTGATCCAAGAGAGAGCAAGTAGACTTGGTGGGGGGCTAGGAAAAGCAATTTGGAGGAAACGAGGTACTTGATCAACAAAAGGCATTCGCAGTGTCGTGTCTGATTTCGACATACATTGTCAGCTCAAAGTTAAATAGTTCTTTCCAAACAATATTCGCTCCTTATAGCAGGTAATATGTCAAAAACAGTAAATTTCTTAAGAGTATTTTAACATTCTCCATCTTGCGAATCATCCTTACGCGGTTTTGGATGCAGGACAAAAATCCCTTAAACCTTTTAATTCTATTGACGTTGTCACCTCCTCCGGAAGGGAACCTCCTCAGTCCTCCTTATGCTTCAATAATTTGGTCTGAACAACTTCACATCCCTGCAATAATCGGCTTCCATGGCCAGGAAAGAGGTGGAGCCTACACAACTGTGGCAGAGTCTGACATAAGCTTTGATATTTGGCTGTAGAGTGCTCAATTTCAGCTCCATTTCTAACATTCGAGAAGGCAGATTTGGTTAGATGAATGTGCATATAGTCCCCTTGCAGGGAACGAGGGTAGGAACCCGTGAATCAGAGTCGGGAGCTTGCTCAAAACATCGCATTTCACAGTGCATCACCGTCAGAATGCGTATTCAACAGACCCATCTAAACTGATTGACACACAGAGAAAAAAATGTTTCCTTCTTGTTCCTTATATTTCCTCAAAATCTGATGTCTCCTCAAGAGTAGCAAGAAAGGGCAAGGGAGTGCTTAAGACGACCCGGAACGTTTTCAAAGTTAAAGAGGAATGCCATGGGGACGGGACGGGACGGAACACCACCTGCGGTGAACGGCAGGTTTGTCCACACTAGGTACAGGTCAGTCAGGTGGCAGACACCAGTGACAGCCTTGGGAGTCCCTTCGTGAAAACGCAACAAAACACTCCTGATCGGACTAATATGCAGTGTGAACTGCAGAAACCAGATGATCGTTTCCAAAGTGGCCCATCTCTTATGTCCATGCAGCCAAATGTCATTTCTGTTGCATCTTTCGCTTGAAGGTGCAGAAGTCGCGATTCGATTCGTATACGTAACACCATGTCGACGAGTAAAAGCAGTCAGTGCATCACCCTCTTTAAAGGATAACGGTTACTCTGGTTCCGAATTGAGATTTCAGAAGTCGCCTTGACTTATATTCGCGATGGGGTCAAGGTCAACTGGCCAAAGCAATTAAAAGTGAGACAGTCTGTGCCACAGTTGAACTCCCTCTTGTTCATTTACTTGCGTCGCCAATCAAAACATCAACTTTGAAGCCTTCGCCATTTGAAGGGGACTAAAAGCATGTCCCACTCAACCCCAATTCAG
Organism: Taenia hydatigena; assembly: GCA_036345935.2. Taxonomy (NCBI): domain Eukaryota; kingdom Metazoa; phylum Platyhelminthes; class Cestoda; order Cyclophyllidea; family Taeniidae; genus Taenia; species Taenia hydatigena. Next base: position 737,641 of record JADWOT020001561.1, on the reverse strand, counting down.
AATTCTCCCCGTAATGTATGCAATTCTCACAATAAATCCGATTTATTTACTCACTTGCTGTTAAATCTATGCCAAAATGCGCTGTTGCCGACATTATTTGACAACAGAGGGTAAAGTGCAGCCTTTGTCTTTGTTTTCAACTGTATGCCTGAGGCCTCCGGCACTTTTGTCGTAGAAATAATTCAACACAAAACCTTGCAGACAGAGTTTAAGTTACTTATGATAGCATCGCAATGATGAATAGCAGTGATTGTAATGCTTTGTTTGTTCTGATTGCCGGTTCCGGTTTCGGTCGGTTAGGTGGTCACGTTGTCCGGGCCATGCCAGCAACCCCGTTCCCTCTGTCTATTGAATACATATGTCCTGCCATGGTATTTTGCCTTCAGAGAAGCCGCGGGAGGCTACAGTAATACCGATCACGATCATCTCTACTGAAAGGGCATAAATTGTCGTTAGACTTTGCCGCTTATAAAAAATAAGTAGTAAGGTACAGATTTTTGGGAATTTAGTATATAAAGAGTGTAAAAGTCACTGTAAACGCAATTCCTTATTTTAAATGCGAATTTACTCCGATCAAAACTGGTTCCTGACTTTAACGCCGCCGTAAAAATGTGGAGAAGGCTTCAAAATTATGGATTCGCTTAAAGATTTCGCTAAATGGTGCCTCGACTAACGTGGAGGAGAAGCTAGTTCAAGTTACTTCTTCAAGATTGACTTTGGAATTGGCAGGTGACAGACAAGTGCTTGGGGTTTTCGTTGTAGCAAGCTGTACTGATGTGGAAAAACGACTTGTGTATACAAGCATCACAAAGCATGTATTTGCATCATCCTGTCGGTACGACACACCTCATTGTGGCCGCTGCTGCTTCCTGCGGCTACAGAACTCCCGTGGGTTTTCTAGCACTGCGGTTTGCAGGAGGTACGGTGGAGAGACGCGCTGTTTGCAAATAGCTAGAACAAAAAAAAACAATTTGAATTGTGACGAACAGTTAATTCGCCTCATTCAGGATTACTTTGTCAACCTTCTTTTAGCGTTAATTTATGCGCCGCTCCCAAGTACCGTCATCGGGGTTAGTGCATGAGAGAGAACTTTTAGCGGAGTCTAATGTGGGCGGTGGACCACTCTCATCACACTCACATGAATGCGCAAATGGAGAGCTGTTTGTACGCCGAAGCATTTGACTGCCACCCACATGCCACTCACAAATGAGCCGATGACGATGGGATGTAAGGGAGCACCACCAACTTACTCTCTACTTCGGATGGTTTACTGGTTCACCCCATTCCTCAGTCACTGCCACTCACCGCCCCACTTACCCACTCACCGACCTGAGAGTGAGTATTGTAGGGTTTAGGTCACCAGTTCCATCACTACTATCTCCATCTCATGTGCTTCGACGTCGGGCACTAGGTTGGAGAGAGGCGGGGATGATAAAAATGCAATTAATCAAAGACAACACACAACTTCACAGCCAAAATGATCCATAAGAGAGCGTAGACAGCGCTTGAGGGTGCGAGGTAAGGGAATACACTACCTCCTCCTCGGATTGTGAACGTCTCTTGCCATCAGTCTGAAAGATCTAGATAATTGCATATGAGATCAAAAATGTGGGTATCAAGGGTGATAGCTAACGCCTTTTCAGTCCCTTAAAAGGCGAACTCTCTGTTTAAGTGAATGCCTTAGCAAGCATATTTTGTTATGGTTGAAAGGGCTGAAAGGTTGCGTAAAGTATTCACGCCCGTCTCCAGGTTTCAGGTCCTTAAATGCCAATGACTGGTTGGTGGACTAGGCTGTAAGTTGGCATATCTCCTGCAAGAAACCTTTGATGTTCTACTCTTCTTCACCATTATCCTCCTTGACAACTTTATCATGAATACAAATTTGTGAACCGCTAAGAAATCAAGTCCAACGCTTGCTTCCTATGAAGGAGCCTTTTTATTTACCATTGAATATGGCAGATCAGAGTTTTGCTGCCTCAAATTAATTGCTAAAATTGCTAAAATGTGCCATAAAATATCAGTGCAACTCATTTTTTGTTGTTTGCGAAAACTTCCACTTAGATTTCTTATTCCAGGTTCCAAAAGTATTTCTATTACCAGCTTTAGTGATAGATTTAAAGAAGGCAGTGACCAATGGAGAGACCGATCAACTATCTCGATCCTTGAAGTAAGGGGATAGCAATTGTCTAATGCATTGTTTTCTCAAGAAAAAACTGGTTCCAACATTGTGTGTGAGTTGTGCTACTTTTTGTTATTAAGTAGCATAGCCGACTCAGGACCCTTTATTGTAAATCTCCGAGATTGCTATTATTCTGCTTAAAATAGATGAAATTACCTTTGGCCTCCGAGTAAACAATTCCATAATTTTGTCATATGTATGGAAAAAAGATGCATTCGTAAACGGGGCATAACTTATGAGTCCTTTGCAGCGTCCTACTGATGGGCGGAACTATTGCTTAATTGACTAAAATATGGGAAAAAGTTAGTAGTAATTTATGCGCAATAGACACCTATTTTGACCACTACTATGATCCTTTACAAAATTCGTCAGTAAAATAGGCAAGGGTAGACAAAGGCCTCGACATTTACACTTCAACAACGAGGTCGCATTGACACACCAATGGAAGTGGAAGGAAGAGTAACTTTGGGTTGCCAACTGTGTGGCAGCCAACAGCGAATGATATCTGAGGACACTCCCTGTTGGTCATTGTCCCATCCCAATCGCAATTTGCTATACAGAACAATTAGTGATGTGGGATGCACCACAGATGTGCGATGCACGTGCCGAAGATTATTGTTGATGTCAAGTTACCCGAATGGTGTGTAGCGGTACCCTCTGATAGGGCAGATGAATCGCTACTCAGGTAGCTTAAAGTGGATTTGTCATGCAACTTGGCATGAGCATTGCAAGGGTTGGGTTGTGGTGCGTGGTGGGGACGACGCGAGCAGTAACAGATGGTGGGGGCACTGTGCTACGATGGCGGATAGCTGATGTGCATGCTGTGGAGCACTAAGTTCTACTGAAGTGCGATTCAATCCATGGTTGTTGGTGGGGTCGTAGGCAGACCGTGGTGGTGGTGGTGGTGGTGGTGGTGGTGGTGGTGGTGGGTGGTGGTGGGTGGTGGTGGTGTGGTGGTGTGTGTGTGGTGGTGGTGGGTGTGGTGGTGGTGTGGTGGTGGTGGTGGTGGGTGGTGTGGTGGTGGTGGGTGGTGGTGGTGGTGGTGGTGGTGGTGTGGTGTGGTGGTGGTGGTGGTGGTGGTGTGTGTGGTGGTGGTGGTGGTGGTGGTGGTGGTGGTGGTGGTGGTGGTGGTGGTGGTGGTGGTGGTGGTGGTGGTGGTGGTGGTGGTGGTGGTGGTGGTGGAAAGCTACGTCAATGAGCAATAAGAAAATTGGAATTGCTTGAGGGTTTCAAAGACGTCTGTACGTGAGCTATTGACGATTTTTGCCCCACTACTGCCCATCCCACTTCCACATGGATCAGCTCCTTGCACAGACGTTCAAACATCCATGTAAACCTACAATCAACGTGATCTGTGTCGATTTAGCATATGAGTAGTTTAACTTCGTTAAATGATAAACTAACATCATTTAAGAACACTTCCACTTTTGAAAATCAAAGACCTTTAGTTCCCGTTTTGCAGAAGTGATTCTTTTCCGTAACATATTCGAAATTGCAGGTTCGATTTGTATATCCTTTAAGCAGTAAGTTTGTTCGTATCCCTATGCCATTAGTTAAATATGCTTCACCCGTCCGGCACTGCAACTTAAAACATAATGATAAACACAGTAGCCTTTTAAACTGAAGAAACTTATCCGATTTGCCTCTTGAAGGTTGTCATCCGTGTGCCATCTCAAAATCACCTGCTATTACACAATTCGATGCACGTTTCACTTGCCTCATGCGTCAGTTAAATCAACCTTCTCCAAAATCACCGGTTGAAATGTGAGAAGGTCCAACTAATGCGCGTAATTAATGATGTGAAGTCAAATTGTTACATTCAACGCACCATTAATAGTGCAGCGCAATTTGTCAGGTAAGGAAGCTCTCTCAGCAAATCACTGTAGGCACTAAAGTTGCCTGATAGGAGGAGGAGGAGGAGGAGGAGGAGGAGGAGGAGGAGTAGAGGTAATTAATTCGCAAAGGGCGTTATCACACCTTGAGGATGAAAATAATTTAACGTTTTTGTGCTGACTATGTGTAGAGACTGAAAATACGGCCTCGAGGCCAGAGCCGCATAGACTACTCATTGCAAATCCACACAAAGGCGGGTGGCTTCAAAAGCATGACCTGCTACCTGCGGAGATTAAAATATATAGCCTTTTCGAATTGTTAAGGCTTTTTCCAGAGGCTTGACTGGGGGTTCACTTCATGGCGGTGGTCACAAGGCAGAACGTGGAGATGAGAACCTCACTCCAACCGGACACACGCGGATCATACGTCATTTCTCCACACTCAATGCCATGTTCCTCCGTGGCATAGATCCATCCATTCTACATCCATGCTTTCTTCCCTCTTCTTCCCTACCTCCACCGATGCATTCGCTGACTCTCCTTTCACTGACACTCCACACCATTCCACAGTCAACGCTTCTTCTATCCCAGTCACTGCTCACTCACCCTCGGGTATCCAAGTGCTGCCACTGCATAGAACACCTCATGTTGAAAGCACTCTGCACCCACTTCACTTTGTCATCTCCTTCACCATTCGGGCTCCGTCCCCTACCCTCCTTCCAACTGCCACCACCGTGGCTGATTTGCACACTGACTGCCAGTCCTGCACAAACACCACCACAAGCACACAGTGAGCGTTTACGAGTCGTTCACTTCCTCTCTCTCCCTCTCTCTCGGTGAAGTTGTTGTCTGGGTAACTGACGTGCTTGCTAGTACTTTGGTAGTGACTATGAGAGTCCTTCTGGTGGGAGTCTCCTCTCATCCACTCATCCACACCACGTGGCTTCTGCCCCACAAACCGTCTGATTTTCGAGTCCGCTTACTACTTTAGTGTCTTCCTCTCCCTGACGGTGTTATTGAGGTCTCCGACACTGAGTTCGAAAGCATTAGGAGCAAAGAATTGGCGTGGCTAACGGTACAACCATCTCATAAACCCTAATGCATTCATTTGTCTGGGCCTACTTTCGAAGTACGTTGGAGGGAAAGTCATTTGTACTTTGATAGTGGCTTTGATGGTCCTTCAGGTGGGAGTCTCCTTTGATCCACTCATCCACAAAACGTGACCTCTACGACGCCTAAATTTGGTTGTCTCTTATCAAACTCGCAATTCACCGATTTCCTTGCCCACTGGCGTTATTCTAGACAAAACGCTTTACAAATATGTGTGAAGAGGAGCTAATGGGGCATTACCAAGCACAGCGTAGGCGGCCTAGTTACGAGTGTGCAAAACTACTTGGCCTCTTCACCATTCGCAAGTTGTGTCGATTATTAAAGGGCATGGCCGAGAGGGCCTCCTGTAAAAGCACAATAAATCTCCCTTCCTAGTGGTGTGTCTCGCCTCGTTATGGTGCAAAACGGTTGTAAGACTAATTTGCAGGGCTCCACGCTAAGCATCCTTTTGTTGGCGGGTGACGTCGTTGCCTTCCCGATGATGCGTTCCACCTTGGTTGCATCGGGATGACTCGTCATTAGGCCGACAAGGCGCCTCAACTCAATAGGCTTTTTGTGTCTCTTGTATTTCACTAAAAATGTTATTTAAGCTAGGCAATAGAATCATTTTTGTAAAGAAAAAAACAAATTTATGTCAATCACTTGTAGGAGGCGCACTTTCTGTCAAAGAAGGAAACATTATTTGGTAAAGAACTCGCAAATTAGGCCTCCCGGATTTTTCGTTAGTCCATATCTCACCGCCAACTTTTGACTAGGCTCAAACCCCCTCAGTTAGTGATTAGCACTTCTACAGTCCTTCCACGACACAGTGAAAAGTAGCCCTTTCACTAGGGTCTTTGCATATTCACCTATTCACTCCGAATGCTTCACCATCATTAACTCCTCGTTCTGCGACCGTATTTATATTCCTTCTACAACACTTTTAGCGTCGGCGAGTTGCTTCGGTGGAAGTTCGTGGAAGGTTAAGAAGACCTTTAGCCTCGACTGCATTAACGAGGTTCTTCAAAGGTAGAAATCCACTTTACAATTGCTAATAGAGCCATCAAGGGGACATTTCAAGTCCACCTCTGCTGAACAGTCGAGTGACAATTGTCAAATGAGTCATTATTGTAGTGTAGGGGGGCCGTATTGCCTTCTTTTGCCTTCGAGGGAGCCTCGGGACGCTACAATCATAGTTAGGTATTAAGGCGGACTCATATTATCCAGCAGTAGTGTAGCCTAAACTTTACTTTGTCTTTTAAAAAAAAACAACCGGTTTTTTCTCCAAGTACCATAAGCAATGCCACATACAAAAGAGCACCATGATGAGAGCCAACAGGATCTAAGGCTACTAGATCATTTTTAATCACCAAAACGTGCTGCGCCCAGATCCGCCTTGAGGGATGTCGCAGTTTTTAACTAGGGATAGAACTCCCCCATTAATGCACAGAAGAGCTATTTTGCTTTTAATAAGGACGGTTTTAAGATTAGAACGTAAACTTCTGGGGAGGGAAGAGCCTGCACAGGCAAACACAAATCTATGGCTGTTACATAGCTCCTCCTCCTCCTCCTCCTCCTCCTCCTCCTCCTCCTCCTCCTCCTCTCCTCCTCCTCCTCCTCCTCCTCCTCTCTCCTCCTCCTCCTCCTCCTCCTCCTCCTCCTCCTCTCCTCCTCCTCTCCTCCTCCTCCTCCTCCTCCTCCTCCTCCTCCTCCTCTCCTCCCTCCTCCTCCTCCTCCTCTCCTCCTCCTCCTCCTGCTCCTCCTCCTCCTCCTCCTCCTCCTCCTCCTCCTCCTCCTTCTCGTCCTTCTATGTCAGCATTCAAAGAATAGCCCACAAATCAGGATAAATGAGGACAAATGTGGCTGGAACAGAGGAGATCTGGGGAGCCACTAACATGAACTAACGAATGGTGAGCTAATTCACAGAGTAAATAGCCTAAGAAATCAAATGCGTGGTTATAGTAAATGACGCTTTACTTAACTGTTAAAGAGTTTCTCATGGACTTCTTTATGAAACCACTTTAGCAATTACTACTAAAGCGCTCAAATTACACTTAAAGAAGCTATAAAAGTGTTGTGAAGAGTACCGTAGTTACAAAAAACAGTAGCTCACTTCGTTGTGAGAAGTGAAATGCACTGGAACTTCCACTACGGGATTGGAAGTTGATTGCATCATAACGGAATGTATGTGGGTGGGTAACGCTCAATACAGGAAGAAAACCTGCAAGTCATGAAAATATGTATTACTCCATGACATTCATAACGGCCCTGTACGGTTGTTAGTGCATGCAAGCCTTCAGTTTTGTCACATATCAATTGGACAAACATACTATCGTAGCAACCGAGTATCCTCGAAGAGTGGTCCCTTCCGTCCGATGCAACTGTGCCATCACTACGCGCTTTTATTCTACTGCCTTACCTCTGTCATGCTTTAAAGCTTCGCGGATCCTCATTTCCAGAAGGCAGGAAGGCCTCCCACTTGATCAGTCGATGTGGAATTAGACGTTACAGACCACGGCCCTAATATCCTGGTTACTTTCATCTTTGGGAGGTCAGCAGTTTCAATGCTGCCTTATTTTGAATGTGCATACAGGTACAATCAGCGCTACGATAGTGGATTCTGCTCTCTTATTAATTTTATGTTAACAGACTGCATCAGTGCGATGCTCTGTTTGTTCTGGCTGTCGGTTTCGTTTTTGGTCACTTAGATGGCCATATATTGCCCTAGCCGGGTGAGCTGGCCCCCGGGCTAGGCCAGTAGTCCCATTCTCTCTGCTTACAAACATCTTTTGACCTTTAGAACAGAATGTACATTCTGCCCTAGTACTGTGCCTGCTTTCGCCTTCAAGGAGATCTCGGCACGCCACATTGGTGGCAGCGGAAAGCGGGCCCAACTTAGTAGAATTTCTGCCCCGGTCTTCCATGATGCATTTTTTCCGTGAAATAGCAAGAGAAAGCGACTTTGATATTAGTCCTGTTACAATAAACAAAAGGTTTTGGCTACACTCCAATGCGCTAAAGTGGCAACAGTGTAGTACTTTGTTTGTTCTGACTGCTGGTTTCGGTTTCGGTCACTTAGGTGGCCACGTACTGCCCTAGTTGGGTGGGGCTGGCCTCTAGGCCTTGTTCCCTCTGTCTATTGAATTTGCATATTCTTTTCTAGTATAATGCCCTCACTCGCCTTTAAGGAAGTCTTAAGATGTTACAATCAGTTCTGTACCTACTCAAAGGCCCTAATAATGCCCATACTTACATCTTTTTTCTAAAGGAAACATAATTTTTGCCACGATTCTGGTGGAATTCTCTACTCTAAAATCACGTGGATTATATAGGATTGAAAAAGTCGCACACTCAAATGCATTTAGGTATGGGCATTTGGAGGGTTGAAAAGACTACTGACTTAGGCAGCTCCGCTCTGCTTTTACTATTTTTGCTCAACTGTATGCATGTCTGGCTACGAAGGCTAGTCAAAGACTGGATGTTATAAGTCTACTTTACGGTATGGCTCCTAGGTCCACTCGTAGGCTACAGCTTCAGGTCTGTACAGAGCGCAGTGGGTTGGAGAGTCTGCCCACCTTAAAGTGCTGCTCTTGGTAAAGCCACTTCCGAGTTAAGGTAAGGAAACACAAGAAGTGGTTTTATTAACGGCAAAGGCAGAAAAAAAGATGGAAACTATTCATGCTCATTTGTAAGAATTGGAAGCCCAGACAAAAGATCACGCGGGTACTCCTAGCCACTAAAAATCACATCAAGACGTGGCAGTCAAACGTCTGTACAAAGAGGCGGGTAAAACGAGATTGCACTTAGAGGAGGTCAAGAAGGCAACAAAGGAAGAGACTAAATGAAGGAAAAACCGAGACACAGATCAAACATAATGACGCTGAGAGAAGAGGTGGGAGGGTGGAGGCACCTCCCCATTCACCTCCCCCTCAATGATGATGGTGTGTGGGTGACCCCGCAACGATGGCTCGTTGACCCGTGTGACCTTTACTGATTTCTGTCCCGATGGTGGCAGTCCATTGGCATTTCGAACACTGGCGGGCGTGCAGGAGGCCGGCAACAGGGCATCGCGAGACCCCATAACTGGAGTCTGCTCAAAGGAGCTTTGGATGCCACTTCGGGCAAACAACGGAGTCGGTGTCACTTCAGAAGATGCTCTATCTAAAAAAAAGGCGAAGAAAAACAAGTTGAAGCTTTAATTCAATGAACATAAAGTCTTGTGCGCAAAATCGCCGTTCTCAAATCATAAAAGCTCCCCATTTCGCACGAGTTTTATTCTTATTTTATTATTATTTTTTTTCATAGTAATGAATTATGGAAGAACTTTTCGCATACTCAACAAATGCACTAATTAATGTTGCATTTTTATTTGACTGAGCTTAACACCGCCTTTTTCTACTCCACATGTTGTTGGACTATAAACCATGGAACAGACAGTTGTGCGACGGTTACCTCAACTTCGCACCAATTTTAGTTGCAAGGACCAAAAAAAGCCCGAAAGGCACTTAATCACAATTTGCTTAAAATGGGAGATAAGTCATCCGGCGTGGTGTTTTTGAGAAGCACCTGATAGACGATACAGTAGTTGGCCGAATGACACCATTTCTTTCACGATGAGTGATGTCACCGAGGTGAGAGGTGCCGCCTCTTGGATGGTTTAACTCCCTCCCATGGATAGAGAAAGAGTTGATTCTTTTGGATAATAAGGTGAACGTAATGCTTAAGGCATTAGAAGTGGAGAAGCAATTAATTAAAAGAGAAATTCATTACACAAGAGTGTGCCATGTAGCCTAGTTTGCGTTGTCACTCCTCCGGGTACTGTGAGATGGATGGAGATGCTTTAACTGGGAGACAATGGGCAGTACCAAAGGATTTTGACCATCAAAAAGGTTGCCATGTCAAGCAGGGTGGAGTGAGCAGCTACGGCTCTTGTGTCTTACTGAATAGATAAGAAATTCTCTTTATATGGGGGAATTTCTCACGGCTTTCCTTATGGTTGTGAACTCAACCCTTCTGATGGTAACACGCTGCGGTGTAATCAGCTAACGTAGGGTGATAAAAGGCATGTGTCACACATTGTTGACGCGGAGGGAACTCGGAGGTCGCATGCAACCTTGATGGCAGCCAGCGCATCGCCGCTTTTGGTTGCTTGTGCCACTAAGGAGCACCAAGAATACCAACTTTGAACAAGGAGAAAGGGTCGTGGCATCCCTTAGTCACCTAATAAGTTGGACAAGTAAAAGCCAATTTTGTTGTGAGGGTATATTCTCCAGCCTTTTACTGGGTAGAAAGCATGGTATCCATCCATTCTCTCCTTCATTCCTTCACAATTTTACCAATGTAAAATAATCTAAACTAATCGGAGGAAATATGCGGTATTTAGAGGCAACTTATCAATGTGAAGAATGCATACTCAGGAGATTGAGAAAATTTTCGAAAAAAAATACAAAACACATCCTATACTGGTATCGATTATACGTGTTGTCCCGAAATTTTCCTCTGAATCTTGCGTCACAAATATGTGACATGCGTTCGGAACCCATTTACGAGGCTAAATTGCATCAAAAGGTAGATGTTGAAGATTTCCAGCCTGCGAATGATCACATCTTGATGTTCCTTGAGAAGCACCGCTTTTATTGGTCAACTTGGTGGTCAAAATGCCGGTGTCGTTGGAAGAACAATTCAACGTCTGGGTTGTGGTGGTTAGTCGTCCTCTGAGGCTCTAGTAGTGAACCTCTTAGAGTTCAGTAAGTGCTGAAAATTTACCACGCCAAACGCATTGACAAATTGTGCAGCGTCACAGCTCCTAGCTACTTTTGTGGGTGAACACGGAGATTAAGGCTGAGTGGTCAATTCCAGCGATTAAACTTTAAATTCCCAAGCGAGGCAATCACATCGGGCAGATAAAATTGGATTTTGAAGACACAAATCCAAATGAAAAAAATAAATAATCCTATTAAGAGCTCGAAAAACGGACCTAGGAGAATAACCTCTCGTTCAAAATGAAGTGAGACAAAATTTGATTAAAATGGTGCGTTGCGTGCTTCATTAAAATGTTTTGCTTCAAAAAGGTTAATACTTCCACAAGTTGTGATTGACATCTGAAGTACAAATGACTTTCTCTCCAACGTACTTCGCAAGTAGGCCCAGACAAATGAATGCATTAAGGTTTATGAGATGGTTGTACCGTTAGCCACGCGATTACTTTGCTTCTAACGCTTTCGAATTCAGTGTCGGAGTCCTCAGTTACGCCGTCAGGGAGAGGAAGACACTAAACCAGTAAGCGGACTCGAAAATCAGACGGTTTGTGGGGCAGAAGCCACGTGGTGTGGATGAGTGGATGAGAGGAGACTCCCACCAGAAGGACTCTCATATCCACTACCAAAGTACTAGCAAGCACGTCAGTTACCCAGGCAACAACTTCACCGAGAGAGAGAGAGAGAGAGAGGAAGTGAACAACTCGTAAACGCTCACTGCGTGTTTGTGGTGGTGTTTGTGCAGGACTGGCAGTCAGTGTGCAAATCAGTCACGGTGGTGGCACTTGGAAGGAGGGTGGGGACGGAGCCCGAATGGTGAAGAAGATGACAAAGTGAAGTGGATGCAGAGTGCTTTCAACATGAGGTGTTCTATGCAGTGGCAGCACTTGGATACCCGAGGGTGAGTGAGCAGTGACTGGGATAGAAGAAGCGTTGGCTGTGGAATGGTGTGGAGTGTTAGCGAAAGGAGAGTCAGTGAATGTATCGGTGGAGGTAGGGAAGAAGAGGGAAGAAAGCATAGGTGTAGCATGGATGGATCTATGCCACGGAGAAACATGGCATGGAGTGTGGAGAAATGACGTATGATCCGTGTGTATCTGGTCGGAGTGAGGTTCTCATCTGCACCTTCTGCTTTGTGACCACGAGAAGCACTACGTGCGAATTACAGCCTGCGCGCCAATATAGAGCTTATATCATTTCTTTGGCCCTTTAGATGAGGTTAAGCCTCTAACTTATCGCTACTATCCAGAGTTCTTTTCTTACGAAAGTAGCTTTGAAATCGAAGACAATTCAACACTTTGTCGTATGGCATAAAACGACACAGAACAGGCATAGCGAATCCACTCAGGCTTTTGACAACTTGAACCTTAGAAGATCGCATTGTGTTGTTTTCACTGCGACATGAGATTCACAGCCATCGAACCTCACTGGAGAGGGTGCTCTTCGATCATGCCTCATTTTTTTTTCACACACAAACCTTGCGTGTGTGTGTAATAAATGTGAAATCAATCCCTTATGAATTTTACTTGAATGGTACGGAAGGAGGCAGTTCAAGTGGAAAGAAGTGGGACAGTCAAAGTATCCATCAACTTCTTGCAATCCACATTGCCAACTCCTTCTGATGATGAGAGAATATTCCTGCTTTGTATGTTGTATGTGATGGCAGCAATGGAACCCTACAACTTGCTATGAGTCCGAAGCGGCTGTTGAGATAACAAAATGAAGGCGGATTTGATCAGAGAAGGCGATTACTCTCACTCAATCTTATTACCAACGAGAGTGTTAACCAAATGTGAGATTTTCTGCTGCAAAGAGGCAGATTGTCGGGTCTAAAATAAAGGAGGTAGTGGGAGGCAACACACATGTCGTGCGTCAGTCCGGTCCAGTTGCAGACGTCGTTAATCAAGGCTAGTGTTACCATCACATGCATCTACTTGTGGCGATTAGCCAAGCTACTTGTCATCTAGGAAAATACTACTTTCTGGCAGAACACTCGGCCACCCAGTGGTGACACCGGACGCTCGAGTGTCTGTTCCATGTGGACACCTGACTGTCAGTGGCGCGTTCCACCGCGACTGAGCACCAACATTGATGAAGAAGTGGAACCGTACCAACTATTCATTCCACACCACGTAAACGTTGAACCGCGTGGAGCCAGTTGAAATGCTGTACCCACTTCACTAAATTAGTCCCTCGAACAGTACCAAATGAGTAAAGTGGATGTTAATGTAAAATAAAGGCAAAAAAGGATACTTCAGGTGGATAAAATGCGTGAGATGGGGTTAGAAGAACCAATAAAAGAGAGGTGAGTGGGCCACGTATGGAAGTAGTGAGTCTCCATACATTCGACCGGCATTAGTAATGACTTATTGTGCACCATGAAATAAAAGAAAAAAAACAAACGGAAACGCTTTTTCTACAAATACACCATTCACATCAACAAGGTTAATTACCGTAGTTGTATACTTTCTGCCACCAAAAGTAGTCGTCAAAGTATGGATACCCTAAATCTAAAAAGCATTCTAGTTCAAGCACAGCAGAAAGGTCCAAAACACTTTTTTAGATGAAGGGAAAAATGCTGAAATACCTTGCTTCTCGTAGCTTCCACTAGCTGTGTAACTGCCAACCACGTCATTGGAGGAGGCTTGTTGAGCACTGAGCTTGCGCCAAGCCCAACAACAGGCAACCACGAAGCAAGAAAAGGTGATTAGATTCAGCAGAAGCAGACAAATTATTCCTATAACCAGATTTCTCATTCGTATGTGGTCAGTTGAGGCCCCCTCGGCGGGTACCTGCCGCAGAGACGGGTGGAGAGATGTGGTTGTGGTTATATTTGAGGGCGGAGATGTGGACTTCAGCAAATTTGCATTCTCCGTTTTGGTGGTAGACGGAATCTGTGTGGTGGGTGCTGCCGTCGTTGTTGTTGTTGTTGTCGTCGTCGTCGTCGTGGTGGAGGTAGGTTCTGTAGGTTTAAGAGTAGTGTCCAAAGCACCATAACCGGGAATAGCCCAACAATTTTCTTTCTTCTTTAGCTCCACCAAAGGGTTAGTCAAATCGGATTCGGTTTCACACGAATAAAAGTCCAGCACCTGCTGCTGATGGACAAGGGAAGCTGCGGGATTTCGTCTAGCCAATTTATCAGCGTGGGTTATCACATAACCGGGGGTTTCGGGGCACCGCTTTGGGTTACAGCATAACCTTTCTTCACGTGGCCATCGATAGCAAGTGTAATGACCTCTGCACTGAAGAAACTTCACTTGCCACCGCAACCATGGCAACCAAAGGCGTCCAAAGGCTGGAAAATCATTCTCAGTCTCACAGTAAAATGTCAGTCGGACATAGGTCTCCGAAAATGCGGACACTTTGTCTGCATCTTGCAAAAAACTAGTCTCCTCTAAGTAATCCGGATTCCAAAGGATTAATCCGCTCATATTTACAATCTTGAAAACACTGGCCAAGTCCTCGTACGTCATTCTTTTGATCTTCACCATGATTAGAGATAGTTTGATTGGTGTAGTGGATTTGGGTCTCACGTGTCGGCGAACAGCCTCTACTAGTCGTGTCAAGGCTCCGGGGACCATGGCATCGGCAGCTATCCGAAGATTGGGATTCGAAGTTCGCGGTTTGAGGACAATTCTCAGTGGAACTGCATGGTTGGCAGTATTGAGAGCAGCCCTAGGTCCATTGTTAAAAAACTTTGCTGTGATAGGGATCAAGGAAGTGCTAGGCGGTTGCCAGTAGTTACAATCAAGCAGATGTGCCACTGTAGAGCCTCGAGGTGGTTCAGTGGCACAGTCAAAGATTGTGGAACCGTTTGAGAGAGTCAGAGTGAAACAGGTTATCCCTGGACATCCTGGATTGTTTGACGACCGTCCTGAAAAATCCATTAGAGGTGAGGTTTGTGATGAAAGCACAGAGGGTAGTGATGATGTGGTAGTTGTAGTCGTTGTTGTTGTCAGCGTCGATGTTGTACCCTTCGCGGAAGGAGGTGCAAGAATGGCAGGTTTTGAAGGTGAAATCGGGGGCACTCCATCCTCTGGAAGTGATGGAAGTTGAATGGTCAAACTGTCTATCACACTGGGTTCTGCGCGAACAAGAGTTATGAAGAGGAAGAATAGGAAAATCCTAGGCGGCATGTTGAAGATTTTACATAGGCGTAGTTGACCTACAATTCAAAAAAAATCCAATCAGCCGTCAGATTTATCGTAGAAAGCCCTCAAATCTTCATTGCGTGAGTCCAAGCCAAACCAGGATCTTCAAGGCGCTTCCACCAATTACTTCATCTAGGCAACTTTTTGTTTCAGTAAAATAAATGTTCTCTCTTCCTCGTTTTTCGTGTGCGGATTAGGTTTGCAGAAACAACTGCAGCACCCGGAGCTACATTAGCATCGCGGTGGAACTCGCCACTGACAATCAGGTGTCCACATGGACCAGACGTGTGCCGCACGTCGACACCACTCTCGCACGTCCGGTGTCACCGCTGTGTGACCGAGTGTTCTGCCACCAAAAAAGGCTTGTTCGAGTTTATATTTGTAGACAGAAAGCAGCATTGTCTTGAATGACAAGTAGCTTAGGCTAATCGCCACAAGCAGTTGCATGCGGTGTTAACACTCGTCTTGATTGACGGTGTCTGCGACCGCACGGCAGATGTGCGTCTCCAAATGCCTTCTAACTACACCACAGTTTGGTTTGATCGCTCTCTGGATGAGGTGGGTAAGAAGTGACTCCTCGCGGGACGATCACGTCCCACTATTTGCAGTATCTGCATGCAAATATGTGCGCTGTCCGACACATTGTAGCACTCTCTCCAAATGGGTAAGTCGGCAATGCCTAGTTTCGATACTCCCAGCCCTCGTTTCGCAATTAAAAGAAGATCTATCTGTGTAAAATCTCTCAAATGTGCTACCAACCGCCTCTACAATGTACAAAGTCGGAAGTATCGTTTGCGACCTAGGAGGACGCCTACATGGAATTGCACTGCAAGCAGGCATCATTTGTGGAGGAAAAAAGAAATCATAGTCTACTACAACGAATTTTAAAGAAAAAAAACTTTCACAAAAAGCGTTTATAGGATTTGAACGAGCGAAGATGAGAATCGTGTTGGCTTAAGCTAATTCACTTTAACACGGGCATGAAATTGGCCAGTTCTTCTCAATTTCCTTGCTTAAATTCGCTACCACCTTCTAGGTAAAATAGCAGATTATGTCACGCACTTTTATTACTATCGCACTCCAATCTTCACACAGTGACTCTTTTTACTCAAAGCTGGACCACTACACCAAGAGGCGGAAAAGGAAAATGCGATTGTTGAGGAGGTTGTTTGAGGAAATGGCGCAGAGCCAATGGCAATAGTCTTAATTCAATTTTGTGCGCCGCCAAAATCGTGTGCCAGTATTTTGCCTGGGGCTACGGGTAGGTAAGTGAGGAATCCGTTGGATTGTCGACCTTTCCACGGCACAGCCTGCGGCTGACTTATTGATTTTGAGATTCCACAGGATTGTACGAAGTTCTGGACAATGTTGCGACTTCTCCGAATCAACCCGCCGTGCCGCACGTCTAAGTGTTCAGATACCGCCATAGATGAACGCACAAAATAAGTGCTAATTTCACTACTCTCTCGAGACTTTGCCTGTCACTTATTACGTATCTTTGAATGTGCGCCTAATCCTCAAGTATGGACGAGAAGGTCAGAGGTCAGGAGAGCTAATTTAAAGTACAAGGTTTTCCCTTCCTCTCGCTTCAATTACTCCCACGCACAAGTGGAAATAAACGTGACAGCCTTTCTCACAGTCTCTTCTGTTCCCATTAATGTTTCGTGGGCCGGCTAAATGTCACTACACGCAAAAGCGTTGTGGTGTTCGGCTATGAAATCTGTTTCTACTGCTTGAATTCCTCCGTTTAATCTGCTACCCGTGGTTTCGCCTCGCTGTGCTCATGTGACTGTGGCATCATTTTACATGAATTATGGTTCTCGATGAGCACTTTCACTAAAGATAACGTGATCCAAAAATGCCCGTGCAAAGTGATTTATTAGACTACCTACGAGGGGACTCTAAATACGCACACTCTACAAAGATCAGATCAGGGCTAGTGTACTCGAAATACCGAGGGCCGTTCGTGCCGTGACCTTGCCTAAGACTCTTGCACTCTCTCATCAGATGTGAAGTGATTTAGAGCAGAATCGTTTTCACAAGGAAAAGTACAGGCTATCGAATACTTCCATTAGTTTCATTTATTTGTTAATAAGCAGAGTCAAGCATGAGATAACGTTTGTGACAAGTGAGAACCCGTCAAACAGTAGCAAAAATAGTAATTAGATTTATTCTAACGTCTTTCTGAGACCGGATAAAAGAGTTATGTAGTGAGGATAGGATTCAGACTTAAGAACAGCTTTTCACAGGGGTCGAACCCAATAAACGAACCAATGTGAAAACAGGAGATGCATACATTGTAACAAAACTTTTAAAAACTACCGTGAAGGTGATGAAAAGAGGCAAGGATTGAACTGAACTGACCTTGGGAATGGAACGTTGGTGAAGTTCTTGCCCTACCTTGCCGACATCTGACACTTGCACATCACGAACTCAAGGCAAGAGGTGATTGAACCCTTCATCCACCAATGTCCACTCGACTTCGTTCTGACTGGCTAATGCTTCAGCCAGTAGAAATCGCGCACGTGCACGGTTGGTGTAACATGGTGCGTGGATGTGTGCGTGCGTACGTGAGCGTTGTAGCCACAGTGCTTATTCAGGTTAGCGGTGTAGGCTCGTGCGTAAGAGCATGAGTTGGCGCCCCACCTGGCGAGCAGGTTGGCTCTCATGCTTGTTCAGTCTCACAGTTGACTACTCATCTGTGACAAGAATGACCGATTTTGTCTCTTTTGTGACCTGCATACACATAAAAATTAATGCGAGAGAGAAACTAAAAGCGTAAACAAATTTGTTGATGCCTCTCCAGGTGGAGCTATTTCATCGGCACGACAATAGCCTAGCCTGTGCATTCCCACCAACTAATAAAGACAGAGTGGTACAGGTAGCAGTTGGTGGCATTCGTGATGATATATTTTAACTATGTACTGCGTTATAGCTAGCTCATTACTTGCGGGAGATGTGTGTTACCTCTAAACGAATATGTCCCCTGATTTTTTAGGCCTTTCTAATACTCTTTATTCTTTCTGTTATTCGTTAGAGTTTACCGATTAGTCTTTTTTTGGAATAAAAGAAAATGGAGGTATTGCCCTGGCCCACACACATCGCTTTTATGCTAATGCTTTCACCGGAAGCCGTGACAGTCCAAATGGGAAGGTGCTGAGGACGGCATCCGAGAGGATGAATGGTACAGTGTAGTGAACTAGTGTTTGTGCAAAATGGTGAACTTTTGAGTCACCGCGTTTTGGTTGCTACGTCACTGCGAATGATGTGTGCTAACGGTTTCTCAGCCAAATACGCCTCCACCCTGAAATGCGCTTTGGCTAGCCTCTAGAAATGACTTGACTTGAGCGCCCTACTGAAATGCGATAAAAGTGCTTTTTCTAAAATGTAACCCACCGATCCACTCTTTTGCACTCAACACAAGGAGTTTGCGACTCACCTTAACCATCACCTTACTTTCTCAAGCAAGAAGGTGAGAAGTGTACGTGAAAGTATTTTCCCCCCAAAAGACACTTACAGTGAAGTCGATTTCGCTCGACGAAGACAAAGACTCGCACTGGTATGGAATCAAGGGAGTTTAAGACTCAAGACAGGACCTCGGTGTTGAATGTGGCTTCCATGTCGCCTAATTTGACAGTCACTTCGCCTACTGCCGGTGTCGACTACGCCACAAGCACCACAGCGTCTCCTATTGCCAAGATTAATTTGGCTGGAATGACTGGGTGTCACTTTAACAACTTGGACTGAACTTTTATTGTTTACGAGAAGATATGTGCACCAAGTCCAGTGTTTATGCCTCTACTGTTTCCTCCTCCCCAACCCTCGCATTCAAATGACTTTCATTGTGAAGTGACGAAGCCTTGTTTGATGGGACCGACTGCAGGCATCTGTTTGTGAGGTGAAGATAAACACGTAAAAAGTGAACCTCTTTGCCGGGTTCGTCAATAAAACAGGAAATCACATCGGCCTATAAGAGGTCATTCATTTTTAGAGTCAGGAAGCTTTATTAATTTGGTGAAATAACTTCAATTCATGCCTTTTGAATGGGTAAAGACAGTCAGGACGAAGAGAAAGCCTCTGACAGAATGCTGGACTGGCAGCCGGCTTAAAGTTACACACAGTGAAGCGAGATAGTGAAGTGTAGCAGCACCTACCAGACTTGCGAAGTTGTGAAGTGCGGCAGATGTGATGAGGTCCTTGGGATAACTTGAATTCCCAACTTTTAGGGGTTGAACCCTTCCAAAAGGACGGAACAATCCATGCAAAGTGTCAGAGTTCGGCACTCTCAGTCAGTCCGAGTCTGATGCTGCAACACTTGGCGAATGGGTTCACTTTCTCCGACCTTTTCCACACAGTGTTAATTGACCAGCTTATTACCGCCCCAGAGTTACATTAAGTGGAACAAATTCTTTCCTCCACTTAGATCCACTTGTGGAGGTTAGTCAGTTAGTGGCATAAATGCCTGACTTTTAGTGCAAACTTGGCTTGATAGATTGCGCCAAATAAATGACAGACACAGTTGCTTAATGTTTATCGTGGATGTGATCTTGGATAGGACAAAACTGTTTAGGCAGACAGGAGAGGATTAAGCAGTACCAAAGTGTAGCACATCAAAGCGCTCCAAATTCTCCCTCTCCGACACCCGACGATATCCAAGTCAACATGTCTGGCCTGCCCCAACATCAGGGTTGCAAAGGTAAGTTGGTCACACGTAATTTAAAATGTGATTTAAACAAATACCGATCATTTCCACGGCCTTTTTATTCACTTGGTGGGCAAGCACGATGTATTCCATCACGACACACCTCAAATTTAGCAATACATTTAAAGGATTTTGATGGATTTGGGTTTGCAAACTGCACTGCGAGGCTCTCTCAGCAGAGCTAGTGTTCAGGATCTGCTCTTTCCCGTTCTAATGTTGTTCTACCGTTTTCCTTGGAGATATCGCGGTGTAAGTCGTCCGTCTGCGACGACTGGATGCAGTACTCTAGCGCCGAAAGCCGCGTATCGTTGATACCATTGTCAGGGGAAGATGGTTCTGTTCTCCAGACTATGTTAATGTTAAACAGCTAATCATTGGAACTGGCGACGCATTGATTTCAAGAGCATTCCATCCACATCTTTGTTCTTTTTAGAGAGCTATTTTTGGACTCAAAATGAAGATACTGCAAAAAACATTTATTTGAATAGACACTTGAGGCTCTAAGCGGGCAGAGCGAAGCGCTCCTTGCAGCCAAAAAGTCATCGTCAATCCCCACGGCGGAGGAAGAGGAGCAGGTGGAGGCAATATACGCCTTAACCTCGCACCCTCAAGCACTGTCCAGGCTCTCCTATGGATTACTTTGCTGTGAAGTTGCGCGTTGTCTATGAATAATAGCACCCCGTCCTCCCGACCGCATGACCACCCCCACCTCTCCACAAAGTCCTGCCTGACGTCGAAGTACGTGACTAATGGCCTAAACCATCCAACAATGCTCACTCTCAGGTCGGTGAGCGGATAAGTGGAGCGGTGGGTGGTGATTGAGGGATGGAGTGAACCAGTGAACCGTTTTGAAGTACACGGATCATTGAACAATGTGCATGAAAAAAGTGGAGGGTAAATTGGTGGTGCTCCCTTCCAACCCGTCGTCATCGGCTCATTTGTGAGTGGCATGTGGGTGGCAGTCAAATGCTTCGGTGTACGAACAGCCCTCCATTTGAGCATTGATGTGAGTGTGAAGGGAGTGGTTCATTGCCCGCATTGGATCACTTTTCAATTTTGTTTATAATCATGCCCATATATGTAAGAGGTAATGTTATAGAGACCATGCAGAGCCGAAAATCTACACACGTGGCCCTTAATTATGCTGTCCACAAAGACGAAATGCCAGCGTATGCTCTGTACCGCTCTTTTGTCACCGGCATCACAAATAAGCAGGTATTTTAAAGACCACTTGCCAGTCGGAATCGATGGTTACCTTACTAGGAGGAGGAGGAGGAGGAGGAGGAGGAGGTGGAGGAGGAGGAGGAGGAGGAGGAGGAGGAGGAGGAGGAGGAGGAGGAGAGGAGGAGGAGGAGGAGGAGGAGGAGGAGAGGAGGAGGAGGAGGAGAGGAGGAGAGGAGGAGGAGGAGGAGGAGGAGGAGGAGGAGAGGAGGAGGAGAGGAGGAGGAGGAGGAGGAGGAGGAGGAGGAGGAGGAGGAGGGAGGAGGAGAGGAGGAGGAGAGGAGGAGGAGGAGGAGGAGGAGGAGGAGGAGGAGGAGGAGGAGGAGGAGGAGGAGGAGGAGGAGGAGGAGAGAACTAACTCTGCCGTCCCCATATGACTTGAGTCGTTTATGAAGTCTCAAATAACCACCGTACATAATACCTTTCACCATCCAGTCTTCTGCATTTAAGGACCTAAAGCCTGGAGAGGGGCGTGAAGAGGTGGAAAAACAGCCTCATTTATAATTACCAATTAAAAGAGCCCAATCTTCATCTCACAAACAGGCTCTGGTTGTGTTAAATTAAGGACAAGATTTGCTAACTTTCTTAATCCCGTTCGTCTTACAAAAACAGGGAATCCAATCATGCTGGCTAAACCGAACTGGCACAAGCATCATAGTCGACTGGTGAAAGTGTAGAATTAATGCATTCTCCCAATTGAAAATTTCTCCACAACGTGACATTTAGTTGATCGCACCGAACTCCACCAGGCGACGTGGAAATCCCTAGATGCCACGAACCAGTCGTTCTGATCTCTCTCTCTCTCAAAGTGTTTTTAATTGATAGAGAGAAGCATAAATTTGATACATCCCCCATGAACATTGAAATGTTTACTAAGTAACAAGTACTTCAGTTTCATAATTCAAACGATATTGTGCGCATTTGACAACTACGGTGTTTAACCTGACGGTTGACAGATGTTAATGCAGTTCTCACGATTTCTATTTCATGACATTTAAACATATGTAGTGATCAGGTCAACTAGAGGCTCTTGAACCCTGCTAAAATGAAATAATTTTATTGGTTAACTGCCCACTCCCCCCTCCGCCCCCCCCCCACCCAGTTGGGGCGGTGCTAGCAATCAGTGCTGGCCCCATCCACCCACTGATAAGAAGCCCAAAAATTGGTAGATGTTACAACAGAAAAGTAGCTCTTAAAATACTTTAATTTGCCAAAAAAAATTAGCATCAAGTTGAACACTTTGATGCTATTTCAAGCTTCCAACGTGCATCAGGTAGAATTTCTGGGTTTTGAAAATAGAAAATCAAAAAAACGGGGAAAAGATAAAGGATATCCAGGGTTATTGGTTAAATTAGTCTCTTCTCTTTCACTTGCATAGGTGAATTCCAAGAAAGTTGCCAATTTATGCACCGATTTGCAAGCAAGCAAAAAAAAAACAAATTTCCCATGGATTTCCGTACAACGCATCACATGACAGCTTTGACAAGTGCTCTCACCGAGTCTACATGTCACTCTTAATTCTCCCACCATCTTAATCTTCCCATTTGTAGCACCTGTTTGTTTGACTGCACCCTTTTAGGCTGTGCGCGGACAGATTGAATCAGCTCCTGCCCCCCTCCCCCGGGGGGGAGGTAAGGGTGGATGAAGGGGGGGGGAGGGGGAAGGGGGGAAGGGGGGAAGGGGAGAAAGGTGGGGGCTAAACTCTGTCCTCCTTCAATAACACTTAATACTTTCTTTTTCGCCCCCCTCAAGCGAAAACATTGCCAGTTTTGTGATGTTTTTTGTTTAAAAAAAAGAAATGGATCATTTCGTGAGTGTTTTTTGCGCCTTATTTTTCGAAAAAATAGAGGTGGACACAAATTCTCATGCTTTAAAACGAACACACACACGCACACACACGCATCTTCCAATTTGGCATCTGTTGATTGTGTGATCAAGTCTGCACACAGCCATCGGTTTGCTAATTGGTCAGAGGAGAGGGTGTTTCAGATAACACTGGCGTCTCCAATTCCATTGCATTCCATCGCCAAAGTGCTGCTACTAGGAAGTACATTTCAAGACTGCACTTTACGATGGTGTTGTGCCTTTTTGTTTAAAGTTCTTGAGAGGCTCCGAGACACAGAATTACCTAGAAATCGTATGGTGTACCCTTCTGGAGGCTGTACATTTCCATTAGTGGTGTGTGCCACGGAGGAGATTTTAATTAGTACTCCAATCGCCTTGGTTGCCGCGATTTTTCACCTACCAACTCACAGATTTGTTTCTTTTGTTCTCTGTGGGATATCACAGTGAAATCACACGAAATGAAATTGCTTGACTCACCACCCGAAACACAGCGCCGCACTGATTCACAAAGGCCAAGAAGCAATTTGTATATATTTCTTAAACACAGCCTCTGTGGTGCAATCGTGGATCTCTTTTTTGTTGCTTCAGCATTAATTCCAACTATAAAGAGCTTGTTCAACTTTTTGATTGGTAATTGAAGAATTTTTATAGGCCCATCGTCAAAATTTGAGAGGTAAATGTTCTACAACAGCTTAGAAGGTAACAATTACAACAACCTTTCAACCCTTTGACTGTTTTAGCCTAAAGCGGTCCACTTTAAGTACCAGTTTGTACAACCAAAATAATAGTAAATTGATTCGGTACGCGTGTCACATATTTGTGACATGAGTGTTAACATCAATCTTATTGCCATTCAGCTCTCTGCATGGCTTCTGCACTTTTTATTCAACACGTTAGGACGGTCATTAACATTTATACTACCATTACCATTCAACTTACGCCTTTTTTTCTTCTCTGCACCTGGTGCCACCTCCAAGATGCTTAGGGAAGCGGACTACCTGCAGTGGGTAAAGAAAGTTCTGCGGTGAAGTGTCACTCGTTTGCCTTTTAAAAACACACACACACACTTTATTTTCCCACAAAAAGCGATTATTTACTTTTGATTTTTAGAATAAAGTCCATACAGTAGCCTCGAAAAAGGCAGCTATTTCCCTCGACATTGAGGGAGAGGAGGAGGAGGAGCGGCTGGCATTTATAAAGCGTTACTAAAAGGAGGTCATAAAAATTTTCTCATTGACATTTTCCCATAGAAATGCCACTAATAGGAGCGCCCTTTAAAAGCTTGTTTTGTTTCTCTATCAACCGGCTGACCCGTTTCGTCTTCTTTGTCAGTTGGCTGGTAAGAAAACAAGAAGTGAGTCACATCTGGAGGCTCCGCGCGACAGCGACGGTGTGTTGTAGACACTTGCAATGTCCACACACAATGACGTCAAACAAAAGCAGGGTGTCTTAAGAAGTTGTTATTGAAGTAGTAGCTATAACAAATTGTTATTCTTTCCCTTCGGGGCAGTACAGACTTCTCGAGAACGAAACCCACCTTGACGGGAAGATTTGTCACCAGGAGAAGGAAAATTAAGCAAACTCAGCCCCAACCACCACTCTCCTCCTTTCTCTTCTAGTCGTCAACTCCTCAGTCCACTTCTCACCTACTCGGTCGTATCACTGTCCAAGGTTGACGCACGGATACGCTACCACCCACCACTCAGCCAAATGTCATCAGGTCCAATTCGGTGGCGGCTTTGGCTGAGAGCGGTCATGAGACCGTATCCCTCCAGCCACCCACCCTCACTGTTGTAGTGTCCGTCTTCTCACTGCTCCGTCTTGTGCCAACAATGGGGCACGGATCACGAGGTATGAGGCATTTTCTTGCCTCCATAGGCTAAGACGAGAACATCCTTACGACCGGGTCGCTACTCATCGCTTCTGACGGTTCGTGAAGTTGAAGAAGGCGTCAATGATTACGAAGAAGACGCCGTTTGAAAAACAATCTTACTTCGGTCGATCACATACACACAAAGCTGAGGTGAAATGCATCTTCCAAGCGTAGGATGGATGAGAAGCCGCTGCTCCATTCACATTAATCAGTCGGTGGTCAACCCGCTGTGCGCTTTCATGACGTAGGCTTAAAAAAAGTGGCGAACAATCGGATTATTATTGTAGAGCTTTTTTTTTCCATGTATGCATGCGGTTGGCACACTCATGTGCTCTGTACTTTCTTCTACAACTTTTCTTAATTGAGGTCGATGTTGACAAAGTTGTCTCGCCGCTTAAGCCTTCCCAAAACTCCACCTAAGTTTACCTTTTCTAGAACGACGGACTGGTCTGCTGCTGTACCTTCTCGCAATTCACAAAGCTAAACTACTAAGGCATATAAATCAGAAAGGTAACAATTACGAAGAAGGCACCGAAGAGACAAATTGCCAGCACAAACTGCGCCAAACCCATCTCCCCCTTCTTCAAAACGTCCATTTATCACTTGACCCTGTCTTTGTCATTGGTCAGCAGGACTTCGGGGGTCACTCACTACCTGTAGCCGTTCCACTGCCATCAGGTGACCCGAATTCCTTTTTCTACCCATAACTTTAAAGTTGCCTGACTAGCTAGAGCTGTTGAGGTAGAAACAGTTGCGCTGTGACAGTCTTTTAGGCGGTGGCTTGTCATAAATTACATGTATGTTGGAGAAAGGATTTCTGGTCTATCAACATGCTGTTGAATGAAGGTCACATTTCAAGAAATGGATTAATTAGTTTATGTATAACCCAATTTTAAGCCGATTTCACACTTGTTTTTGTCAGAGATTTGACGAATCTGCCTACATGCTTGCTTTATTGCCTCCCCGACTGCCTTTCAATTGCATTGCTCACTTTCTTTTCAATTGCCAAATGTGGCTTTGGCATTGGCTTTCCAAGCTCTGCCCCGATTTGAAGTAAAAAAAGGACCAACCTCTAACATGGACATGCAATTCCCTGGGTCTTGTCCAAAGTTTGTAACGGAGACTACATTTCGCCGTGTAGATAACTACATAGTCCATCCCCTCTTTTCACATTCACCCAAGGCACTTCTGTAGGTCGTTCTTTTGTCTTGGCCTTCTTGCAAAAATACAATTAACTGGTACGAATTAGGGAATTTGGCCTCGTGGAAAGAATTTCGCATGCTGGCTGCAGTCTCCGAATCCTACTAAAGGCTGGACGACTAACAACAGGCAGGGACAAGAAATGGTGTCCTCGCGTCGAAGTAGGTCCTCAAGCTATGCCATCAACTTGTTCCAGCACGCCACAATGCATGCTTCGGTGGGCATTCTATTACGAGGCACTATAAATCCAGCTATTTACATCAAACAATATTCCAGCAGCCATAGGAATGCGACCCAACCGAAGCAGCGCCCTGGGCTATCCCCAACCCCGCAACTAATCATCCCCCCAGGCTAAATGGGGATCTGTCTCTATTTTACCAAAAGTGCGTGATTTTGTACTTTGAGGCAACAGTCGGTAGTCTTTGATGCATTTCGAGGCCATAACGCCCCAACGACATTATGACTCTGTCCTTTGTACTCCACAGTCTGACAGTTGATGACACAGGAGTAATCGAATTCCAGCAAAGCGTCAGTCCTAAGGAGTGGACAAATTTTTTTTGACCTAGGTGAGTGTTTTTCACTCTATTCAAGTATTATTCTATTTTTCTTCTTTTTTTTGAAATCTTTCGCTTCAGATTAATGTGACGCCCCCAGTTCTTGGACATTTTACCCCTTGACAGGGCTACATTCTCCCGTCCGATTGGTGATTCGCATGTCTTTTTCCCCACTTCTTTTCCTTTTTTTGGCTTTGCTTTTACATTACCACATTTCAAACTAATCAGACTTTTGTCACTTAAAGTATAGTCAACTTCAGCATCTATTAAAAAAACTTTTCTTGACGATTAGTGCATCGACTGGTTATGAAATTTGAAGAAGTAAATACAAGTAGTTGCTTAAATCGAACCCAGATTGCTGACGTTCCTCTAAAGAGGGACGCATTCTGTGGGAGTACTACCCAGGGTAGCGGATATCCCCTACCCACGCTCGTGTCGTAGACCGGTCCTGGGTCTAGACACCGTTAATCAAGTTGGTGGCCAGCACCAGATTCCACCCCTAAGTGCATGAACGAATGTGCAGCGATGTTCAGTACCATATTAAAAAACATTTTTGCCTATTTTTTACTGAGAGACAATAGCACTGTGGTAAATGTGCATACGAATCGCTTGCATGTTTTCACTGGCATGCAGTACTAACCCTGTGCCGCCCATCCAACTGATACAGGTGTGGTGCAGAATACTTGCAGCAATGAGGTGTGTCCATTCTTGTTTCCAACCGTTTCTCTGAATAAGATTTATGGCTATGAAGAAGTAGGCCCAACAGAAGTAAAACTCGGCTGTTGTGCTGAGACTGCTACAATAATGACTGTGAGTAATGCTAAAGTTGGAATGAGGACAGGAAAATAAAACTCTAGGGAGCTGGTACATTTGCAGACATATTTTTCCGACAGATGAACTGTTTCCCATAAAATGTCATGTTTCAAATCGAATGACGCTATGACAAGGAGAACGCCGAAGGATGAAGTCCACCTGAGTTCCGCAGAGTTTGTTCTTCACACTGGTGCAGGAATGAGGACGATCTCGTACAACCGCCTTATTATTGGTGACCAGGTAGATTGCTTTCATTGATGCTCACTAAGATCAAATGAATGAGGCGATTAGAGAAGCGCAGATTAGGACAAAGCACGCTTATCTAATGTTCGCGAAGACAAAGCTGCCAAATTAAGGTGGACGGGCTAACTTTAATGCTGTAGCCACCTTAGCGGTGCTGCACTCATCCAAGAACCGACGTGTTTGCCCACATAAACATTAATCAAGAGCTGTAGTGTGGTAATGAAGTCTCTTGCAAGAAAATACGTAAAGATGTAGCGGCCACAGGGAGACAGACTCAATCATCCCATAGTAAAGTGCTTGAATGGTATAAGATTTAGAGGCGGCTAATACCATAATCATTCCGGCCACAGTGATTGCAACGCAAAGCGTCCCGTTGTGGCTGTTACCCGTCGAGCAGCAACATGTTCCGAAAGCCGAATCATTCTGCAAAAAATGGCCAAACTTCATGAAGATTAATTCTCACTAAATGCTAAGGCGGGTTCACTGTTTCGCACCGACTTCTTCCATAACGTAACCGCTTCTTGTAAATTGTTTTCTTTCCTCTTTTTCTGCATTACTATAGGTCTGAATTTGTCCTGCACTCTTCTCATGACACCCGATTCTGGTTTCAGGCAGTCGTTAAGTCATGAGGTGAATGTCAGATCCAATGACTGTTTTTTATAAAAAAGTAGACGCTTTCTGTTGCAAACAATGCTAGACACTTGGTTTGAAATGCTTCACCGTAAATCATTTTGGGGGACAGAAGTAAATGGCCCTCCCGTGTTCTACCCCATAAAGCCTGGGTCACTTTAAATGCCAACCCAAAATTCACCTTTATATCCTAGCTTTTGGGCAAAAAAGACGCAAAATTTTAATTTTATTCCCAAGACTAAAGCTGCCGTCATTTATAACGATAAAGTGAAGGTCTAAGACAACTTGAGGGACTTTAATCAATGACTTATCACGCACAGACCGATTTACCCGCGCCTCTACAAGGACAGATGTGTTGACACCAAGCATATTCATTATAAGTCATTCTCGCCTGCTGAATTTCACATATTTCCGATGCATGACAACGTCCTGACAGCAGTGCGATCACTTCTAAAGCCGGTATCGCGTGGGTAACCCTTGGGACAGTTTTGCCTCCTTTAACACAGCGCTATTTTCTTACGCCTAATTCAACCGTCTAAAATCTGGTATCCACTTAATTACCATGGCATACTATTTCAGTTCTGGAAAAGGATTACTTTCGCACAAAAGTCTAGACAAGCGCCGAAGGCGCACCGAGTGGGTGATGAGGTTTATGCTGTTAAAAATTACAAGGTTTATGCTAATTTTCCTTGTCTTAAACTGAATAATTAAGAACTGTAAGTGTAATACTTTTGCCCTTTAAATGTGCTTTGTAGACTAGAGTCGGGATAACAATTTGAACCCCTTCGTGAGTCACCGTGGTCGCTCCTCATAGCTTGACACGTCCTCGTCTAAGACTTTCCGACCTAGTTACCCTATGCTATCCTTTGACCTATAATAAAGGTGTCTGGAAACGACCAACCTTCTCATTCTAAGGGTGGAAAAAGGAAAGAGAAGGAAAAGGGAGAACCACCCGCAGTAGTAGTAAAAATTGGACTCCTTGCACTTTAACAAGAAAATTTCCCACTCCTTGCTTAAAGACTGCTGCTACCCATTCTCCCTCCACTACCCAAGGAATCCTCGAGAATGTGACAAGTTATTTGCCGGCGAAATCAGTGTCATCATGGTGTCAATAAAACCAAAGCTGCGAAGTTCACAAGATCCGCGCACTTAAAGGCACATTTTAAACAACTTGCTATGTGCTGATGATTCATAAAATGAGGTGAGTATTTACAGATGCATAAAAGATTCTGCACATTTTCTCACTGTTACTTTCTAATTTAAGAGGATAAAAGTGTTGATATTTCGTCGATTATCTCATCCACCTTCAATCTCGAACGCCTTGTGCCGTGTGGTTGCCTGCAATCCCATTAAAAGGATCCTGTTTTGATGCTATAGAAGTCGCCAATGTCGTGAAAAATATGCGGCTTTCCAATTGAATTCGCGCCCTTGTTCACTTCCTCCCGATCGACTGATAGCACGTAAAAGTGTGTGCTTCAAGTGAGCCAGTCCAAGGCTAGTGCTGTGGTACAAGTACCGCGAGACCGCAAAACCACTTCGCGACCTCGGCACTGTCCTCCACTCGACCACCTATCACGGGCATATCTTTGTCTGACTGTCCATGCTCGTCGGTGAATGAAGTCATCCGCATTGAAGTTCGGACCTACTCACACCCAAACATCGGTTTTGACCACTTTGATTGAGAAGATTGAATTCTTGAGTTTATGACATAATATTTAGTTTTAGGGGAAGGCATAGGAGGACATGAATGGTAATATTGTATAAAGATTTGAAATTTAAAAGGCGGAATGCGTCCTTTTTTTCACATTGTTCAAGCGAGACGAAAGGTTCTGTGAGCTTTCAAGCTGCATCACGTTGCAGTGAGTTACTTTTTCCTGAGATTCGGTAGCAGCAAAATTGAGTGGGTTGAGTGCATTCCACAATTGAGGCCCTTTTGTGAATGCATTACGTGAAGTCAGTCGTGATTGTAGCGTCCCGGTACCTCCTTGAAGGCAAAAGGAGGCCGAATTTACAAGCAGAGGCAAACCGGCTAGGACATTATGGCCAAACAGGCGACCGAAACCGGCAGGCGGAACTAAAACAAGGCCTTACAGTGATTGATATCATTTGGTGGTCAATTTACTTCCCACATCTCATCCAAGTTTGGCCTGGCACTTTCCTACGCATTCGGTCCGAAGAACCGATGATCGGGCTAGTTGGTGGGAAAAATTACGCGCTTCTCTACGACTTCATAATACATTCTTTCCACACAAGTACTTCTGAATAGCTCGCAGTTTGATTGGTAAGAAGTATTGAAGTGTCGGGATGGCTAAGTTAATAGGAAGGTTGCGAGGCCATCCGCATGGACTACAGGTCACGCCACAGAGCGGAAGCACAACCCGCAGAGTTTGAAGCGCCCACACGGTTAAATGCACACAGTTAAACAAAATATTCACCAACCTGCATAGCTCATCTCTTCTCCCCTTAAAGCGTCGTTCCCCGAGGTGGTCAGTATGCAGCCGGCGAACCAGAGACACCAATCACTCAGTTTACTGGCAATGTGGGTGCGGGTCAAATCTTTCAGCGTCACTGATGCACACTCGGCAATGGCATTGTCTCCAAAGTTGTACGAGAAAACGAAGACTTCATTAGCTTCATATTACTCAAGCCTAGACAACACTCAACAACGAGGACATCTCGAGAGCCAATTCCTAGCTGTAGGAAAATTGGACCAAAAGTAGAGCAACTTATTAAAGCACACCATTCAACAGGACCAATGTTTTGCATCCACTTTTCCTGGTGACCTTTTTTTTTGCTTTTCAATGCTGTCTAGCTATCAACCCATCCGGGTCTTATTCAGCCACCACTTGCTGACTTAATTTTACCTCTCCACATTGGCGCTGTCGACAGTTGCACAAAAGATTTCGCCAACTGGTTCAAGTGCGTTGTCGCTTTATAAATGTTAACAGCCGTCTTCGCTGCCAAAGATAGACGTCAGTTTGTAACTCCCATCCATAGCGAATGTCCTTCTTCTGCCTCGGAAATCGGGTTTGTTGTCTACTTTGCCTGCCGCTGTCATCAGTGTAGGCGCCTCAAGTCGTGGCCGAAAGCACTACTTGCTTAGGCAAGGAGGCTACTAGCATAGCTGTAGGGCAGAAATGCAACGAGGTTAATGTCTCAGCCGAATTTGATACGCCTGGTTATTCCTGTCGCATCCGGAGACTTCCTTGAAGGCGAAGGCACAACACTAGTAGAAAATATCTGTTCAACAGAGCGAACAGGACTGCTGGCAAGGCTGAAGGCCGACCCCACGCGGCTAGGGCAATGTGGCCACCTTAGCGACCAAAACCGAAACCGGCAGTAAGGACAAACAAAGTATTACAATTCCCTCGAAATCCTGTGAAAAACTCAGCTTCACGATCGCATATGCGTGACTTTAGCGATTTTCGTTTCCGAGTCCGGCATCACAACTCCATGGCACGTGCCTTGCATCAGCTCATGGTGGATGCATGAGTCGAATCGTGATGCACGCAGTTTGAAAGAAACTGAAACAATGGGGCCAGTGCTTTAGAACAGTATTTTAGTAGGTGAGGTGATTGACTAATTTACTGACGTGTGATGTTGGTTTTGTTCGGAGGCTGGTTTTATAATCATACTTACAGATGACAAAGACATAGACACAGAGACCTGGGTTTTCTTTGCTTTATTTGGAAATATTTGCCACAGGATTAGCCTGCGTCATTATCCACTGCACCTCGTTTTAGTCCAACGCGTTGAAGCATGTCAGGAAGAATGCCAGAAGAGCTGCAAGCGCTAAGCTTAACGTGGTTCAAACGACCTCTTTCAGTTGCTCCAAAATATTTTTCGAAGGTTGATGCGGTTTCCCAAAAGCACTGCTTCATCATTCTCTTTAAGACGCCAACTGACGACATCGGCCGACGTAAAATGAGATTGCCACTACCAAAACCAGTTGAGCTACTCCTATGCATGCAAATTTTCACCTAAAATACCGGCATTTTGTCTTCTATCCTTCAGGATAAAAAGGGTTTCTAATACGATAGAAAAGAATGCGGGACAACCTCTTCAATCAGGGTGTCATTTTTGACCATATAATACAAATTGCCATGTTGATAGTGACTCATGAGAATAAAGGGCAAAAATGAACTACTACTGCGTAGAGCTGCTTTTTTCCTAATTCACATGGCTAAAATGAAGGAGATGCATGTTCGCCCTCCGTTTATAACTTGAGACGGCGTCCTGTAGAAATGGGGCTGAGGCTAGTACCAATGGACGCTGAATTCAATTTAAGTAGAGTTTAAAATGATTAGCCAAAATTCCTTCTCATTGTGACTTTGCTTCACCCACCGACTGTGCCAGTCCAGACGCGCCTTCACAGGCCTGACTTGTGACTGTTCGTCTCTGGAAGGCGTCCAAGAATTGCATTGACAAGAGTTATGTCAGTTAGACATAAATGCCCAAATCCAACTTACATCAGTGTAGAATTCCTCTACTGTCTACATTCACATAAGTCCCATCAATGTGCGCTCAAAGTTGAAATGAAGTTTCGGGATCAACGAATGAGGTGCTGGCTTAACCAGTAAGTGGGGCGTATCCAGCCACTAAATCTAGAAGTCCGAGTCGTCATGATGACAACTTCATCCCTGCAGAATAACTCATGAGCAATCCTTTCTACCTTAATCACCTACGAATCCAAAGACACTGTTCCCTGGAATTCGGTAGGTTCATTGCGGTGGACACTTCTACAAGGTCACTTCTAATCCCATTAAAAGGACCCTGTTACGACGCTATAGATGTGATACTTTGTTTTTTTGGATTGCCGGTTTCGGTCAAGGTCACAGAGGTGGCCATATTGTCCTAGCCGCGTGATCTGGCCTTTAAGCCATGCCAGCAGCTCATTTTCCTCTGCCCCAGTATTATGCCTTCCTTTGTCCTCAAGGGGGTCTCGGGATGCTATATTAATGGCAGCGGAAAGCGAACCCGATCTCCGCCGCTTGTGGCACATTGCAGCGGTGCAAAAGTGTATCTCTGACACCTTATAACAGAAGAGCTAAGAACGACGCATCTACCCATCCCCGTCTTCTACAAGAAATCTACTAACAACTGAAGCAACACTAGCCACGGACGTACAGATGGTCGGCAGGACCTCTTATTCTAAATTTTGTTCCCCAGTCGGACGAAACTCCAAGTACAATGCACTGCCAGGAGAGACCTCTGACGTTGGTGTCAAGCGTCGTTTCAATTGCATCAAAATGTCGGCGACTGACATGGTTAGCTCGAGGGTGCTTCTTGCAGCACTGACTACATTGTGATGGCTGACGCGGGAGGTGTACCAAGGGGCGCATCGGGGACGACGCTCGAAGGAGGAGAGGGGCAATGTAGTACTTTGTTTGTTTGAACTACCGGTTTTGGTCAGGGCCACAGAGGTGGCCACATCGCCCTAGCCGCGTTGGCTCGCCTTCAGACCATGCCAGCAGCTCATTTTTTCTGTTTGTTGAATATATATGTTCCGCCCTGGTATTTCGCCTTCTTTTGCCTTCAAGGAAGTCGCCAGATGCTACAATAGAGGTTGACCTTGTTGTAAGCAATATGCCAATTTTCAACAAAATAGCGCCCTCACCCACTTTCTCCTGATTGGCTGATAGCACATAGAGATACGCTTCAAGAAAGTCAACCCTCACTGACAGGACTTAAGACCAGTGCTGTGGCACAAACACCGCGAAACTGCGAAACCACCTCGTGATCTCGTCACTTTCCGCCACTCGACCGTCTGGTTGTCCATGCTCGTAGGTGAACGAAGACATCCGTGTTGAAGTTCAGACTGCTGACTAGGCAGTTTGGGGCTCGAAAGGATCCAAGACCCATCCGCATCAACACAGGATCACAATACCCAACTGTCCCTCCATCTGCACACCTAACTTCCAAGGCATCCTTTTGGGTTTCCTGTAAATTTAGCCTTAATGATTTCAGCTTGGGTATAAGTGTACCTTAAAGTCTTTCTGTTGCGTAATTTCCGCACACATCGAACCTCCAACCGCAGATGCTTGCAACCCACCACCGCCCGCTTTGATCTTGGCCTATGCGCCGTATCAGCCTAAGTGCTTCCAGTGAATCCAAATTCCAATTCTCTTTGGCGCCAAAAATCTGTTGCCTTTTATGCCTGACTATCAATGGATGAGCATCAGTATTTGGACATTCACGTATCTAGTTACCATTTTGGAGTGGCCGTGGTGCATTATTTTTGCCCGTATTGATGCCTTCCTTTATGATGCTGCATTTCCTCTTGTGTTGCTATTGCATTTACCACTGGTCACAGACTCGTGACACGCATTCCTTGGTGATTTATCATAGGTGCCTGCTCTAATTCGCATCACCAACTGATTATTCGCATTGCATTGCATAACTGTGAATATGTTGTGTCTCTTGTTGACCGTAGCAGATGATTGTCCTTTGAGATTCGGTTGAAAGCACACAGTTGACGTAGCCTTACAATGAGAGCGAAATAACTACAGTCCGAGTTGAGGAATGGAGAGAGCTCATGCCTAGAGGAGACGTCATACAATGAAAATGTCGACCAAGACAACTCAGACACGAAATATTCATGAAAGTGGTTTACTCTGGCTGGCGAATTCACAATCCCACGCGGACTCCAATGGCTTGTCTGCGGACGCGTTTCTCCGCGCACCTTCCAACCACCGCCAGCACAAAGAGCCTTCACCACTAACTACCACACAGGAAAGGCCGACAGACATAGAAAAGCTTGATCCATTCTAGAAAGCGAGTTTCGGGGGATAAAATTC
Source organism: Taenia hydatigena (assembly GCA_036345935.2). Taxonomy (NCBI): domain Eukaryota; kingdom Metazoa; phylum Platyhelminthes; class Cestoda; order Cyclophyllidea; family Taeniidae; genus Taenia; species Taenia hydatigena. Next base: position 702,756 of record JADWOT020001561.1, on the reverse strand, counting down.
GAAGAGACCCCGCAGAAGTGCCTGAGGGAAGCCATGATTTGATCTTTGCATTAGAAAATAAAAGCAGTATAGGATTCAGGAGAAAGAGATCCACCTTTACGAGATGTCACCAGGAGAAGGAAAATTAAGCACACAGCCCTAACCACCACTCTCCTCCTTTCACTTCTAGTCGTCAACTCCTCAGTCCACTTCTCATCTACTCGGTCGTATCACTGTCCAAGGTTGACGCACGGATACGCTACAACCCACCACTCAGCCAAATGCCGTCAGACCCAATTCAGTGGCGGTTCTGCCTGAGAGCGGTCATGAGACCGTATCCCTCCACCCCCCCACCCTCACTGTTGTAGTGTCCGTCTTCCCGCGGCTCCGTCTTGTGCCAACAATGGGGCAGGGATCACGAGGTATGAGGCATTTCCTCGCCTCCCTAGAATAAGGAGAAGACATTCCTACCACCGGTTCACTACTCATCACTTCTGACGGTTCGTGAAGTTTAAGAAGAAGTTGCTTGGTGATCAACTTCCACTTCGGTCGACCACACACACAAAGCATGATCTTCAGGGGATTAGATGAGGTGAAATGCATGTTCTAAGCGTGGAATGGGTGAGAGGTGATAAAAAATTTGGGCATGATTTCGTTGTATCGACAGGCCCTTTTGCCACGCTCACCAGGTACTGCTTCCAGACTGACACAGGTGTCCAAGTGCAAGAGGGACTTCCCAACAAACATTTAATTCTAATTTTTACTACCTTAAAGTTCCCACATTGTCTAAAGAATCTACCTTTCTTCACTTAGCTTCAGTTGGTAGGATCGCAATCAAAAGCTGCGTGAATTCAGGCTTCCAGTTCAAATTGATGGTATTCTACTGAGTTACTTCTACGTCCCCTTTTTTCCCCAATTTTGCCTGCAATAACCTAAATTTACAGCTGTCGTCGTGCCGCCGGTCGACTCTTTCCGCTTGAACCTCCCCAACATCCATGCACGCCTATTCCCTCCTTCCCTCTCTTTTTCTGCCACGCCGCTGACTACAAGTTGCAATGCCATCCGCAAGTAAAAGATGGAGCTGTGTTAAGAAAATTGGGAATGGAATGCAATGTTGTGGAATGTCCCCACTTTATTGTTGAGAAACTAGACTGAGGATTCAACACCCCTTAGACATCTTGCATCTTCGGACAAGAGAGAGGGACTGCAAAACATCCTATAACAGGCATACCTTCGGCATCAAATTTTCATTGGAACACTTGTCATTAAAGTGACACGAAGAGGGCGGAGATCGATGTGGCTGCCAAAAGCCGCTGCTTTCCCGCATATTCACTCGTTAAACCAAAAAAAATGGTCTCCATCCGTGACGTTTAGGTCCGCTATCCATCCAATACCTGTCTTCACTTGATGCTGCCTCCAAATTGACCCTCGAAGCGTCCAAGCATACCAAAGTGAAGGAACATTTGTTATGAAAATACAGAAGCGCTCCAATGATGCTGCGACATCAACTTGGCAAATGAAGCTCTAGGCAACAGAAATCGAAGTGATCTAAATCAGGAATAGCATTCATTTTCCTATTTTTCAATTCGCTAGGTTATCTGCCTTTATAAATCAAGCAAAACAATCCGTTACCATAAATAATTCCTTAGGTAACCTGAACTGCTGGGAAGTTCACAAGAAATTTGCTTAGTGATTGCCTTGGAGTTCCAAGCTCTACCCTCCCTTCGGCCTTTTAAGGATGGTAAAAAAATGGAGGTAAGAAAAACTCGAGAATTCGGGGCCTCCCTCTGTTGAAGTACATCCACAACGGGCAGTCATTTAAACACTGGGAGAAATTGAAGGGCATTATCGCGCCCAATCCTCACACATTCCCAAGACTCACCTTCATGTTAGATTCACCCAGAAGGCCAACAGACATTAAATGGGTTAGCAACTACTGATAAGCTCAAGGTCAATCAGAATAAGCACGAAGGGAACCAACTCGAGGCGCCAGTAGCCAGCCCGCGACTCAGGCACGCCGATCTGTGATAAAGACGACGATGCTGAAGCCCTCATCCTTCTGTCATACTAATTCCAAACTCGGCAAGGAGGATTGCAGTTTGTAATGAGCATAAGTTTCCCACTGTTATAACTAGATTTGGTGGCGAACAAAGACTGCTTCAGAATTCGATCGGCAAGCACAAAATTAATTTCGGAATCCAATTCACTCATCGAGTGAATAAATTGTGTGTCCATTTCTATTACTGTCTTCTAACACCACTTAGAATAAGGACCGTTAAATTATTGAGAAATAAATCCTTTATTCACCTCAGTTGAATAAGTTTTGAACAGAAGGTCCTTGCTTGAGATGTTCGCAAAAGCGGGTTGGAAACACTACGAAACACGTAACCATCAGAGAAATTGCTTGAAATTAACTTAATAAATCGCCAAACATTGTTTGCAAACTAGAAAATTTACATGCACAAGAAAGTGTGCGTTCAATATCGGTGCCACAACGTCAATAAATTAAAGAAATGGTGGTGTCATAGAGACACCACCATTTCTGCTTTGCGATTCACGAGAAGACAAGCTGCCGTCGAAGAACAAGCACAGAGTCAGAGTTATGGATTAAAGTGCGCGAGACCCTCGGTTCCCCTGCGAGTCTTACAGATGCGACTTTCCGTGTGGACTCGCAGCCTCATTGCTGCCATATCCCTTGCAAATCTTATTCATATCGAGAAAGAGGGGTTGTTTTAAATGGGGAAAAAACTCTTAACTAGAAATCAGTCATTTCGGGAATTCCAATGTACACAGCTGTTTACATAACCAAGGCATTCAAGGGTGCAAACAGATATCCACAGGAGGTCGTTCATATAGCCAGGCGATTAAGTGCTAGCGTGGGAGTGGTTAACACATTCCGCACTTGGAAATGAACAGGTAAGCGCCACTAAGGGCAATGTTCTAAAGAGGCATATTTTTCGTTGGCACAAATATGAGAAATACCTGAAATCCGTTTTATGGACAACGATTACCCCGCATCATGGCCTTCGACAAACTCGTCAACTCCAAAGAAAGGTCAAAACTTCTCCTGTTAGAGTCACATGTGACACCATGTTTTCTTATCCGAGACTGGCGCTGCAAACACACGAAATGTGCCCTCTATCACAATTTGTCAACAAATTGCTTGAGTTTTCATCTGTGAAGGTGGAGTAGTTCCTAAATAAAGATCATATCGAAGAACCGAATCTCACAAACCAATACCCTCATTGATGTTCCTGTGGGAAAGGAATTACCAATTTGCAGTGATAGTTCACTCATCGAAAAAAAAACAAACCTTTGAAGGGTAATATAGCTCATTTTCACATGTGATAAGTCAGAAAAATCTACAGAAACCAAGATGAAAAGAGATGACGTACACTGGATAATAACATAATTTGATTTTACTCGGACCAAGTAGAAAACAGCACTATTTCTTAAATATCGAGTTTAATAAGAAATAAGGCTTCGTTTAAAAAGACACAATAGAGTAGCAATCACAAAAATAACCACAGGAAACAAAAGCAAAAAGAATTGCAGGAAAGATGAGCGTATTTATCTGCTTGAACTTGTGCAAATGACCCTAGACGAAAGTCAGTGCAATACTTCGCCCATAAATCGTCTACTGCAAATAGTTTAAGTAGCAACTGGTTTGACGTCTGCTCTGAGGCCAATTCCCGATGCTAAAGTGGACGATAACACGAAATTAACACATGGTTAAGCTCTCCCCAGTCAATGCAGACCTAGCATCCGAAAAACAAGGCAGTACGCAGTAATGTAACAAAGCGAGTATTCCTGCTGAACACAAAAATTCTAGGATAGCTCTTGGAAGCTAGGACTTTTCTGATTCCGACGGTAAAGTTTCCTATTAATACTACATTAAAACAGTCTTCATACCTGTACTGAGCCTCAAACAATCACGACTCAAGGGTAACTTAACAGGATGACTACATTTGTGCGAAATCGCACCGAATTTCACTCAAAATAATTGTACTTCAGTACCCAAAATTTCACATTTCCGCAACGCATTTAACTTGAGATTCTGGTGGAAATCTAGGTATGAATCCTTTTTCCGCAAACTAAATTTAAAAGGCAACATTAGAAAGCGCACAAAAATAGGGCCAATAAAATCGGACTATGAACATAAAAATAAACGATTCCAGAGTCATAAATGCATCGACCCGTTACTCTTACCTTTTCTATTTGCACCACGCAGCGCGACATCGTTGAAACGATGATAGAGAACTTCGCCACCAACTAGCAGGCAGTATGATGTCTGTCTGCCCCAACTAGAGTTCTAAATTCTTCATCTTCTTTTGTGATATGTCTTCTCCATGGCTTCGTTTCAAATATTAATGCCGCCGAGATAGAACTACAAGCCACTAAGAGATAATGCTGTCATTTGCAGTGCACTGCTGAACACATCATTTTGTGCTTCAACAAAACTGATGCTAAAAATGGCACGAATTCCAGACATGTCTATGAGCTATATAGAAAGTGGTAGAAAATAAAAGGGAGTGAAATCAGAGGTCAAACATGGCATTCAATATCACGACACATAAACCTAATTGGCGAAGATCAAGGCAAGCCAAACAAGTGGATAAGAATGCCTGACAGTGAAACAAACACACATGGGAACCGGGCATTTCATCTCTATCAACCTTGGGAAGAGACCAAATGTAGATAAAGGCAATTTCAAAGCCACTACACTATATCTAAGGCATTTGAAAGCTGTGATTGCGTAAAATGACTGAATGGAATAAGATAGTTTAGTGCAATTAATATCATCTAATGACTTAATACAGAAATAATGGCAAAATCAGACAGGGAGAAACAGCACCAACATTCAGTTAAAGGATTGCCCAGAAACGTAACTAATAATGCAACTAAGAAAACTTACAGAACGTGAAAAGCACATAATCATGCCAAAGCAAGAGCGAATGACTACTTTTCAGACATGAAGGCAAATCGCGGCATCTATTAAAACAAATTCCACCTTATCACAAAGGAAAATGGTAAAATCTGACAGCTTGATGCACTGACAACGTTGGCTGCATACGAGAATCGCGTCTAAGATGTGAATAAGCCTCAAAGAAGGCACCGTGTAACTGGTTAAATCTAGCCCAACTATTTAAAAATATGTAGCAAATCCTTTAAAGAATGAATTCGTATTTAAAAACGTTCTCAAACAAACATTTAACGCTAATTGTTTACAAAGCCAAACTCTCTAGGAGCTTTAAGGGTGTTGGATTTTTTAATCCAGAACATTTCTTCGTTTGTAGGTCTTCCATGCTTTTAAGTCACACTCATTACCTTTGAAAATTATCTTTTGCAACTACGAGTTTGATACAAATTTTGCGTTTTCGTTAAGTAAGTTCAATAATTTTTGCATAATTTAACCGAGGTCCACAACGATGATGACATTGTTGCTCCTGTTAACGTGGTCCAATTCACCGCTTAGGAGCGCCCGTTTCAGTTTTAGGCTTTTGTTTGTAAGCTTCCGTACATTTGTGGTTGTTGTCCGTTAGTATAAGTTCTTCACATAGTCTTGCCTATTGTAGATTGGATTAAGTTTAAGTTCAATATTCTTGTCGGCAATGCTTTAGTCTACTACATCGCATATTATAACCTGCTCAACCCTCTGTTTTATCAGCATGACGATTCAGAAGTTGGAGTGAATCGTTATCGTGTTGGTGCTGGGCGTAATTCGATATCGGTCAAACATTCTTTCTACGTGCTGGGTGTCTTTGTGTGAATTTTTTCGCTGAGTTTGTGCATCGCATGCGAAGTGTCATTGAGGCTCCTCACGCGCAGTATTTTTGTGTTCATGGCCTAGGGTTCGATCCCAGGAACCTCTTCCAAGGAAGCTCAGTCATTTGAAACATGTTTCATGAGAGGGATTTTATAGGAAAGTCTATCACGACGTATGAGACTATGGACGATTTTGATGCAATTTTTGTCGTAATTAAAAGTTCATGATAATCTAAGAGCCTTGGATAATGAGGTTCGATCAATGAGTTCTATTGGTTTTGTGCTTAGTGAATTGAAGGAACTTAATGTAGAACCGATAATAACTTGCTCCATATAGTCTACCTTGTTAGTCACTCCGATATGGTTAATTTACTTGTTCCTGCTCATCATGGGCGCATAATTGGTGGCCTTTGTACGACATCTGGGTTGGACGCAGTTGCAAGATGTCTAGTAACTTCCAATCACTACTAATGGTCTCTAATCCAAGCAATAGATGCTATTATCACATTGGTTTGTATCCCTTTTTCGTTCAAGTGGTGCATAGTTTAGGCGCTGTGTTCAATTTGGCTCCTGGCTGCTAGTTTTCATGGGTTGTGTATTTGACCTACTCACTTGCGTCATTTAAGAACTAGTCCCGAATGTATTGATCTAATCATTCATTGTGCCATTTTTCTGGTCACTGCAGCGAAGTTTGAAGTTCAATGCTTTGGAAATGCGGAAGTGCGACTTCATCAGCGAACCTTTTTTTATTCACTAGATTTCTAATTGTTCAACCAATTTGCTGTTAACAAATTGTGCCACCACCACAGAAGCCCTATTTACTGTAATCATCGCGGGCAACGTGAGTGAGTTGTATACTAGCGAAGGCCCTTGGCTCGTTTGACAAAGTTACTGTTTTTCGAATTGTGGATCAAGAGGAACTCACCTTGCTAATTTTTCTAGTACGACTTTCGTTTTCCAAATTAGTTTCTCCTGCTTTATCTTACTGACTCACTCCCACCCTAGTGGGCGGTTTTTAATGCATTCTACCAGTGTTCAGCAATTGTTCATGTAGGCTCTGATAGTGATTGAGTGGCTATATTTGTATATGCTGTTGATATTCTGGTGAAGCCGAGACTTTGTTTTGTATCCATAAATCGGCTACTACGCTGGTGTTATTGTGCACAGCGTTGGGTGGTGATTTCCGTCCCGCTAACATGCGACATGCATATCTCAGCCCAGTCTAGCTCCATACTCAGTATGCTGGAGATTAATAGTAGTGAATGTGTGCATGAGGCAGTAGTTGTGAAATTTCTTGTGAATGGTGATGTTCGACGCATAACCGCGAATGCCCGCCCGTGTGGAAGGTTTCCGAAACATTGGGTACGGTTATGGGGCGCTGAACCCCTCGACGGTCATGCGGTTGTTTGGTGCAAACGTTTTAGCCACGATCGTACGTTGATAACGTTTCATGTCTTGGTGGTTCACTTCTCAAACCGCAATCTGAGTAGTCATTCCTATGAACATTCAGCTCTTAGTGTCCCTACCCATGCGCAACTTCAACTGCACAAGAAACGGATTTCTGTGGAAGCGCTAAACGCACCAGTCACGAATATTCACAATTTTAAAAAGTGAACACATGTTGGGTAACAGGGTAGCTTTACGCTCTCACTCAGAGCAGAAAATCAATGCTGAACTGAAATGAGGGGATTTTTAGTCAAGGAAGGTATGGACATCCTGGTTTGCGCTATTGGATGTGAAGAAACCTGGGTGCGAATGCGCCATTTTACTTCAGAATCCAAATGGAGACGTAAGCACCGCCACAACTGCAGCAGTAACGAAGAAGTACGGTGGTCTCTTCTAGAATGCATAGGTCATGCTGGCAATCCTTTTTACTTTTGAAGCTTTGCAGGCATGGTTTAATGGTTGGAAACACCAAATACGGTTTTCACTTCTTGTTCCGAGTTGACATGGTCGGCTTTGCACTATCGGTTGTTTTTCTTGACTTTAGCTTGGATTGTAGAACTGTGGATCGTGGAAAGGAGTTTTCTTTAGCCTCATTAAACCACTTGTTCTGATTGTTCAGCAAAATAGTCACTTTGCTGCCAATGGGCTATGCTGCAAGTGCTTGAATGTCAGTGGTTGAGGTCAGTCGAGGTAACGTGTGTTTGTGCTATGCGTTACAGCTTATTAGAATCAGGCAAGTGAGCAATGTCATTGGGCTTACCGGAGGCGAAGCCAGACACGATGGAGGAGATTTTCTCGGAGAAGTGTCAGCGCATTGAACTGGAGGCCTACAGTCTCTATCACTTTGACGAGTTGGTGATAGACGGACGCAGATACCAATATCGCCTTTCCTCCAAGGGTGATGTGATGACCGTGGTCTGTAGACTGGCAGGCCAGGATCTTCTTCTCGTCTCCGTGTGGACCAACATGGAGCACGAGAATCGCATTCGCGAGATCCACCAACACATCCTAGAACGCGAGAAAGCCACTCCCCCTCTTGATCCTAACCAAGGCAGGGGTCAGCCTTTTTTTCGTCTACTTTGACCATATCAGTGGACGCTTGCGTTCTTCATATCGACAGACAAGGTAGAACACTTAAGGGGCAATCACTCGTCTGTATCGTCCATCGCTGGGCAATTAAGTTCAGTAAACTTAGTCCCAAAGCGGAAATGATGTCAGCACAATCTAGCACAATTTCACTAACCTTTCTGAGGCTGCGGAGTTTTAACCGTTTAAGCGTAATATCAGACTTATGAACTCGTAATGGCTGTTGTTTTAGACTGGTTTGATTACTAAAAGTGAAGTTTAATTTGGTTTAATACACCATTTATCGTCTTACTGTCACAGATGAAAATAAGCCGAAGATTCACTGGCGCTGGAATCGCCACTGACAAATGCGGATTTAGATTGAATCGATCTGGGTTGAGAGTCGTTGTGCAGACTTGGTCGCCACTTGAAATGGATGCTCGCGAATCACTGTATCTATTTTTATCCACCTCACAAGAATATCTCGTTTTATTTTTTTTTTCAGACGGTTCAACCGCACCAACATTTAAAGGTTTTGTCTTCAACCGTTTCTACTGATGCGGTCGGGGTGGATGTTTGCTTTTCCGTTGAAGTTTCCTTCAATAACCGACTTTTAACTTGCATCGCAAGGGCCGGCGGTTTATCTAGGTTATTTTCGGTGTAAATAGAATATATCGGCGTTCACTAACTCTATGCATTTAAGATATTTCTTGTTTTAACCTTTGTAAAATGTACGTTTTGTATAGGATTCATTCCTTCCCTTTAATGTGAAGAATAGTCTTTTTAGCCATCCTACTTGGGTGTATGTCTTTGAAAGCCATCATCAAGCCGGGATGTCAGCTTCAAGTGAAGTATAGGCTGGAGCAGATTGGATGCCATCTGTTCATTGACACCAGGTCAGATTGGTGGACTAGAAAATGCAGCGCTGATTGCCAAAAGCATCTTGGTTAATCCTAGGAAGTTGGGGGTCGTTTATGCATGAAATGCAAACTCTCGCAGACAGTGGTCTTCCAGTGTGGCGCACACATAAGCGTTTCAATTTTACTTACTGGTTGGCGGATTCGACGTCTGGATGTGATTCGAGCACTTCGAAGGTACCTTTCGTGGCTTATCAGTCGGCAGCACCATCTGACATTGAAACCGGGATCTAGCTAGTACCGTGGCTTGCAAGGTCAGTGCATAAATTCATGTACTCACCGTATGTCACAATCACCATCTCTAAACGGCGGTGGCGAGTTCGCTCAATTGTCCAGTCGTCGCGCGGAATGTGCACAGCTGTCTACTTTCAGGGTCTTCACGCGTGGCGATCCCACTTTTCCTGTGAAAAGCGACACAAATTGATCGAGGAAACAGTGGATAAGAGGTCAAGGCGGAAGTAGCACCTTCAAACCACAAAGTAGCATTGAATCTATCCAAAACTACAATTGTAACAAGGCTAATAGACAATTAAGCCATGGTTACTCGTTTGAGGCTCGTAGAATCGGGTCCTTGATTCGTAATGAGGTACTTCGAATTCCTCTACCCCAACAGTTGGGCTGGTCATTCGTTATGGTGAGCCATTACCTACCACTATGGCTTCTGATTACCCAGGTAACCGAGACCAAATCACAAGGAAGGGTAATATGGTCTGCATGGAGGGCTGAGCGTCATCCAGCTTATTGACGTTGTGATCAAGTTTGGCGTGTGAGCACGACTTCACTCCTCAGGTCGCGTATCCAATCACATAAACTCGTTGCGAAAAAGATTTGTGGATCTTCTCTTGGTGTTGCACGTGTTTGAAGCTAAAAGGTATTCTTAGACAAAGAAGGTAAGCACAGTACGAACACCACACCCATTGGCGTCTTGGAGTCGGCGCACAGCTTGACTCACTCTCTGGGTGATAGCTGGCACTATCAGCACAACCGATCCTCTACCCCCATACGCTCTCCTTAGCAGAGAATGCGAAGATCGGGAATCTCAACCACCCAACAGGTGATGCAAGCTCCTCACCACTGTCTTCAGTGCTCCCTTGCGACATATCTCGACCTGTAGAAGCACCTGCTACGGAAACGACGCTTAGGAGAAGGGAAAAGATCCACGCACCCCAACTTTCCCGCAGTGTGGTGCTACCAACCCTTCTTCCATAACTGCATGCCCTGTTGCGTACCCAGACCACCTTCATTCTCATTCAGCCCAAACCCACAAATAAGGAGACCAGACGTGTAGAGCAGACTTGTGAATATATTTATAGTGATGCTCTTCGAATGAGGACAAGAGAAAGAAGAGAGAGGGAGAGAGAGAGAGAGAGATACCAGTGTAGGGGGCTGAGTCAACAGGTGTGAGCGGGTAAGTATACAAGGCGTGAGATTCGACACTGTTTTTTTCTGCAGTCTGTCTCATTCTGATTTTAGAGTTGGGGCTACGCATGTACTTAGAGCAGTAGTAGTAGTAGTAATATGTATATATACACAGGAAAGGAAGTAGGGAAAGGGAGAAGAGGAGCCTATTCCACGTCTTCTACATCAGCTGCCACAGAGTCGAAATGCGATGGTAGAACGGCTAGCCTTCCATTAGCCAATCAACTTCACAATTGCACCACAAACATGCCCCGTGATGAGGGCTGGCTACCTGTCACATAGACCGATGCACGACCATTCCTTGCTGTCGAATATAGCCCATTCGGTTGGACTTGGGACTGCTGTTGTTGCTGATGATGTTGAGGTTGAGTTTGTTGTTGTTGTTGTGGTGGTGGTGGCGGTGGTGGCCGTTGCTGCTGCTCTTGGTACTTCCTTTGGTAGATTTGTTGTGTCTGCTCATACCCATTCGTGCCGGGAAACGGAGCCGGAAATTGTGGTTCACCTCCGTTGTAAGGATAATTTTCAACGTACCCTCCTCCCCCTTGCTGTTGCTGCTGCCAATAAGGTGTCGCAGTAACCGGCGGAGATATCTCCTTAATACTCGACGGAGCCATTAGCGGTGGGCTCCATGTGGACGGCGTCTGCGGAGATATCCGATCCTCCTGTTTTAGTACCCCACTGCCGCTGCTGCATACTGAAGGATCGGGTTTAATGATGTCATTGCAAAAAGACTTTTGGTGCCACTTTTCACTCCCTGCTGCGGTTGTAGTTGGAGTATCTCCGGGAGGAGAAATTTGGGAATTCTGGTAGTGTGGAGTGTACTGTGTTGATGAAGTAGCGTTGTCCGTTCCTCCCAGAGCTGTGTCCATCTCCGAACCGGTGGCCTCCTCTTCCTCCGAGTTGCTGGAGGTTGCAGAACTCTCGCTGTCTCGATGCTCCTTCACGCCTGGATGGCGCGATGTTGGAGCTCCTGAAGACGAAGGATTCCTCCTCTGCTTGTATTCCATCAATAGTGCCAACATTCGGTTGAAACCCCGAGATTTCGCCTCGCTTATCGGAGAACTGTCGGTGTAGTCGAACACATCGATCACCGCATGATGTTCCAGCAGGATTTGTGCTGCTTCTAGAGAGTTCTCTCTTACTGCCAACATAAGTGGGGTTCTGTCACAGTCGTCCCTTGCTTCTAGCATTCGTGAGAATCCTTTCGTATGCGAGATGCGAGTTAAAAGCGGCGCTGCATTTAAGACTGCCGCCCAGTGAACAAGATTTCTACCCGTCTCATCCACACCTTGAATAGAACAGCCCTCGTCTAGCAAGAGTTTGGTGACCTCTGTGCACCCAGCTTTGAGAGACACCATCAGCGGTGTTGATCGTCGAGACTCCACGTGCCTTGTTCGGCGTCGAGCTTCTGTGGAGGGCTTTTCACCAGAAGTTCCGGCGCCTTCCGCAGTGGATACCGGAGGTACGGACTGTGAGCTAGCAGCACTTCTACTGCAGGTGATCGCCTCTCTTTCCAACCGATACAGTGCCGTGGTAGTTTCGAGACCGTCAGTAGCTGCTGAGGCTGTTAGGGGAGACCTACCGTCTTTGTCCAGACAGAGAAGAGCAAGAGTCTTCTCAGCTGAAGCCGAAGTACCCTCCTCAGAAACCAGAGTCCCACAAAGCCGACGAATCGCTCTTGCACCAACATTCATTCGAGCAGCAAGGTGGAGTATCGTTTCCCCATTCAAGGGATTCCGTGTGGTAACAAATGAGTCCTGTTGTTGAAGCTTTTCCGCCCCACTGCTAATGCCACGAACCGTGGAGGTGGTTCCAAACATCACTTGGTCAAAATCAGAAGCCTCCACAGTTGAGAAGGATCTTTTCAGGTGGTGCTGATGCATATACTGCTGTTGAGGTGGCATAGGAGGAGCTAGGGAGTGCTGACTGCCTCGTATCACCATTTCAATTTTGGAAAGCGCCTCAGGACTGAGGGGATGAAGACCGTCGGAGGCTCGAATGGTGCTGGTCAACTCCGCAGTGACAGCGGTTGCAGGATCACTCTGCTGAAGGGGACGAGTGCTGGAACTTTGGAGGGTGGTGTAGCCCCGTTGGTAGCTTTCTTGGGGCAGGAGACCGTGAGATTCCTCTTGGTAGCTCTCCTGAGTTTGGATATGAAAAAAAAGTTGATAGCGCATCAGCATCACCTAGCTCTTCTAAGACGTTAGTGATAACGTTCGCAAACTTTGACGGGTAATGAATGATGCCTCCAAGATTCATTCAGACGCCATGCTAGCGATGATGAGGCTACCAGAACTACCCGCAACTTCCTTGATGCTTTTAAATGGAGACTTGTCCCCAAGACAAGTGTGTTATTTCGCAAGTTGCACTGGTCAGTGCACACTGTGGATTAGTCTAGATAACCCCTAATCAAGATGGCAGAATACCGTGGCAGAGAATGTATGAATAGAACAGCGAAGTGTCCCGTCAACGAAGAGAGAGAAAACAAACTCTAACATCTACTCGCACGTAGGACTTCACGTACAATATAACAATGACGGAGTGCTAAGCCACAAACAGTTAGGCATTTAAATGCTGCAGATGCTTCAAAGACATTCAGGCGCCAACACTCCAGTGACGATAAGATCAATGGCATTTACATTCCCAGGCTACACTAGAGTGGCCATGTGTGCTAACAGTCGGAGATCCGATTGAACCATAACTTTTACCGGGAATATTAGAAGCGAACGATTCTATGGGGACGGAAGAAAACACAGCAGTAGATCACGAGCACGCTTTGTACTAACCTCTACAGAGCGATGAAGTAGGCTGCCCCATTAGAGCCCAAGTGCACCCCATAAGTATAAATGTAGCCTCTGGTGTCAATCTAAAACTCTTGATTCGACCTAAGCATCATTCGGATCGTTGCTGGATAAAAATCTCGGGTTTAATGCTAAATATGGTCTGCCTAGTATCTGAAGAGCGAATATAGGAAGCGGTCATTCTTTTTCCCGAAAAACACTCTAGAAAACATGATATTTGCGAGCTTAAGACACCCTTCGCTTTTCGTCGATTATGCACCAAAAGCCGTTTGGGAATGCTGCGGTTGGTGGGATGAATTCTGATACAGAATTGAAGTGGATTAGGAACTCTAGACGATTACTAAAAACCTACGGTTGTAGAGGGTGAATATCGAGCCCGTTTGCCACCAGGATGAAGCAGGTCCTCGAGTTGTGAGGCAGTAGTTTTGGGAACAGACTTGTGGCCTTGTTGGAGGAGGATGCCGGGATCAGTGGTGAGCACAGGAGCCCTAGAATGTCCACCACCAGAGCCACTGCCTCCACCACCACCAGTGGAGGGAAAGAAAAGGGACGGCGGCGACCAGATTCCGTGGGTTCGGACTCGTTTACGCGCCTGTTTCCAGGGTCGACGTTGAATCACAATGAAGACGAGGAGGATAATCACGGCTAGAGAACAAAATTATGCCTTCTTCAGTTGTGCATTTAACCACGACACCACTAGTTTCTAAGCTCTTTCGTGAGTCGATAAAAAGACCACTTTCACGGGCGGTATTCCTTATGAAGTCTTCAGGGATAACCGTAGTCTACCATCCACAATGCTTGTGTGAGCTGGGTGCCTTTTTTGCATAATTCACCGCACCTCCCTCGCCTCCAAGTTAAAATGACAATTGTGACAATAGAAGAGACGGTGATAGCAGAAGCAGCAGAATTAGCAATTTTGCATGCACACGAATGCAAATGCACCTCACAACAACACCAAAGGCGGTGAGCCCTCTACCAATTGACGCCCCCAAAAACTGCAAATCCTAAAAGGGCTGCATAATTATGGCTCCTCCCTCTTCCCCCCCCCCCACTGTCGCAAAATAAAAATAAAGAAACCAGACAATCGCGTCTGTCCTAGCGTGACTTTCTGCATCAATGGAAATAAGACACTTGACGCAATGATGAGTAATGAAGTAGGATGCTGGTATCCCTTCTAGCCACTTTTGATTTCTCGACTCGTTGTGAAATCCTCTGCGGCGCACTACTTTCCTTCTTGGACAAGTTGTCTGCTGGAGGGAGTGGTCAATATTTAAAATATGGGAGACCCAAGGCTAAGATCAGGATAGCAGTTGTGGCAGAAAGCGATACATCAAAGCAATGTCGAGTGTGGATTGGAAGGAAGGTTGAAGTTTACAACTCAAACAATATTACACTGACAAAGAAATTATGCTGCTGGTGCAAGTGCTTAGCGATTTCGACCAAAGGGTAGCAGATTTAGTTTAGAGAAGCAAGACATACCAAAAGTATTTACTGAACTTAAGAAGGTATCTAACATAAAATCTTCCCCAAAGATGCGACTCCATGACACCTACTTAGGATAAGAGTGGTTTATGAGGAAGTGAACAACTTGAACATGGCGACCTCTGTCGTAGCCGAATTTCCACTTTCCATCCGTTCATTGCTCTTCCGATATGGAGTGGGTCAACCTACAAACATTAGATAACCAAGACTGACTCCACAGAGGAATTAATGGAAAACCACGAGCTACTGCCCTTCCTTAAACGCAAAATACGCTACCGTAGTGAATGCTGTGTGCCTCGGCTCTAAGTAGATCTTGCCTACCGAAATGCGTAAGGTCAAGTTGATACCTCGACTGTAGAGGATTATGGGTAGCTAGCTCAGGTAACAGTAAATATGGGGGCAAAGGCACTACTTAAAAAGCTGCAAAAATCATAATTTTGAAGAAATATCCCAGAAAAATCAAATAAGAGATGCAAGAGCCACAACAACGCCATTCTGCTCACTCGCGTCAGTCGCTTCACCTTCACTCCCTATCAGGCTCTCTAAGAAGTCGAGAATCACAATCCTCACATTTAAGTCAATGAACGAACGGAAGAAAGATTAACAGAGGCACATATCCGAGCTTTTTCCTTCCCACAACTTAAAGGGAGGAAGAGGAGGTGAGGATCAGAGGCCTGAATTCTAGGCGGGTCTATGCCCATATGCCTCACGTTTATCGTCATCCCCAAAAGCTGCACTTACAATGAAAAAAGGCCACCCTCTGCTTGTCCCCTCCCTCTAACCGCATACACCGCGGTGAGTGATGAAAAAACACAATGCAAAATACTGGAGAAAGATACTGCCTGTGATTGGTGAAACACACAAAACATGGACGCAGTGACCAGCCAGCCGGTCGGTTGTAAACACACGTGCAGCTGTTCGTATCTTGAGAAAGTGGTTTTTTACAGCCCTTCGAGGGACGGATTCCCCCAGCCTCTAAAACACGATGCATCGAGAAACCGTTAAAATACATGGAAATGATGTGGGTGTTCAAGGGACTTTGCCTCCCTTAAACTTATTCAGTGAAGCCTTTCTACACCCACGAGTGATCAGGAGTCGCGACTGAACATAAGCTGGCCGTTCAACAACACCCACGGCTTCAAGGCACATAATAGACCGCAAAATCGTTCCACTGTCAGATGCTAGGTCCAGCTGTCTCTATATTTAATAGGCATAAAAGCATCTTCTTCAAGTGTCTAACAAAAGGATTCAAAAGATTGCGCTGTCATGTATGAGCAATTACTCCAGTTTAAAGGCTCATAAAATATCACCCACTTAACATAGACTTTCGTCTTCTTTCACCTTCTCTCCAGCTTTCAACAACGGTAAATAAACTTATACTGAATTAACTACTTTGATATGGAAGTCGACTTCAGGAGAGAAGCCCTCTCCAATAGCACTTGCCTCACGAAATCAAACATTCATCAAACGGCCAGAAAACATGCAGGAATGCTTAGGCCAAAATCCATCAAGAACCACAAATGATCCGCCTTATCCAACGTCAACTTATAAATAATCGAAATACCTAAAGTGCTACGGTACAGTGTGTATCGAACATGCACATTACGATTTATGTGGTGGAATGCCCAACACCCAAATGAGCGGGCTGAGACAAGACAAGATAGCATACCAATGTCAGTTACCTTAGCCTGGCCAGCTCCGACCTGTCGATAAAACCATGCCATGTTTATAAATAGCTAAACTCACCACCTCGTCTCCCTCCCCCAGCGTCTCCAGGTATTACCAAAGTAGACGAAATAATTACATATGCATGAAAGGCTAATTGGCTACCGGCATTCCTATCACTTTGCAGGATAAGGCATTAGCCAATCAATTTTCGAATAGACTCACCCCCAGAGAGGACACAGAGAACGATGTAGAGACCAATAGCATCTTTGGATCTAAGAAATGGCAGACCACCGGGGGTGGTTGGAGTGGTCTCTCCTGGTGGTGGAGCATAAGGGTCGTTCGCCACCCATAGCTGAACAACGGGGAGGAGCAAGTCAACCGAGTTCGTGTCCAACGCAGCTTTCAAAGTGAGCGCTGCTTGATCAATGGATTCGTAGATCTCCCCAGGACTGGCTTGAAAGCCCTCAGGCAAGAGATCGACCAGAACAGTGGCCTGAAAAATAATGCGTCCTTATAACATTTCAGTAGAATGTTTTTGGAGCTTTGGAATATGGTTAAATACTGACTTGGATACGCCTGCCGCCGTCCACATCGAGAATGATGGGCTGCTGAGTTTTCTCGTCAATAGCAGGACGAACAACAGCACGAAGAAGGTCCGCAATGTGAGCTAGAATTGTCCTCTCCAGTGTTAAATAGGTGGATTTATCAGTGTTCAGAAGGAGGCCTATGTAACCCGTCCGAATATTATCAACTTGGAGCGAAAGGGGATCGATAGTGGCCAAGCAATCGCCACCATCAAATCCGCAAACAGGGACGTTACATTCCGGATGACAGACGCCGTCACCGTAGACAGATGTGCAGTGCTGTTTCGAGGGACAGGTAGACCTGCGGGGTTAAAGTGCTACTCATTAGCAGTGAGTACCGGTTGATAAGGCTGATTAGCATTTGATAGAGGTGAAAAGAGCGGCGAACTGCATCATACCGCATCACATGAAGAAAATTCCACCGCATGCGTACGCCTAATTAGGCACCCACGGAGGAGCTGAATATTCCCACGTTTTCTCAATTTACGGCATCTTTCAGTAAAAGTAATAAAAACCACCAAGCAGGAACACAGTGGTTTGATCGACTTGTAGTGACACTAGCGCTTCTGTGTGTGCCATTCAAAAAAGGAAAATTTATTGCTCAATTAATTGTATATTTTGCAGTTTTTACAGAACTGACACAATATCAGAGTGGTGCGCAAAACTGGTCGAGTCTTCAAATCAAGCCTAAGTCGGATCAGATACACAATATGCAGATCCTAAAGCGCTAGTTTTAAGGAGACGAATAACCGATTAAACGAGCATCTTTAATCCTAGTCTTTGACTTAATGATGTTGTAAGCTTACTTGAACACTACAAACTAAGGCATTCATGTTGAAATTTAACATGTTAATTTAAACCGATTGAACAAACTGCCCTTAGGACGGTACTTTAAAACAATTCATAGGAAGATAATCGAATTGCAGTGAAATAATGCGGAGGGCTCCATAAATAAACAGCCCTCCGGTTCCATAACGGGCCCGTCATTACTAAATAATCAACAATAACGACTTTAAGAAACTGGTATTTACCCGATAACAAGATCATGCGACTTCCTCTTCATCCCTCATTTTGGAATGACTGCCTATTTTTCACCACAAAAGAACACTTGAAGACAATTTTCTAGATACTTGCTCGATTTCCTACCGACCCATCATCTTCACTTTTTGAACGTGGGAGAGCTGAAATTCTAGCGAGTTCACAAGAGTTGATAGGCTCGAAGGTAGTGAAATGAGGGTGTCATATCAAATCGACACTGATGAGTAGAATTACCCCAAAATGGAACGATCCCCGTAAGAACTATGTGAAGAAATGAGCAGCCAGCTGATAGTTTAGCGGATGAACGATTTTGACTGGATGCGCACGCACCGAATACTGCTGGTGGATGGGCATGCGAAATAACAGTACACTGTCCAAATACCACCTTCGACTAGTTTATTTTGGAACATAAGGAATGCTTTATGAACACACAAGAAGCCGTGTGAAAATAGACGTGTTTGCACTGCCTGCCTGCTTTCCCGCCAACCTATCTTTCCCAAACAATCAGGATCATCTGCCCTTTGCACTAGGATGGTCATTTAGAAGGAGATTACATATCTGGTCACACATAGTACCTTCCCCCCCCCCTCGGATAACGTTTTTGTATAGTTGAAACGCCTCTTAAATCAGTCCTTCCGCATATAATCCCCATAGTTCTTCTTAACCAGTGTCATCACCTTCACAGAACAAACACAATTAAACAGCTGCGAAAATATATACATTTCATGCTCCTATATCTGTAAAACTTTTTGACTGATTTTGTTACGAATAAATTCATTGTCTATCAGAGAAAATGACAAAATTCTGTATCAAATTTCAACGGTATGTACCAAATTTGATGGCTCTTTGTCATCGAAAGATTCACATTCGGTCGTAATTATTAGCCACACATTTCAGCGTTTGAATATATCGCAGATGTAGCACGTCACTTATCTAGATTGCCGTTTTCCTTCGCTGAAGGGCCTTTTAAGTCAACGGAGAATCAATTCCAGAAAACATCCCTATCCAGCTAGTACAATCGCCACCGGAAAACTTTACTGCATGAGCGATGCGATGATTACGCTCACGTTGACAGCCTTTGAAAAGCATACTACGAGGGCGGATGATTTGCCGGAAGTGGCCGACTTCAAATCGAGGGTCTTTACTGTTTCTGGTGGAAATTCAAAGTCGTATCAAGCGTAACTCATTAAATGGTTTAAAAATGCAATTGAATGAAAACAAAACCAGACCGATTTAAAAGAAAAAAACAAAGTGCTGGACGACCGATTATCCGGCGCTTCAATTACTGAATTTACGGGTAGTAATAATGATGCCGCATGCAGGTAAAATAAGCGAGATAAAGAGGTTAGAACATAATTTAGATTTCCTCACCCATCATCCGTGCAATCGAATCCATCGTAGAAGCAGTTTGCTATCGCACATTCGTAATCACAGATACCATTGCGATACCGTTCGACACAGGTCGGTTGGCCAACCCCAAAATCCGTTTTGGTCGCCTCGAGACAGTCAATCCATGCTCTACAGGCATCCAACTGCTCCTGGTTGAAGCATCCAGCTTGAATGCACCGTCCTGAACAGGTTCCATTACTCACATCAGTGTTGGCGCAGCCCAGCAGTGCACAATGCTCTTCCAGGTCGTTTTGAGCACCAGTTTTTGTATTTGATTGGTTGGACAGGTTTTGATTGATGGGATGTTCGCAGAAAATTCCCTCAAAGCCTACAAAATCAAAAGATCTAAAATGGTATTTCGGACATCATTTCAGTTTGAAGTGTTCTATCATATTCGTAGTCTTAAGAGAAAGAGAAGCATTAAGGTGATATTCTCTCGTTATAATAAAGTCCACCGACACATTTCAGCGTTGTGGTCACGATGCGATAGCCTGTGGGGCCGAAAAGGTATTAAGGAATCGGTGGATGAGCAAATCTATCATCCTGCCCAACTAATGCGACTTCAAAGAGTGAGGAATTATGCCTTGAGCATAAAAGTTAGTCATTTTGACGAGAATTCAACCGCAACTGCACATTTTTGACTTTAAATGCATAGTTAACCACGTGGAGACTTTTGACCTCTCGTGATTTGAACCTTACGCCAATTTTATAAGCCTTGCTTGTGATCCAATTCTTCTATCACGAGGACAGGCTCACGAAGTCACAGCTGTCTCAGACCCTACATTCGTAGTACATTCATTTCAAAAAGGACCACATTTCCTGCCTTTACTAATTGGCTAGAGCAGCGAAGTGCCACAGATGAAAGGCGCTACTATGGATTGGTGAACCCACAGAGATATCCAACATAAGGACGCTAATTCCATAACTCAATGTTAAGGAGCTTCGTGGCATAGTGGTTACTTCAAATGATGCACGCAACGGCGCACACCTTTCTAGCCTGTGGGGATCCGGCCTACACGATACTTACAACCTCTTAGACATCCTGTTTACTTTGTAATTGAGCTACTTTTCAAATTTCATCTATGTCTCAAATGCTATGGGCCACACGCCCAAAGCACACCTTGACAATGAATGCTTTTACTGGCAGAGCCCACCTTTAGGACAATGGCATTCATAGTGTTCACCCATTCCAACGCACTGGGCTCCGTTTTGACACTGGTTATGCAGGCAGACATCAAAGAAACGGTCACAGAAGACACCCATCCAACCGGGATCGCAGTTGCACCGAAAGCCCGAAATTCGAGAGGCCATCTTGGTCTGGTTCTGCACACGAGTTTCGTAGACCTCGTAGAGCGTCTCACAGGTACCATGGCGGCATTGGTTATGTGTCGATTCGCAGGGCATTTTGGGCTAAGGATTGCAGACAAAAAGTGTTATTGGCTGAAGCTCCATCAGTATGCATTGGGCTGTTTCGCCGACGCCCCAATGTAGATGAATTCGGTAAAGCAGTTACTGAGATAATGGGAACATTTGATGCATTCTGCCAAGTTACCCCTAGATGAAGTAAGGAGAAATCAAGAAAGCTAATTTGCGTGTTAGTCAAAATACACTGTGGACAGATTGCTTCCCTTTATTTCTAACCGTAGTGGCATACTCGCATTCATTCAAGCTTCTAAGTACAGGAAATCCCACAAAAATGCATTCGATTGTTTTTCCGTTCCCCTAACACCAACAGTCTGACGTGTTTGAAATCCCCATCGATGCTCAGAAGTGTTGGTAGTGTTTGTGCCAAAGCAGTTCTACTTCATTCAACTCTGTAGAAAGTGATTAGAAGAGTTAAACAAATACTACTTGCAAAAGCGGATGCAGTTTTTCGTGTACTTGCGAAATACATGCAACACAAAACACAGACAGGCGTGTGTTTATCAGTACTGTACTCCCATCCGTGTTCCCTACAACGTCCTTATTATTTTAAACCCTCATCGGCAGTTAAACGCTTCGAATGTGATTCTGTGCTCGGCTTCAAGGCTGTAGAACCTGTTCTCTTGTCTAATCCGTCGTTTACCGGCTAGAGAAGATCCGGCATACGGAACTCGTCTTCCCTCCACATCGATTGACAACGGGAAGTCACTCACCTAATGCTCCTAATAACCATGTCATGCATTAGCTGGTGACAACTGACTACCTTCAAAGTCCATCTATTTTGCCTTCACCTCATTGCTTCTACTGCAGACTTAATGGTGTAGGGTGGGATTCGGTTTTTGTTATTGCCACATTTGTTAAGCGAGCGGAGACAATCATAAATCCCTCCCTCGCACATGGCCAAACCTGGTGGTGCCTCACACAGCTCTAAGGCCTTTGCCTCATACCGGATTCCCACTAATTCTTGGGCTTTTGCGTAGCAGGCGGAGCAGGCCCAATCAGTTACGAGGCATGCCAATTTCAATGGACACAATCGGATTGTCGTCTTTCGTTAAATAGTCGTTTCAATTGGCATCGCCCTCGATTTAAGTAAAATAAGGTTAAAGAAAAATGCCTAAGAAAGTACAACGAAGTTGGTGGGTTTGGGTTCAAACACGAGATCTAATTAAACCTCGCATTCCATTGAATATCACCTGTCTTTAATCCCATGTTCATGAAAAGGCAAACTTAACGTGAGGAATGCCTCAATGGTTGTCTAAGACGCTCCTAGAATGGTCGAAACAAACCCAAATGCTCTACCAATCACAAATGAAACAAATTCTTCTTTTTAAAGCAAAAAAACTACGTACTAGGAAGTGGAGCAACACAGCAGCAGCAGCAGCAGTAGTGGTAGCTGAGGCAATCAACACGAATACATGAATAAACACACACCCACAATCCAGGTATGTCGTAAACGGATATTTAACAACAGAATACCTAGAGATCACGTGAAAGGGGCGTTAAAAGCGGTGGAGAAGGGTTTGAAAACAATGAAAAGTGACACGGTAGGCCAAAATAGGACAATGGGACATACTTTTTCACAGTTCTGGCCCTCATACCAACGCGGACAAATGCACTGGTAGACACCGAGAGGAGAGGAGTCGCAACGCCCATTGTTTTGACACGGTGAGTCCAAACACGGGTCTCGGAATTCGCACTTTTGACCTAGGGAGTATAGCATGTTTGGACAGATGGATAAGTGCTTGAATAGATTAACGAGTCCATATTGAGTCATGGATAGATCTAAGGTTTGTAGATGAGATGGAATGGAGGGAAACAGGATGTATGAGCGGCACAAAGTAGTATGTATGATTGTTTGTGGCATAAAAGAAACTTTAGTTGTATAAGACGATTGCCTAAATCAGAATGTATTACGAGTATCCAAACTGTACAATCGCATTGCGATTCAAGGTGAAAACTGATTAGCTGTGCAACCAGAGTGTAAAACGTAATTCTGGGTCTTTTTGAATCCCTTCGATGCGATTAACATGAGAAAGCGGGCAGCACTAAGAATTTGCTTTGATGTGTTGCCACCACAAAAACCGTGAGCCTCCTGGTTGTAGGGTAATGCTAATGAAATCAAACAACTCGAAGGTGCTAATATAAACTAAGGGGACATGGAGCAAGGGATTGATTGTTATTTTACATCAATACTTTGTTTACATGTCTTCCCTTGGAACCATAATCTTCCAATATTAAGGATGGAAACTAGAGGTCAGTAACAGAATATCGTCTTGCTCAAAAAGAATCGGTGAGTGAACGAGTACAAGAATCAACTTCCCCAGTCATGAGCATGTATGAGAATAGAAGCGGAGGAGGGAGAAATCCGTTACCTTCAGAATCGCGCTCCTCTTTGAACAAGCCTTACTTAATTGGCAGGAACTCGACAACTTGTCGAGTTCTTCCATGTATCAGTGTCTCAGCACATCTCACCGGAGAAACCACCAAAACCGGTATTAATTGGTGCCTCGTACGACGAAGGGATGGACTTCCAATCACCGGTGGGTAATTATTGAAGCTAATGTCAATTCTGATGGCCTGTGATACAATATGACTTCCCACTCATTCGTGTAAAACAGTTGCATTATCCCACTGCCTCAGTTCCCCAGCTAAAAGTCTACAGCTTAACCCCAGAAAAGAGGGTAGCATTCTACAACTACAACAGAAGGTCAGTAGCCATCCTCTTGAAATCACCTATCATCTGAATGTTTGTTTTCGCAACTCGCTACTCACGCGCTAAATAAGTAGCATTAAATACACAACTCACCAATAAAGCCTTCGCTACAGTGACAGACAAATTGTGCGTTGGGTCGGTCCTCGCATTGCCCACCATTGAGACAGGGATTGCCCTTACAGTCGTCTACATTGATGGTGCAATTCACACCCTCCCATCCGAATGGGCAGTCGCACTCATAAGGCAGGAGGTTTTGCGGTTCAAAGTAGATGCTCTGTGGAACCACTCGCTCTCGGCAAGTAGCGCCGTTCTTACAGGGTTGCGCATCGCACGCGTTGGCAGCGTCTGAACAGAGGACAGAGAAGAGAGGCGATAAAGTGTAGAACGGTCACGCATTCGCGTCTCTAACCGAGGAGACATTAATCATGCCTCCCCCTCTCCCTCTCACTGCTCAGAGAGAACAATAGGGCGTTGAGGGAGTCACTACTCTACAACTTCTGCTTGTGTGATTAATGCTCCGTTCTCTCCATCTTGCCACTCGCTTTGGTGTTGGCGACTGAAAAGGGCTTTTTTTAACATCACAAAGTTGTACTTCCTATATCTCCCTCTTTTCTCCCTCACAAAATCCACATTTACAACTCAGCGATAGAGCAGTTTAAATGTGTGGGCGAATGTTCTATTCAAAACGAGAATATAACGCACATTTAGAAGCGGAATCTTCTTGAATATTCTCTTAACTACTTGTGGTCCTCTTTTCCACAAAATGATAGCCGAATGTTTGCAGGCACGACTACTTTGCTGTGAGATGGCGACCACCTCCAAGGTTGTCAGTGGCAAATGCAAGGACGTCTGCGATGGTATTCACGTCACGGAAATGTCCTACTGCAACTCAGAGCCGGAGCGACGCATCATCATGGCATATCGTAAAAGTCGTACAAGCAGACATCCTCTAGTTTCGCGTGTTGGATTATGAGAAACTTCCTTATTTTACATGCTGATTCATTCACGTACTCAGTGTCATTTTTAGCTAAAGGTGCTTGGTCTAAAATGGTACCACGAGGTGCTCAGATGAAAAATTCGTCACGTACCACAGACAGAGTAGTATGAACTATAAATTTAGAAGTCCCATCTTGATTCAGACCCACCATCGGACCGGAGCTCGTGTGAATGGGGCGCGTTTCACTTACCAAGGCGCCTGCCACCAAGTTTGAATGGAGGCGGATATGCAAGTGGAAACCAAACCAGAAATAAAAAGACATCAGCAAGCGAGTTGAGCTATCAAAAATGATGGCATTAAGCTCCGGAGATCAATTTTTTACAGCTATGACTAGATGTAGTGCAACTTAATCGAACTAGTAAATTGTGAGACCTCAAAGTGCGTAAAAGGTCAACCATCTAGAACACACGCACTTGGCAAAGTCCCATCGGTACCAATGGTACAGACCTTGGCACTTTAAACCACCTCTGGAGTGGTTTCTGCCCGCCAACCGATCTGAATTTGACCATCCTGTCTAAGGTGAAAAAGGCTATTTTTGAATATCTACGGAAAGAGTTCTCTTTTTTTTTTAATTGACACAATGATAGAATCCACTAATCTACAACCTATTTTTATCAACGGTTTAGTGCTGACCGACAGTCAAAAGGCTTAAAGACGGGGCAGAATGGCCTAGTTACTTGTGATGCAATAAAATAGCTCTTTAACCCCAAGTCAATCATTTCATTAGCTATTGTGAGGAGCGACATTAGGGTAATAATGAATGCCAGAATTCAGCCGAGGCAGCAAATTGCATTCGAAGGAAAGGAAAATCGAGTTATATGCCAGCTGTCACGAGGTTCGTGGTCTGCACAAATTATGGAGCAATGACATGGTCATTTAAACAGTACTACTAATTATTTTGTAGTTCTTAGGCCTGCAGAGTTTTCAGAACGAGCAAAGAATACCACGACGAGTTACTACCATTAAGTCTATTTTTTAGTAGCTGCAATGAACCAATGCTTCAACCTGCTTCAAGAAGCAATTAATTTAGTGGTATTTCAAGGTCACATGCTTTGTGACTGTTCACGTTTCCCCTCTGTCAAGCCCCAGACACTAAGTCGTACCTTAATTCTTATTTTCAATGCTCCACATCAGTGTTCCACCATCATTCTGAGTCTCAGTGCATCCTTCACTCTAGCAAAGTCTATCGTGATGAGTCCGAACGCATTTTTTAAACGCATTCAACAGTCAACATCTGGCTCACATATGCACATAGAATGGAGCAGAACACAGGCTGGTGTAGAAGTACTTTGGCTAGTAAGCGAGCAAGAGAGAAGGCAGAAGGTGCCCGCTTTTTCAGTCTCAAATACTACTGATACACGACTGTTGATGATAACGCCGATGATTAATAAAGACTCTTGTAAAAACTCGTGCGTACAAGTATGCGAATGCGCGCTTACGTACGCACATGGACATGCACACGCACGCACACATGAATGCATGTACGCATGCACGTGCGCACGCACGCACGCACGCATGCACGCAGGCATGCAGGCAGGCATAGGCGCACATGCGCATGAGTGGAGGGTGAAGTGAGAGCTTTGTTCACCGGTTCGGCTAGCAGTTACTTTTGTGTTCCACTGAGAGAGACAATAGCACACAATTGTGGTGGATGTGAGATTGCTCCACGTCTTGGAGGCATTTGCCCTTCCCAACTCCCAGTCTCCCCAGCCTTCGCGATAACGCATTAACTAGGAGGCAGCACCATGGTGTCTGGTATGCGCAGCAATTAGGCATGATGAACGAGGCAGTAGTGATGGTTCGAATTGTTATCCGTCTGGCCGCCATTATCTACCTAATTGCATACAAGTACACAACACCTGTCTTCTTCTAAAAGAATCTTTCCACTCTCCCTATTTTGACTCCCTAAATGGTTGATTATTAAACCAGGACAAAAGTTGCTAACTTAATAATTTATCATCGCTGGTGTCAAGCCATCAGCATAGCTGTCAAATGGCACACGGTAAAAGTACAGCGTCTCTACACAGAGGGGCATTCGAGAGTTTGATGTCTCGTCTTTCACCTTTTGATTAAAGAATTTTATCGGGTCCCCTTTGACCTATTGATTTCTCCACCCAGGAGAGACAGTATCGTTGGCATTATTTTCCTGGTGTTTTGGGCAGATAGAACGAGGCCGGGGCCCAGAAAACACAGCAGGTGTGCTGGTTAGGAAGTGGGTCACACATGAACCGACCTAATGCGCCGGCCCAGAAAAATCCACCGTCTTTCTCCCCACCATCCATCCCTCCACTATTATCCACCTTTCAATAGCTCAGCAACTGTCTCATTGTTCGTTCTGTCAAATTCTACCATCCCAAATCCATAGGCATGCACCAATAACACTGAAAAAAATCTTGTTCTCCTCAACCAAACATACTTTTCACCAGATATAAATCCCTCGATGTTTGAGAACTAAGTGTCCACAAAAGCCACCATTTATAAGCTTCACTGGAAAAGCATGAACTCACGCATTGTTACAGTGAGACAGTGCTCCGGCTTCGTCAAGGTAGCTACCAGCTAGTGATTCTAGGTTTGCGTCACGCCTAGACGACACGGGCGCCTTCGTGATTAAAAATTAGCAAAGTGGAGTGGGGTGTGTTTCTTTGAGGACCGCAAGAAAAAATAGACCACTAAAACATCATGGGAAGCCTTGATTTTCCTTTAAAGTCACCATTATTGACAGTAAATCAAGAGATCTTAGCTACTATGGATCACAACCGAGTAAAATTTGGGCAGTGAAAGAGGGATATTTTGTCGAGTTTGCTTTCTTTAAATTCAATTTATTCGGTGTAGCAGGTAAACTGGATTTCATTGTTTATGCCAGTCAATATTACCGTTCAAAAGCCTAAAGATGGCTAGGCGGAAAGACGAATGAATGGAGATTTTAATAAACTAATGAAAAAAATACGTCTTTTAAATTTGAGCATGGAACTCAACACTGGAATCGCTTTTGCGGTTTAAAAGCGAATTTGGAACCTCTAGCTTCAGGAATCAGACATAGACAGACATCACTACCTTACTCCAAGCCTGCTTCACCAGTCAATCAAACGGGTACCGACCGAGCACAGGAAGACACAACCACATTCAAAATATTACAGCCTGCGCCCGTAGCTGCCTGACCTATGAGCGAATTTGTTTATTCAAAGGCGTTCGTCCGTTTGCGGAGTTGTAAGCGCGTGAGCCTGGATGTTTATCTGCGCTGGCACGGATTCAAACCATCGCCAATTCAGCCAAGGAGATGGGAGACCGGTCCAGAAATTAACTCTGCCTTTCTGGTGTGACTGGGAACCGCTGCAACCAACGAAGGTGGCAATTTTACTAAATACGCAAACGCATGTAAGCGAACGGCCATGTGCCACAGACACAAGGAGGGCATTAATTCTCCGCTACATGACAGGAAAAACAGTTGTGACACGATCCTTCACCTTTTCGCCCTCTCGCTATCTAGTAATATTTTTGTAAATTGGCGGAGGGCGAGAAAATCAACAATCGAGAAGTTATTAGGTCTCGACGCCTGATTGGTTACAGAAATGTCCAACCACAGAAGCGTTAGACTCGATCTGATCGATTGATTGGTTGAATAGTAATTAATCGCACACCAAGTGGACAAGAAATGCTTATAGGAGATTTGAGGAACCTCAAAAATCGTCAAAATCTACCATATTGTAGGAATATAGAGTTTATTTGGATAATTACTAGGTTACACAAGTTCTTCAGTCTCCACAGTTAGTGCTTTGGCTTCTGTGCGCCAAATAAATTGCTCCGCATGCTGGAGCGGCTTATTACGACTTCACAGATGAATCTGAAAAACGCGCAGCAAACAACTTCATTAAAAGACCTCGGTTGTCCTCGATTGAATAGTTTTGACGAATTAGGGATTTTATCCTCGTCGACTAATGCATTGACGAATAAATCGAGTAGCTCTATAATGAGCACTTTTAATGAGACCAAAAAACCTGTGGACCACGTCATCATTTAACGCAAAAGATGGTTACTGACCAAGGGTCTGACCCTTCAGAACTTCAAGGGTGCATTGTAAGTCAAATTACAATTCAAATGTACACTCAAAGGGGTATATCTATGACTGATTAGATGGTAGAGTTCAAAAGTAGTTCAGATCAACTATTTCTGTGACAAAATTCAAACCAAAAAATTCAACGTTTAGTGATTTCACAACGATCCGCAAAATGTAAAAAAGTTGACACCTTGACACCTTAAAGCTCTTCTGAATCAATCGTTTAACTTGCACCGAAAATCCTGCAAGCCAATTAAGTATCCAAGCTAAGACGTAAGGAATTCAGTATAAAATGATAGGATAAACCCAGAAGTCACCTAAGACTTCAAAACAACCACCTGCTTGGACAATGTAAATGGGCCTTAGACAACCTGATTTTAGGAATGTTTTGACAGGAACAACAAAAAAGGCTCCAGGATAGACAACTTTAATGATCAGTGCTTCAAGCATGGATCAAAGATCAACAGAGCCACAGAATCCCGAAACTTGTAAATTTAACTTAAGATGACATCAGAATCGAAAGCAGCGCTTAAAATTTTAACCAGCTAATTGTGACCATGTCAACACAACCAGTAAGTAGTCGCTCGTCTTCTAACTGGCTGCAGACTCTTCCAATGTGTGCTTGATGCAGCAATGTCCACCGAAGCCAAGATTTTCCATTGCTCTGATGGAATAACAACACGTGCACCATCAAAGCGACTGATTCACTTGAGTATACTCACGCGGGGAACAACTCACTTTTCCTCGGTTAGTCTATTTTTGACGCAGTTTACTGCAATCAATTGTGACGTCAAACTTCGGTAGGAAATTGCCTTTAGTCTAGAACGAACTAGCAGGAGTAGGGCTAGGAGGCTTTGGAACCATGAAATGACCCCTCCATCTCCTCTCATGAAGAGTGCGATGGCATTTACAAGTCCGCAATGGCCCTGTAGACAGCTGCGAAGGTTAAATGTGCGCCTATGCACGCAAGGTAGCTGGCTTTGAAGCACAAGGAGTGCCGCCTTGAATTATGGCTGCATGCATCCTCACATACACATATAACAACCTACTAGCTCACTTACACACTTCATAAAACCAACCGTGTGTTCCAATTAATGAGGACTGATTGGGCAGACGGATTAAGCAAACAGTATTCCTCACCTCTTCTGTTTTTCTCCCTCTGCGTAGGATTCTTAAGTCAGGTGCTCCGAAACACCTCACATGCGCTTTAAATCGCCAAATTTAAAGTAGCCTTGAAAATTGAACTAATTATTCATGCCACAACTATCTGACTAACTAGCAAACTTAATGGATGATAGGGACGCGTTCACTTTTTTTTGGTACTGCGTGTGGGGAGACGACTACATGCACTGACTGTGACATTTTAATTGGCAAGCCCCGAAATGTGACGATTCACATTTATATCTACATTCATCCACGCCCATGCCCCCGCCTCTGCTGTTTACCAAATGCTGCACACGTAGAGAATGCTTGGCCTTTCTTTAATCACGACTACGGGGACAGTGACGGAGCTGGGACAGCAGAGTTCGCCCCCAACAATTTGCAGATGATATTCACTCTACAGCTTGTTTTACTTCATCTTGAAGCCCTGCCTACTGTTGAACCTATTCAGGGGATTAAAACATTGCGGAAATCTCCCCTCAAATGTTTTAGGATTGATGATTTTTGGAATTAGTCGAAATGAATAGGAGCAGATGTCGCTCAGTGGGGTCATAGAGAGGACGCTGGGATAACTCAGATCTTGCTGTCAAGACTAATTGTCGAAAGCAAGTAACCTGGGAATGCTACTTCTTTCGTCCAAGACATTCTTTAGGGACATGCGAAAATTGAAAGCGGGTGGAGTAATTAAGTGAACGAAAGGACAAGAGAACAAATTTTAAGGCTAAAAAAGTGCTCCACATGTAATGGCAAGATTACTTTTTTCATTAGGTTAATCATCTGTGCCAGTGTGGTTACTGTGAGGCAGAACTTTTTAGGTGAACAACTTTAGGAAACAGCTGGCATCTTTTTTCAAAGGCTGGCAACTAATAACACTACGCACATTCTAGGGGGCTATAAATGATAGACAGCGTTCATAAACGGCCTCTAAAATAATGCAAAATAACGTCAACTCTCGGGTCCACTTGAAACAGGCGGATTAATGCAATTAATGAGTAATTGGATTTCATGATTTCTGACTGTACCCTGTGAAAATTTGCATCGAAAAAACCGGAAATTGAAGAGAGTTTTATGGCTTACCAGATGGTTGTAGCAGGGAAGTAAAGAGTAAGATCAGCAGGATATGTAGTCCTCGGGAGGAGTAGGAGTTGAATTTGGTGGCTGGTGGAAGCAGAAAGACTTGGAAAGGCATTGGATATTTGTACAATTGCATTTGCAGCAGCAGTTGTTGCTAAATTTGTCGTCTTTGTCGAAGCAGTGGTAGTAGTAATATAATCCACGGATCTCTAAGGCATGACTTGCCCCTGTGTGCATCCACGAACGGTCAAACACAAACATACACACTTGCACGCGCACACAGCGAGGCACGACAGCAGGATGTGTGATTGTGCGTGTGTTGGATAGCCTGTGTTCTCAAGCGCGTATTTCTTCTGCAGTTGTTCCTCTCCGTGTGCGTGCGTGTAACTGCGTTATTTCTGAACCACTCAATGTAACCCGCGCGCTGTATTTTATGTGAGTGCGTACGTGTACGCCTTTCTCGATCTTCCATTGGCAGTCTGGCATTATTCATTCATAAGCGCAACGCGCAGCCCAACCAATCAGTAAGCACGGACATCAGCTGTGCGCAATGCTGTCTTGACCAATGGTTTTATCCGGGCCCCAAACGAGCACCTAATTTTACAGTTTTGCTTAATCTGTCGATCATGGAAAGGGATTTTAACCACCAAAGGTTATCAGTAGTTTACTTCAACGTTTGGGAAGAGTACATAAAGAGCAACTCAAGTTTGCATGCTTTGAAAAGGAAATTTCCAACTACCCAAATTCTGGAATTTGAGTATTCAGGCTGACTCTCCCCAAAAAAGGATCACCATTATCGTAAATACATTTTCAAATCAAGACAACTTCTGCCGTAGTATGATTTGTCATTTGGAAGAGATTGAGTTTTGAAAAAAATCCCGGTGGGAAAATTTAAGACAATTAGAAATTTGTGAGCCCTCGTCAGTTGCAACCATAACTCATGCGTGCGTGATTGGCTGTTTTACAATGCACACTAACCATGCTTGAGGATTTAAAAAAGTGGTAGCAAAAA
This sequence comes from Taenia hydatigena, assembly GCA_036345935.2. Classification (NCBI taxonomy): domain Eukaryota; kingdom Metazoa; phylum Platyhelminthes; class Cestoda; order Cyclophyllidea; family Taeniidae; genus Taenia; species Taenia hydatigena. The sequence continues at coordinate 670,769 of JADWOT020001561.1, read as the reverse complement.
GTAGTCCTCTCTCTTACAAGGGCAAGGATTTCTCAAAGTTGAGTTACATGAAAATAAGAATGGTTTGACGTGGTGATGGAATTGCAATTTATTTTGCATCTGAAAGATTTTACAGCTTAAAAGCAGAATCTGTGAGCTTTTCAAAATTTTGAGCTGGTAGGAAACAACATCATTTCCTTTTATTATATAATTCTGGGTAGGTTATCATTCCATGATTAGGTCTAGATTTTGTGTAACACACGCAATAACACAGCTAAATGGCTTAGTGCAGTGATTTTTTGGTAGAAAATTAGGAGTGCATTAATATTTGATTTGAGTGGGAAGTTACGTTTTGGAAAAAAAAATGCGCAAACCATGCATGGGACATGATCTGGCACCATGGTGGTGGTGGGCAAGAAGCGGTTCCTTTAAAGGTGGAGTCAGCACTAAGATTTGACGAAATGACTTTTATAAATTAAGCACTCCGTACCTCAAATGCCACGTAAGACCTCCTCACGAGTGAGGCTTACTAAAAGCGCCGTGAGGCGAGGTCTTGTTGTGCCTTTTAAGAATAGTATTTTCTCCAAATCCACACACTCTCCGGTACTGAAGTGTCGAGTAGGTGGATCTCAGGCAAATCTGTTTGACCCATAGGAGAAAATCCATAGTGAATGATGGCATCTGCAGTAAACAAGACTCACAATTTTTTTACACGATGGGCCGTCAGCTGTTATTGGACTGGGTGTGAGTAGGACCCATTCGTTCATCATCTACTTTTCACTACAATTTTCCTCACCAATGTAGATGTAAACTGATTGCTCCGTCAGTTAAGAAGCTAAACATCAGCAAAGGATGTTATCGATGCATTACGGAGTTGCTTTAGTCAGCAACTTCGCGGAAATCATCATCAACCATGAGGACAGAGGGTCACAATACCTCCATTTCTGGGAAGTACGTTTTGCTACTACGCACTGCACCTTCTTCAAATGTTATAAGAAAACTTTTCTACGAGCCTTTGATACCTAACAAGATACTGGCTATCTGTTAGAATGTCTATTTTCTGCCCACCAGGATCCAACCCAATCAGCTGGTTATTGCAAACTACAAACCGATGTGTATGATAGATTTTGATGAAACTCAGCTATAATGCAGTTTTTTTTTCATGAAAAATAGTAGCATAGGGGCCAGATCACACCTTGTGTAAGCTCTGAAAACATCTCGTGAAATTATTTACCGCGACATTACCTTAACCTACCCACTAGCCTTCGTTTGTGAGTTGGAAATAGCCCTCGATTGTTATAATCCACTTTGACCACTGACTCATCAGCTGTCATTGGAGATGGATCTAGGCATGAACACGTCACCTTCATTGAATTGATATCAAGACTGCATAGCACATGAGTCGCCCCAAGGTACCCAGGAGAGAGCACAGCCTGTGCACTGCGTGTGCATGTGGTTTTGCAACTCGGTGAGAGGGTGAGTGGATGCCACATTAGACGCGTTGATTCCTGCCATGCACGCGTCCGTCAGTTCTCTCACACAAACAGGTCTTGGACAGAGTCACTCTGAGAGAGAGTGACATTCGTGAAGGCGAGAGGTGAAATTAAATGAGGTGAGTGCACGTGAATGTGCTAGTGGTGTGCACATATATGTTTCTGCCACTACGGGGTAGATGGGTCACTCCTAGAAGCCGTGGTGCAGTATACTGCATCAGGATTTTTGGTCCTCCTTCTAACTCGTAAGTCACCGCTATTTGAAACTGTTTATTAGATTGGCACTAGTATTATTAATATCTTGTGATCGACGAAACAACTGTGTCTTAGTGATTCGATTGGTATCAGGTTAAGTTGCCAGGTAACGAAGAAAGATTTGAACGGATTCCGGTATGGGTAGGTACTCACCAACCCACTGTCCATCATTTCATCCTTGTCTTGTTCCCTCGATTTTTCAGGGGTCTGTAAAATGTAAAGTAAGCTGTGCTGTTGCGAGACAACAAGCGGAAAGCGTTGCTCCTGAAGGGTTCTCATCCCATTTCGCAGGTCGTAAGATAGAAAAGAAAGGATGTTTTTTGTATTTTTTTCCTGAATTCAACTCTCAAATGGTCATCCTCTGTATGTGATGATCAGCCAATGACATACAGGTAGGTAGAACACCTTGTAAAGCATTCTGCGGTTATTAAAATGGATTTGAAACCCCAATTTTTACTCAGAAACTATCGTTTTGAAAATATTATTAGATTTATAATAAATGCGAAATCATCACTATGGCATCTGCTGAGGTTTGTATAGTTGAAGTAAAAGTAAACCACTTTCGCTGCACTTTCAATCCGGAGCAATCCACGACACATGAATAAATCTAGAGCTCCGTTGGTCTCACAGTTGGGAAGAATCGCGTGATCCATCTAATTTTTGCACTTCTAAATGCAAGTCAGATTGCTCATGCCTCGAAAGGACCACATCGCGGCACAACTTTCATGTTCATGCAACAGGTACCAATTGAGGGTGGAAAGTGGATTTAAAAAACCGAAATTAAGTTTTCTGTAAGGGATTGGTGGTCTTATCCATGCAGAATTCACTTAGGCACTCGACTTATCGACACTTTGAACAGAAATGAATGGAACGGGAAGGATCCGATGTTCGTCTCTGTGGCGATTTTTATTGCCGAGTTGGTCATTCTTGCTTTTTGCCTAGGTACCGATGAAGCTCTTAGTTCTGTAGGACTTTAAAATGACACCATTCTAAAATGAAGCATAAATTTGTACGCCAAAACTCCACAGACAGAGTTGTCCGAACAGCAAAAAGTTGAGGAACTCCCTGGACTGACCGACACAAATGGACACGAGAAGTTGGAAGGCAAACATCATGGGAACACAAATTGCTCATATAAGCAAAAGCTTCTATCACATTCTTCAATGACTTACTGCATAGGCACATCATGGAGGAGTCAAAATTGTTTACTCCAAGTCGCACTTCGTAATCGTTCCAGATAAAGTTCTAGTGAACGCTCCCTTAAATCTCTGTACATTTAACAAGCCGTGGTAGCAATTGATGGAATATTTCGAAGGAATGTTCTTTAGAGCACATTCACGAACGTCATCTCATTTATTCTAGGTTAATATGCCACCGATGTTGGTCTAGAGGTACAGTAAATCAAGAGAAATTTTAACTAAAAAATTAGTAGGGTTCCAGAAGGCCTTAAGATATTCGAGTTGTTGAAGCATTTACTGCTACAGTGGATAATATTTCCCTTTGAGATCATTCAAACTCATGGCATGTGATCACTTAGCTGTGAGATACTAACGTCAACAAAACATAATTATGATCAGGAGAAACAGAGAAGCCAAGTATGAGAATAGAGAGATGTCCTGTTTCCCCTTTTTCCATTTTATGCCCTCCTGTCCCATCAATTGTGGGATAAGTCCTCAGGAGTGCCCCTCTATTCAGTGAGTTCTTGCGTTATCTTGCAGCAACACAAATTCCCTCCTGCTGTTTGATCTTCAACAAGAAATTTTACAGAAAACAATTTTGTGTGCAGTTCGTCAGGCATACATTCGTACACATGCGCTCACAATGAGGGCTTTGTGGCGAGGACGTGGTGCGCGTCTTGAAGTAGTGGCAGGTGGATCGTCCGACGAAACTTCAATACAAGAGCACGATGCGTTTCCAATGCCATGAGTGGAAGAAGTAAAACGAGTGGAAGACAAACTTGGGAGCATTTGAATCTTGTCAGCTGCCATCAATTAATGCGTGGCGTTTAGGTAGAATCCATCGGGTGAGTGACTTTCCCCACGACCTTTTATTCTTCTAGGTCGGTGCAGGTGAGGACGTATACCGTAGACTGGACCTCCGCCATACTCTCTATGCAAGGTTGGACGCAAAGACCTTAACTGGAACTCTGAGACTGACGTAAACTCGATTTGTAAAGTAGACTGTCTCAAATCGCATCTGGGTTGAACTAACACTGTGTCAAGTGGGGAATCAGAAACAGTCTCATGTGTTTTACAAGCTCTTGCGGCTCTGCTGAAATTTATGCAAACTTTTTGATCATTTTAGCGCTTTTTGGCCACAGGCTTGAAAAAATTCATAAATCAGCTAATTTAAAACATTGAGGCTCTCAAAATTTACTCAATTGTCATAGCTTTAATAGCTTCACTGCATTTTATCAACAAAGAATCTCCGCCAATTAAAGACTGAGATTGACTGAAAAGGTGTCAAAAAACACCCACTAACACGTTCAACGGGCAGTACACACCAATGTCTCGACGGAACCCTGTGGGCTATTAAGAATTCAGCGCAGAACACAATTGGAAAACCATCTTCTTTGAATCACCGCATGGGAGTTTAAAGTTCGGACAGCGGAGGAAGCAGAGGAGGAGTGAGAGCGTTTACCACTGGAGACATGTCAGACGAGCAGTAAATTAGAGCGTCATCTTAACTGCCAATGCCATTCTAGTTCCACATCATCCTCCACTACCTCATTTGCTTCCGCCTCTGTTTCTGCTGCGCATACGTACATACATACAAGCGAACAAGTATGTATGTGTCTATGGCATCGGTGAATCAGCTATTCGGTGAATGAAACATCTTGAATTATGGTTTGTGCGGCCTTTACGATTTTGCACACCCACACACATACAACAATAAAAAAGGCCACTCGCACATATTTGCTGTGCAGTTCTGATCGTCCTTAAGCACTTCATGAGTTGGACAGAGCCAACCTTTCCCCGTACTCCATTACCTACTGCCTCAGGCGCCTTTCGTGCTCACATCCTCTGAGAATTATCCATCAACCGCTGCCCCTTGTTAGGACTTAGGAAAGCGATTGACTTGCAAAAGCCAACCGAAGTGTAGACTAATCGTAGCCTGCGGACCTTTTTAGCTTACCACTGTCTGTATGTTTACAATAGAACAGCATTAACACCTGCATCCAGTGCGACGTCTTTGGAGGACTAGTCAGCTGCTCCTTTGGGAGGAATATGGCAGGTTTTACTGAGGCTTCCATGTAGGTGGTCTCGTAATGAGGAACAAGCGGTTCACTCTTAGGGCTTGACAACCATCCCACTTTGAAAGTTCTCTTTTAAGGCCAAAAATTGAGCTTGAAATTGTCCAATAAAAAGGACTTGCATGTGAAGTGAAAGGCGTATGGTGTCTTCTTGTATCACAAGAGGCTGCAATTACCTTAAAATGGGGATTCAGTTCGAACGGACATTTTAATTTTTAAAAGATTTATTTTCCATTATGAGGGTTCCACACATGCAGTAGTAAGTGGCAACGTGACATTTTACGAGTTGGCACTAAATGAATGCTTCACAGGCCAGTTCAATTTAGTCCGGTCCGGTCCAGTTTAATCTCCTCCACTTGCGATAGGATTGAATGCGCGGATAGAACAGAATGTAACAGTGAAGTTTTTCATGATTTGGGACTTAAAATCCACAGATATGTAATTGTACAGGTTTGACGATGCCTAGCCGGACAGTAGCAGTAGGACATCTGAGTGATGTAAATACCATCGTTAGCGCCTGACAACACATCCGTCCGTCCGTACGTCCGTTTTCCAATGACAATAGAAACCGCGGTGATTACCAGCTTACTACAAATCTTTCTGTGATAGCGTTTAGTATAAATACTAAAGAAGATCTGCAACAACATCGAAAAATTAGTGCCCACAGGTTTGTGCTTTTAACCAAAGAAGAGAATCGAATGCTGCCCTGAGCTGAAGCAGGCTACTAAGAAAGGGAAGATCAGGGTAGTTGGAGTGCATGACTTTACATTGGAAGCAGACATCACATCATTGCAGTCATCGACAGCATTTCTGGACCAACGACGAAGTGAACCAAACTGTCATTGAATGGCCCAGCCAGAATGACACGACATTATTAATGCCGGAGCTTCATATTTCCTGGTTTTATTAGAAGGGTGTGACTACAAAGCGGTAACTTAGTATAAAGCCAATGTAGAGCCAAGCCCCTAAAACTAGGTCTGTTTACTTAGTGAGCCCCAAAGCCTCCATTTGATCTAAACGACTGCCCCATTCGCACGGCTTGGCACCCGTTGTAATGGTGGTACAGAGGAAAACCTTGCCAAAACCTGTAGAGATCTACACGATTCGCGTTTTACAGTGGCCGACATTACTAAAATACGATTGTAGAAGCGCAACATAGGACAGATAAGGTAAGGGTAGGTCATTATCACAAAGCACACATCTTTCTTACGTAGAAGTTGATGGTCTCCAAGGCAGTAGTAGAAACCTGCCAGTCTTTTGGTCTTTCTATGTAGGTAATTAAACCATCTCCAGGCTAACATGCTTTGTATCTTCTTTGGGGAGAACTTTGAGCTCAAATTGGTGGCTTAGGTGGGGAACTATTTATTAAGGCTTGAAAAATAAGTCGGCATTTTTTGATCCCCGACCCTTTGAGGCAGCACATTTACACACTACTAATGCTGCGCATCACAGGTTCAGTATCTCCCACGAGGTATCGCGAGTGCAGCATGATTTGCAGACTTTGCTGTGACCGTCTGAGTTCACTTGAGGTCGAGTGGGTGTGATGGAGTAGGGTGGAGTAGGGCGGAGAATATGCGGGTCATTTAATCCAATTTAGCTTACCTCTCTTCATCCGTCAATCAACTCCAAGTGCACGCGAAAAAGAAGTGACAAAGAGGAAGTACTAAGGCACTGGTTCCATCAGGGTTAAGCACACCCAGAAGACAATCGTCCACTGGTGGAAGCGGGTTTCCACAAGGAGACCTAGACGTCCACTGTTTCGCTGGTTTTGGTGTTAAGATCTCCAACCGTGAACCTTATTTTGCACACAGCGTCTGAGTGATAAACAAGCCAATCTACTTTTTCAAATAGATTGACATCTTAACGTGCAAACCGGAGTTGGGGGGAGAGGCGAGGCGAGGCAAGGCCAGCAGGGTGGTTTATTGCTGACATTTTGGAGAGGCGTAATTTTGTTTATACCGCGATAAGAGTGCCAAACACAAACACACTCGCGTATACCTTTTAAATCGTGTGAAACTGCAACTTTTTTCGTAATCCACCTCTTCTCTTAGCCTTTTTTTTTTAACCGAACAAACTGAAAGATGGAAGTTGTTTATGCCAGAGTGATTAGATCTACTACAATTACCATTGGGAGTGCTCGTCTTATGTTAGGCCGACTTAGTTTGTGGTGCGCTTTATGGGTCTTTTTTTACTGGGATTTCTCAGTCAGGCAGTGTCATTTTATTCCCATGATGCTCTCTCATGCATGCTGTCTTTGAGCGGAGGAAACGCTTTGAAGTGATTTCCAAGTGCACCTCAAAATCTCAGTGAATATATGATCCTTCTATTTTTGGCCCTTTGAGAACATTCGAGAGTGAATTGGCATTGAGGCTTATGTCCGAGTAAAATATTCCAGCAAATACAACTACAAAAGGCAATTTTGGGAAAGTAAGTTAATAATCTGCATTGGCCTTTTATGTAGATGACCGGAGTACAAGTACAAGGTCACAATTATCATTCAAAGGTCGTACTTTTATCCCCACTTGAGAGCTCATTTTCTCGTGGGAAGAAGACGAGACAAGGAGGAGTGTTTCGTGCTCCTGCTTGATGGAAGGGAATGGATCAAAAAAGGTCGGACAGACCGAGTGGAAGGGAGTTGGAAATCACGCTCCAAATAGCTGTTGTGGATGCATTTAGAGGGGAGGACAATAACTTGGGCAACTTCACAAACCATTAGCATTCCAATTAGGATAAACACTAATTTTTTGTAGCACAAAACAGAGGAATGGCTGGTTTCTTACTCCATAGACCCTCGTTTGCACATTGTCTTAATGGTATGCATTAATTGTTGCCATGACATGACACCTGCTAAATAATCTACTTCTCAACCCTTTAAGGAGGATGGAGTTGTCCGATGCATTTCGAAGCCTCTCCACAGAGAATAGGAAATGACTTTTGTTGGTGGAATTCCTGGCAATTCACCTCTCTATCAAGGATGACATCGATATGCCACTTTCAAATAAATTTTCCATGGCAGGTGTGTATCGCTTGACTTTGGCGATTAACAGTCTAAAAATAAGTAGACAAAAGACAAATTTGTACAAGCAATCAACAATAGCACTGCTAAAGGAGGGTGAGGAGGAGTGGTAGGGTCCAGTCCGACCACCTGGATGTGCGCCCAGCTGGACAGCTGACCGGCTGGTCAGTATGTGCGTGTCTTGGGAGCTTCGCCAATCACAAACAGTGTCTTCCCATAATATTTCACTTCACACAGTTTTTATCACTGCGGTTAGACAAAGAGATTCTGCTGTTGGGTTGCCTTTTTCTCCGTTGGGCGCACGACACTAATGCTATTGATAAACGTGGTGCATAAAGACGTGGGGCCTACCAGAATCCCCACGCCCTTGCACCTCCACCCCGCCCTACCTTCAGCATTGGAGAAAAAGTGGGGATGGAGGGACTTTATGTGTGCGTTCACACAGCCTATCACCCCTGCCATTTTTACTGGAGGCAGAGGTGTCAGACATGAAGAGTGCGACGTTTGACTTCTGAGGTGTACAGATAAGCAATTTTGAGATTGTCAGACGAGGGAGTAGGGAATGCAGTGACTGACAGACTGACTGACTGGAATGAGTGAGTAGAATGACCTTTTAGAGTGACTCGCTTGTGCCTCCTGGTTGACTGTGCGAGAGCTTTCACCGTAGGGATTGGATATAATTTGCAGTGGTTTTAATCGAGAGGCAGCCCTTGTTTCTGTCTTCTCCCCATTAGGGTGTACTTTTATTAGCCTGACATCACGTACACCTGGGAGCAATAAAAGTGATGTAAGCCTTATCCACATCCAACCATCCCATCCTGACTTGCCCATGCACCGATCTAGGGAATTGCACTCCGTCTTCCCGTCCCCATGTTCACCCAGTGGGAGCGCCCTCCACCAGGACGCTTCCATTGTCACCTTAGTCCTAAGCTTGTTATTTATCAATGACTTTATTATTTAAAAAGTTGTTGGTCAGCTTTTTACGCCACGATTGTTTGAAGTTTAACAGTAAGTTCAAGTTATTGCAAGTTTCTGTATGCTCCATCGAAGAAGGCAACACGTAATCTCTGTCAAATGCATGGCATCTGTTCAAATGGCTGAGATGCAGGCTTTAAATAATTTTTTTTGCAATCCTAGCGTATTTGATCACTTTTGCATGTCTAACTCACGTTCAAGGCGAGCATTACCTTTCAGGGCGGAAATCGCCCGTGAAATGAAATGGAATCGCCCTTCAATCCAAAATTCCTTTTCCACTGTTTGTATAAAAAGTTAATTATTGGATGAATTGCTGGCAGAGGGGCGATTCACTCATAAGAAAAGGTTTATTTAAACTTTTTTTTTCAGCCAAGCGGAAGCCAGATGCAAAATGTGAGGAAGAGCTGACGCTTCAGAACGGATACCTGGAGGTGGTCATCTGAAAGGCTTGAAAATTCCGGTTGTGTGGGAGGATGTGAAGCATAATGAAAAAAAATATATTCAAAAATCATTTACTCACCCTTTGCCTACTTTGGATCGCTGATCCAACTTTCCATCCATTCATCTGTCTCACTTATTAACTTCACTGCATCAATTCCAACGCCTTTGGTTCAGATACTTTGAGTCCTTGTTTGGCTTCTTCAATAGACCCCCTTCTATCTATTTACATTTCCTTGATCCACGACCTGTTTAGACTCGGTATTATTCCTTCCAATGAGGAAGGAGTTCTTCCCTCTACACAGGTTTCAAGTAATCCGGTATGAAGTGCGTGCAGAGAATGGGGAGCGCATCGACCAGAGCCGAAGTCTATCTCGGAGTTGAAGTTGGAGTAGGGATGAAGATGGATCTTCCCACTTTTGAAGAGGGAAGGAATTTGCCTGCGACATACCTCATAGGCCCTGTAGGCTTCAATTCGAAATGCAGACATACGCATGCAGACACACACACACACAAACGCACACGCACGCATCCACAAACCGTCGGCTGGCATTTGGGTAGCGGAAGAGGTAGCATCTAGGGGTAATTAATTGGCGGTCTACTTCAAAAGCCGCGGCCCATTCTCCACAATATTCGACGGCTTTATGGGCATCCTCACACACCTACATACACCCGCACACACCAGACGCTCCCTCTCACTCTCTTTTGGAATGTGAATTGGTGTCGCTGGTGCTCTATCAGTAGTAGGCGGTTTAATAATAATCTTTTCTAGCTGATGACACTGCTAAGTGTAGAATATCCGATTGGCCTTTTTCAGTGATGAACTATCACTTTACTCAAATAAAAAAGTCTAAACATTGTGGGTGAAGGACAGAGAACGCCATGCATACTTTCATTCCTAGTCGAGTTAGTGCAAGATTCGAGTCTCTTGCTTTCTACTTTGAGTCTTCTACAGCTCTTACAAGGTGACTGTAAGGGCTCTGTGTGGAGTACTTCAGGTGGCAGCATTCGTCGCGAAGGTAAATAGCCCTCTGAACTTACTTCTTTGAGCGGTATACTTTAAACATGGAATAGAGTCGCAAACTAACTCCATTGTGGCTGAGTTATGGGGAATTTTTAAGATCTAGATCAGTTCATTAAAGTGTTGCAAACTGTGATGCAAATTGTTGCCTCCTCCGATGTCCTTTTGGTCTATCCGTTGGACAGTTTTGGTGATCCTTTGTCCTGCCAACGTGATTTGGCCTGTTATACATTGCTAAAGCGGACACTCAACTGCAGCGTAGATTCTCCTCCAGGGATCAGTTTATCTTCAAGGCTGAAAATGGCAAAGTCGAATCAACAAGAAGAGTTTTAAATGGGTTTGAATCAGTTTTCCATTCTTGAAGTAGTCGAAATCAGGAATCAGTCGGCGGTTAGTTGGGCTTCGTTGTGTACAGTTAGGGAATTTCATTGTGCAAAAGGCTTTCACTTCAGATTGTTTTTCAATGACATCCTTCTAATTTACTAATTCCAACATTCCAAGCATGTCGTGTTTTTCCAAATTTATGCTGCTTCTGCTCTCACCCCAACTGTCGTCATCTTTTCTTTTTATTTATCCAAACCGTCTGGTGTGCACATTCACTCTTGCTTCAGCGCTGAGGTGAGGGGCTTCTGCAGTGGATTTTGCTTCCCCCCTCCTCCTCCTCCTCCCTCTTGGCTAGTTTTATGCGTATCCTTGTTGGCCGCTTAGAAGTTGGAAAGATGAGAACACAGGCACTCAAAACTGATTTATTTCTCGTGTCTGCTTTTGAGTGCACAGAAGCACTTCATGAAGAACTTTGTCATCCAAATTGACTGCATTTGTGGAAAGGGTTGATGTGGCACTCTATTTTGCCATGTAGACTGAGTGCTTGACATAACTCATCTCGACGATTAGGCTGTACCATTTCTATCCCACTTTGACAAGTGAGTGAGCAGCTCTCCGTAGAGTATCATCGTGGGTCATTGTTGAACTCGCAGCTGACAATGATGATCAAGAGGTTTGAGAGAGTAAAATGACGACGGCGGCAACCACGTCGTCTTTTCACCTGCCGACCACCCGCACCTTCTGTCCTCTTTTTCGCCAAGTGTCGTTTTATTTATTCTTCGTGTGTGAGGGCAGACGTGTGTGTTCGTGTGTGTCCTCCTTTTCCGTCTACCTTCGTTCGCTCGCTCGCTCGCTCGCTTACTCCCTCCCTCACACCGCGATGGTGGTGGCATGAAGTAGCGATTTTGTTGTTCTCTCCTCCGCACGCATCTTGTAACATCATCCCTCTCTAATTCTATCGCTGACTTTACCTCCACAAGTGGGATTTGTGGCTAGACCGGGAAGGCTGTGAGTTGCGTTAATTTTTAGAGTTTGGGTTGGTGGTGAAAAAAAATGTTTATGCATTTGTTTATTAGCGGTGATCGGATACCTGTCATGGCGCTGACAAATTCTCCGATGGGTTGGCGGTTTTGTTTTCTACTCCTTAAACCAAAATTAATTATTTTGGAACCTTGAAAAGTCTGCTATTGAAAGGCTTTTAAGTCCCGAATGTCCTGCATTTTAAGAGCACCTTCCGAAGGAGATTAAAGAAAGCAGGCGGACAACCTAATGACGCACTATCCAAACAGTATCAAAGAGCGCATTTCGTTCAAACGATGAACAGCTTGCTTGATAAAAACCGCTCCACCGGTTCAACCTGTAATCATACCCATGAGAGTTCCCATTTACTAAGACTAACAGAGTGAATCCTCTTCAACTAGACAGGAGGTGCCTTTCCTACCAAAATGAGCCAAAAGCAACTTAAAGGTTTGAGGGAGAATAATGTGTGATCAGGATCATGTGGGTAACGCAGAGACAACTCTACCACCCCACCAATCGTGCGTCTTCGCACCTGCGCGTCATTTCATCCAATCGCGGCACGAGTTCGATAGTAGTAAAAGGTACGCCTGATCCCTTTTCTTAAATTCTAAAATGGTAAATGTATCCGTTTGCTGTTTGACTTTTCGACTTTTACCTGCCATTTTTGCAAACAGCTCGAAGGTGGCTTCTGGAATCAAAGGGGTTCAAAGACCGAAACCCTCAATAGGCACGTGTAGTTAATGTCAGTCCAGCATTTATCTCTTCACCGCACAAAAAAGTCATTTTATTTGCCAATCCAGGGAGAAATAACTCGCCATAAATGCCTCATGTCATGCTAGTTGTCAAAAAGTGAGTGAGCGAGCGAGCGAGCGAGCGCGAGAGAGGGAGGAGAAGGGAGGAAGGGAGAAAGGGAGGGAAGGAGGGAGGGTAAAAGTGAATGAATGGAAAAGCGAAAACTGCTAATCAGTCAGCCACAAATTTGGCAGATTTTCACCTGTGAATCACCTTTCGTTACCTATCGATAATTGGTCCCAAACAAACAGACATATGACCTTCTATCAATGGTGTAATTTAATCAATGCCATTGGTCCAATCATTCCATCCACCGAAACCGTAGTTTCTCAATGTGTGCAAGGTGCAGCACATTTTCATCCACCCCAACCCAGTCAGGCGCCTTCCAACTCATGGCGCCAATCATGTTTGCATTTCTCCTTTGAGTAAATGAAAAATAAAATTCACCCGCTTTTAAAATAACTTTGTGGCGTACAAAGTTCAAATGCGGTGCTCAGTACAAATCGATTTTTTGCACGACCTTCACTCGGGACACGGGATTCAGTAAAACAAAGATCCAATTAACTCCTGGTTTTAGATTACACCACAAGGTACCTCACCTTACCTTCTCCCTAAAGAGAAAGTACCTTTCACTCAGCACAGCCCGTTTAGCTGCTTTTTAAGTGATAGCAATAAGCCCCAAGAAATAACACCTCTTTCCCTGAAACAATATAAGCGAATTCATGGAAGATGGTGGCAGAATTTGCCTATGATTGATTGACAAGTCATAAAGGTATTAATGAGCCCTCTGTTGATTCTGGTGGAATTTTACACGTTCCGAGGTTTGGTCATTTTTGGGCAATCGTAGGTGGCTTCTCGTCCTCCACACTTGTCATGACTTAGGCAGAACTCACAAGGGAGGGGAATAATTCACCTACTCACAGACGCATGCACAAATGAAGTCAAATGGGATTATAGGTGGAAAGAAGGAAGATGTAATGGAAACCAGAAAGCTGTCAGCACCGTGTCAGAAATTGCCAGTTGTCCATTAGAAAGGTTTTCGACGCCAGACAAAATGTCAAAGCAAGGCAGGGGAAGGGAAGACGAAAGGTCGTAAAAACGTCGTCGGAAAATTCAGTCGATTTATCCGTCAAATCTCGCTGACTCAGACAACTATGGGCTGAGCGTTTTATGTGGAGCCAAATTCATGGAAAAATGGAAGCAGTCTCTACATTAATGGTCAACGAGTGGTAAGTTATAATGGAGGTATTTGGACAATAAAAGCCGAAATATGACGTTGTTTTGTGAGGCTTGTGTTCTTTAAATGTGGACAAATTCGAAAATCTGGTTGTGTACCGTCGTGATCGCTCCTCTGAGCTCGAGACGCTCTCGTCCTGGATACTTCGACTTCGCTACCCCATATCCGTCCTCTGCTTGTAATAAAAATGTCTGGAAGCAACCAATCTTCTCATAGTAAGGCTGGAAGAAGGGGAGGGGAGGAAAGGGAGGAATCGTCGACAGGAATAGCCCCAGTCATTGGTATCAATGCGCCAGTAAATGTGAGAATCAGACAATTTTAAAGGCGGCACAGATTCGCAGTACAGATTTTACAGTCTCTTATTCTACTACAGATGAAAGGGAGGCTATGAAATAGGAAATAAATACCTGAGGGGTAAAATAGGTGTTAGAGCGATGTCAGCAGGCGAATTTAGGGGTTAACGCAATTGGAAATGCCATGCTTTATAACCTGACATGCATTATTGTCAGCTAAGTGGCAATCCCTGCCAAAGATGTTCTGTGAATATTTGATTGTCTGTAGATCAGTGGAAAGAACAATGTCATGCATAAATACCACAGTTCGTGCGTGTGCTGTTGGATTTAAACTTTGAGGTGTTGAGGCGTTCATCCATCCATCCATCCATCCATCCATCCATCCATCCATCCATCCATCCATCCATCCATCCATCCATCCATCCATCCATCCATCCATCCATCCATCCATCCATCCATCCATCCATCCATCCATCCATCCATCCATCCATCCATCCATCCATCCATCCATCCATCCATCCATCCATCCATCCATCCATCCATCCATCCATCCATCCATCCATCCATCCATCCATCCATCCATCCATCCATCCATCCATCCATCCATCCATCCATTCACCTCGGCAGCATTCTCTCCTTCGAACCAGTTGAAACATTCGGAAAATTTGGCGCATGTTTCAAAAGCACCTTCGCAGCTTGAATTGATTCGCTTCCTCAGGCAATCAACAGCCTCTCTAACACGCGGGTGTAAATGAAGCAAAAAAACTGTCTGTAGAGATGATAAAAAACCGCTATGATTTATTAGTAATTTGCGATGAGACTAGTTCTTGCCCTACTAACTTAGAAATACGGTCCAGTAAGGCTTAAACCTTAGCAAGGAAATGAAGCGTCGAGGCAGCGGAATCACATCGTGAGAACATTTTCTCAACCACCCACAGAAAGTATTCACTTAGCCTCCTTCCTCAATGTTACAAAACATTAAATTTGGTGGGAGAAAGCACAGAGGCATTAGCAACAGTTGTCGCGTTGGCAAATGCCATTAAGGGAAAATCGTCGACTACGTCACTCAGGCGTGGGCCTAATTGAGCCTCCCCTAGACGAGTTCACACACTTTGCACAGAAGAGAAAGGATCCACTGCAGACTTTACTGTATTTGAGAATGCTTCATGGGAAAAAGCACTGCCAGGATTAGGAGATTTAAGGGTATTTTCACACCTCCTGGAACCAAACCAGCCGGCCAAATTGCATTAACAATTGGAGGAACTTATTCCTTAAGGCGGTGGAGAGGCAGGTTATTGTTCTTGCTGGTGGGTAAATTAGGCGGTCTCCCTATACGGGCAAAGCATTAGCACGACTCGCTTCGAATAAAACCTTCTCAAGAGCATCTTTTTTGCTGAATTTGGAGTTGCCTGCGGCTTTCTCCTGTTCCACTACAGCTTTTAGGGTTTCATCATCTGTATTGGGTTTCAAGAGTCCACCTTGATGCTGAAGATCCTTCGGAAGACGACTATGCCATGCAGTCCATTGCTCCTGACATTTCGATTCATGCCATTCCCACGAACTCTTGGTGTATCGACGACCGCAGATGTAGCAGAGCTTGCCAGGAGGTCTAGAAGGCCCCCGTTTCTGCTTTTCAATTGCAGATTCAATTGCATTTCGTCGTTTTTCCTCCTCCGCTTGGCGTATAGCACAGGCCTTGAGGTGAAAGTCCAGAGATCTTCTTGTGTAAATTCTCTGACAAGATGGGCACTCCACATTGGTAAAATTGGTAGAAGAGAGCTTTTTGACACCACGGTGGTCTGTTTGAAGTGATCGTCCATTCTCATGGTTGTGATGGTTCGAGCCAACTGCTTCAGAGCTTCTAAAAAGAGGAGGCGCACTTTTGCTGCATTTTCTGTTTCTTTTTCTACGAATGGACCGAGGTTTTGGTTGAGGTTTGATTATAGATGCATTGTTTGTGTTAGTACGGGTTTCTCTCGGTCTTATTTCTTGACATTTGGGGATGAGATTGAAGGTTAGATTGACACCTTTCAGCATTGAGGCCATTATCCCTGGAGCACCCCTTCCACCCTGCTTAAGAAGTGTCATGTGAGCCATTTGAAGCTCGTGAGGGTCACGTGAAATGCAATACTACGAGATGACATTTAGACTTTAGATTGTGGCTTCCTGTTCGCCCATCTTTGAACTAGCAACATGCCATATTATTGCAGTCCATCAATGACTTTTGACAATACAACACAACAAAGGGAGGAGGAAATAACTTTGCTTTGGTAGCAAAGACGGAGCAAACGAGTACAGGAGAGGTCCGTGAAACACGTCTACGTTACTCTGAGTGATTGTTCTCCCAAGACACCTCTATTCAATGATCTTCCAGGGTAAAAAAGTGAGAGTGGTGGTCGTCAAGAGGCGGAGTGATTTCTACAGCCCCATTTTGAAATTCGCTCAAAAGTCAGTGAGCATCCGCCCAAAGATAATCCGTCTGTCTTCAAGGCATTTAGGAAAGTGTTAAAGACCTCTAGAAGGGATGGAGGACTAGTAGTGGAGCTCAGTGCCACCGCCAAGAGACCTAATTCCAACGGACCTCAATTGTTGTCGAATGTGTCAACTTTTAAGGTTTTAGGGCAATAAAGACGGGGCGCTTATAGGTCCACTCCGAAGTGCTCGTTGAATTATAGTGAGGTGGTAATAAGCTTGACTTTTATAGCTCTGGCAACTGAATGAATTGAGGAAAGTAATGCCAGCTGTAAATAGTAACTGGCGATAATTGTTTACCAGTGTCACATCTTGTTGACGCGCAGGGCTCCAGATCTAACATGGACGCTGGGTTGCCTCCATTGCGTCGACGGAATTCCTTGTGCGACGTTAGTTGTACGGGGATGTTTGAATGCCTTAGGAGCGACCGTGCTACTCGCTCCAGCAACGCACGGCGATGGTTAGAGTTACCTCAAGGCAAAGTCATTTGCACAGAATTGAAACCCCTTCTTTCCCTATCAACCATGAAGTGTAAAACGATGAGAGGAAATAGCACCTTATTTACTTTTCTTTGCATTAATTAGAGAGGTTTGTCATCACACCCTTATTGGAAAGACAGAAGGATTGACTTTAAGTCGACAACCGTTTACTTCAGTGGCAAACAGCACTTTAACGCATTCATAACCCATGAAAGCATTAACTAAGACATAGTAAGTGTAGAAACAAATCCAAATAAAGTGTTTGATCCGTGAATATTTGCTTTTGGCTGATCGAATGCCTGGAGAGCTCAATTATCCCATGTAAGAGGCGCTAATTGAGAAGAGACACGCTTGTCTAATTGGAAAAGGACCAAGCATCTTCCTCCTGGGCCTTATCAACTCACGGATCTCTGCCAGATGCAAAGATGAAAGCCCCACGACTTTGAAGGCTTTTGTTTCCGGTCAAAATGGCCACAATGGCTTCTAGCTTGCGCTGTTGCGATGCCAAAGACGCCTCATGAGTTGTGGCATTGTGGAAGGTTGACGGCCTAGATTTAATGCTTATTTGGACAAAAACGGCTCATTTTTCTGTAAACAATTATTGGCCAACTAAGGAATGTTGAATATCAGGGTTAAAGGGAATAGAACTGTTGCATTTTTCCATCCAGTTCCCTCAAAGATGACACTAGCCGCTGTTACAAGGTATTTATTTATCCACTACAAAAGGATAACTCTTCCTCTTCCTCCTCTTTTTTTCTTCTACCCTAACTGTGAGAAGACTGATTGCTTCTGGACATTTTTATCATAAGCCAAAGGAAGGTATGTGGTAACTAAGTCGACGTAGCTAGGACGAGGGCAACTACGTTGATCCACGACAAGATGTCGTCCTCTGACAAATCTTTTCAATCGAAGGGTATAAGGTCGCAGGTAGTAGGAGGAATCAGGAAATTGGTAAGGCGGGTGAGGGGAGGAAGGGGGGGAAAATTTGATTAAAAGACTTGGAGGATGAGGATGCGGAGGAGGAGGATGAGGAGGAGGAGGAGGAGGAGGAGGTGCACTGTAGGTTTTAGACACTCCCAATTTTTGTTCATTTGATTTTTTGCAAAGGTGTTCTATCAAAACTCATGCATTCTACACACGGACAAACTGTCAGCGGAAAGTCACGTGAGAAAAAACCTTGACCTTTGCTGGTTTGAGACGGTATTACAGAAGGAAGGCATATTTTTCAATCAGCACCCAAAAATGCCCTTTTTTGCTTATCGTGGACGTGATTGACTTTATCCACAAGAGAATATGGGTTGAATTTGGCGTAAGTCAAGTAACAATCCTTTGCTGTTTAAGCAAACTCCTTTAGTTGTAGATGATGGCTAAGAAGACGGTAAGCTATGAATCCCGAAAAAAAATCCGTTTTAAGACTAGTATTTTAAGAAATAAGTACTTGTTGATTGGATTTTGGGTTGTAAACTTCAATGAGCTGGGCAAGATCGGATGCATAAACGTTATAAAAGCGTTAGCTACAAGTGTCACGCATATGTGACGTGCTTCCTAATCAGGTTATGATGTCACCTTTTACCAACTTGTGCTGCTTATAGACTGAGAGAGTCTAAAAGTGTATACACACTCCTTTCGGACCTCGAGAAGGTGCTTGATCAGTAGGCTGCGGCGGAGACTGAGTAAAAGCAGATGAAAATGCAGAATTTGCGTGTATTTGTAGTAACTTTTATGCCTTTAAGGCTTCCTGGAACACAGTGATTAATTGACTTATTCCTCTCAGGCTTAAATCACATTGGCACGACAGGTGAACAAGCCTGGCTCCACCTCAGCACGCCTTGATCGGTAGATACACAAGTCAAGAATAAATCATCCCGATTTATGGGGATACTTGACACACCAGTAAGTAATCAGTGAGTTGCTGATAAGTAAACAAAACCACTGACCCCGTTTATTAGAAGGGTTTGATGCAATGCTCTTTCTCCACGACTCCACGCGCCACCTTAGGGCTCGACTTACAATTGATGATGTCAGGAGTAATGAAGATGGGTAGAACAAGGGATATGTAGAAAAAAAGAAGAGAAACGGACTTTCTAATGGAGCCTGTTGAATCCTGTCCTTCCGGTGTATACGCATACGCGCCTGCTCGTGTGTGTGTGTGTGTGTGTGTTGTGGTTGAAATGAAGTGTGAGAAGATTTCATCGCGTCGAAGCTTAAATTAATTGCTGTAATTAGTCCCAATGAATAAGTGTTGCATTACTGACCAGCCACATGCCAACCTTAATACTATCAAACGTTGATGGAGAAAGTGAAGTGGGACAAGATTATCATGTGACAAGGGGAGATCAATAATACGTGGAGACCTCGGAGAGAGGGGATCACGAGGCGTGACAGAGCCGAATGGTCATGGATGCGAGGGACAATGAGAAGAAGGAGGAGGCCAATGCCTCAAATTCGCTGGGATGGAGCTCCTCCGTGGACGTGTGCATTCCATTAAAAATTGTAAGTTCTACTACATTGTGCGAAGATTACACACTGGACTTTACTAATTAATAGTCGGTAGCGATGTTCTTATGCGATGCCAATTTGCATGGCAGGACATACCGAGAAACACCTGTCAAGCGATTGTACTAATAATCTTCAACCTGTCGGAGAACAATTATGGTGCATTTCACAATGAAATGGTCATAAATCGACCCATCTTCAGAGCCTATGGCAATGGAGAGTATCTGGGAATATCCAAGTGCCTTCGTTGCGTTGAGGGCTGGTTCCCCAAGACCTCGGGTGTTGCTGCTATTTGCTTTGATAGTAAAGACCAGGCTCTCAAGTGCTTGGAGTCAAAGACGCAAATGCGAGAGGCCGGTTGGATGGGCTTGCCTGAAATGTACATTGTTCCACTGTGCAATCCAGTTCAACACCTAGGAGGTGAGTGTCAGCTAATCTGTTTAATTTACTATTGCATCACGAGGGGCGTGTAAATCGAGGAAGGGCTCCGTATATCAGCATAGCTTCAAGTCAATCATTCTGTGCTGACTTTGACAGTGAGCGCTTTCACGATGGCCAGGGTTAGTTT
Source organism: Taenia hydatigena (assembly GCA_036345935.2). Classification (NCBI taxonomy): domain Eukaryota; kingdom Metazoa; phylum Platyhelminthes; class Cestoda; order Cyclophyllidea; family Taeniidae; genus Taenia; species Taenia hydatigena. The sequence continues at coordinate 650,658 of JADWOT020001561.1, read as the reverse complement.
TGCCTGCCAGGGGATCGGGGACGTATGATCGACCTTGCCTTGGAAGTCTTTGCATTGTACAAGCGTCTTACAAATGGACAGCCAAGCGTAGTGGCGCACAAGCCGTTGCCTGTCATTTCGATCAAAGATGTGAGGATTAAACTGCCCTATGGCATTTGCGCCAACAATACGCCTAAAAATGCTGCCTTTATGTGTGCGCAGTTGTCTTGCCAAAAGTCCTGGTTCGGTGTGAACACCCAAACCATCTAGACGACTTATGTGATAGGATAAGGAGAAAAACTACTGACTCGAATCCCATACCCGAATATTTATGTTTCCTTCGATTTCACACATTTAGAATACCAGTATCTGCAAATGGACATTTACGATGTGAAGAATGGTGTGAATTTTGTCCGTTACCTCAACACACTGGAGAACATAGTACGTGCCAGAGGCGGTCTAATAATAGCCGGAACGAGAGAAATAATGCGGTTCCGAGGGATACGAAGACCCATGTACCTAGTGATCTACCAGTGGATGCGCCTTGACGAGGTTGAGGACTTTAATCGCGAGGTTACTCCAATTTTGCGTGACTCGGGATCCGCCTGTTCAACTCGGGTCATCTTCGAAATGGACGCCTACTGTCAGCCATTTGGACGATAGATGCTAGTCCTCCACCGAACAGTTTTGTTGAATACGCTTTCAGCAAGCCTTGCATTGCTCAATCTGACGTTTCGTTTCATGGCAAATAAAAGCTTTTATTTACAAACTCTCCCGCCTGTTTCCTTTGGAGGGCTCAATCCACGATGTCATTGATGCTGGCGGTGGTGTAGAAATTTTGGAATGGTAGTTACATCTGCCAACACGAAAATGACTGACATTGACCCAGCGGAGCTTAATACCCAAATAGTCGACTTCTTTTGGAGCATCAATCCATGATGCATTTTCTCGTAAAACGCAAGACAAAGCGGTTCTAGCATTGGTCTTGTTGTTTTGGTCACACTTTAATGCACTAAAGTAGCAATAGTGCAATATTTTGGTTGTTCTGACTACCGGCTTCCGTTTCGGTTACAGAGGTGGCCATGTATTGTCCTGGCTGCTAGTAGCTCCGTTCCCTCTGCTTGCTGAACATAAGTATATTCTGCCCCAGTATCACGCCTTCTTTCGCCTTCAAGGGAGTCTCGGGACACTACACTGGTGACAACGAAAAGTGGACCCGACTTTGTAGGATTTCTATCCCCATCTCTACCGCTTGGGACAAAGCGTAGTAGTACGAAAGAAATGCAGATGCCATGGATAGGAGAATCTCTGACATTCCATAACAGAACGGAGGGGATATCGACGTCCGTCTTCGGCATCCACTTTATCCCCGTTTCTGCAAGAAACCTATTAACGGCTGAAGCGACACCAGCCGTACACCTCCTGAAAACGTTTCGTTGTAGAGATTCCCCTAACACACCTGCTTAAGGAGGCTGGTGTTCTAACGTCTTCTTATGAAAAAGCGCATACGCTCGGCAGAACCGGACGAAATTCCGAGTGATGCGGTGGTCAAGCACCTCCTCTATTGCGCTTGAATCTTGACGACTGGCACTGATTACATTGTAATAGCCGATGCGGGAGGTTCACCAAGAGGAGCGTCGGGGGACGACGCTCGAAAGAATGCCTTGTTTGCTGACCTTCGGGTCACGCCAGCAGCTGCGCTCTCTCTGCCTGCTGAAACACATCTATTCTGCCCTAGTATTATGCCTTCTTTTGCCTTCAAGGAAGTCTCGGGACGCTACAAAGGTCGATTCCTGAGAGGTTTATTAACACATCACCTCATTGAGATTTTCAAGTTAAAGAGGCTAGAAATTAAAGCGATTTAGCCTGATAAATAGCCCGTTTGACAATCATATTCCTTCTCTTGACTCTTGAAAGAACACCTGCTTTCCTAACACCTATGCTTTATTGGAGGGCATGCTGTAAAAGTGAATTAAATGGGAAGACTTATTCAATGGAGTCTCTCGAGCTTTCAATGGCCTCTTCAAGCTAAAGCAAGAAAAAAAATAAAAAGAAAAATTTTAAAATGACTGCATGTGAATGTGAATTCTGTGAGCCTTTTATCGCCCTACCTTCCTGTAGAAGGGAGAAATCTTGGGTTTCTGCAATCCATTAGGGCCATTGGACTTGAAAAAGGAATGACGAATGGCCTTCCTTGACCTCCTGTGCCTTCCACTCCACTTTGCCTAAAACAAGTACCCTTTAGTGACGAGGTTTAGCGGAGACACGTTTGCTCCTATAAGCACGGAAACAAACCTGATTTGGTGATCCGAAGTTGACGCCTTCTTTTAGAAATCTCGAAGACTTCTGTTGAATTTGAAGCTTCTGAAGTAAAGTAAAGTTAACTTTCGTCACGCAAAAACTTTAAATGGCTTTAAAATTCACACCTCTTGAGTTTTGCACCGGGATAAATCAGAGCTGGAAAGTTCAGAGGCTTCATACAGGAAAGGATTGGCTATTTTAACCTCACTCTCAACACCTTCATCCTCGTCTTTGTTGCCAACACATCCAGTCCACCATTTTGGCTTCACACTACTGTCCTCAGTTGGGGATACATTGTTATCGTCTACTTTTCTCATTTCTGATTCTTCCAAGATGGTGTCCATTGACTTAAATTCCCTTAAGCATTTCTGAATGCCTACAACACGACGTAATAAAGGTTATCTTCAGTTCCATTTAAGTAGTGTTTAAGTAGCATTGGAGTACTTAACGATTTACTCACCCATTGGCAATTCATTGTACTCAATACTCAGCTCGTGTTGTGACAGCAGTGGATAATTATGCGAGTCTAGTGCTTTGCTGTCATCAAGAGTCGATTCCTTCTCAAATTCTTCGTCCCCTTTTTTTACTGTAGCTGTCAGAGGTGGTAGCTGGTCTCTTTTTTGCTGATCAGACTTAGCTGGTCCGAATCGTGAGCACTTGGACCACCAAAATTTGGAGCGTTCACATTCGATGGAAATTCCGTACTGCTCTACAAGGATGGTTTGTATCTTGGGCGGAGCTTTGGTGAACTCCTCAACAAAGGGATTGCCGTAAATGCTCAAGGCCCTTAAATTTGGGCAAACCACCACAGGAATGATGGCCTCTTCAGAAGTGAGCTGTACAGATAATGCAAATGGATTTGGCTAAGGAATTACCATATTTTCACCCATATCCAAATATATCAGTTTGGGGAAGATAAGAGGAGGATTTGAAAAATTTGGTCTCGTGGGTGTTTTCGTTGATTTCTTGAAGGGGCTTCGGTGTGGCGATCTGTAAGAAAATTGCAAATTTTTATTTAATTTCATCTAAAAGGAAATTACATTTGTCGGAGACTGGTCTTTTGTAGAGTTGATTTTCTGGAACAGTGTAAAGGCTGGTGCTTTGGGATGCAGGCGGAGATCAGTCTTGTGACACCTTTGTGTGTCACAATGTCATCGAAAATTATTTCAAATTCTGTTGTTTTATGTTGAGCTAAAATAGGATAGCAGAAGACTTAAGACCTGTGTTACCTTGAGACTTTGTCACTGCCGGACATCTAAAAGAAAAATTACAGTTTAATAAGCAAAGATTAGACAAAATATTTTGCTTTAACTTGAAGACTTGCTTGATTTTTGAAGCTGGAGTCTTAGTTTCCACTCGAAGGATGGGAAATGAAGCAAACTCGTTATTGGCCAAACTGAGTCTTTGCAAACTGACCAGTTAAATGACAACTAGTTAGAACAGTAAAAAGATTTATAATAAAAGTAGTGAGTAAAAAAAAAAAACAAACTTTGGAAGTTGAGCCAAATTTGCAATATCAGCGGCTGCATGTAGTTTGTTGTCGTCAAGATTTAGATCCTCTAATTCCTGAAATCTGCTCCCAGCAAGGTGTCAACAAAAATTACCTTACAAAGGAAATTTAGACCGAAAATAACTCACTTGACTTGCCTTAATTTTGCAGGAATCAAAGTTAACTCGTTTCCAACTAAAATGAGTGATCGAAGACATTGAAGATTGGATAGATCCACAAGTGCCGTAGGTGGCAAAAAGTTGTAAGAAAGGTCCAACTTCTACTGTAAAATGAGATGAACACAAATGTGTCATAACGCGTTTATTAAGAGCAAAAGCAACAATTAGATTACAACACAGAATGTCGGGTAGACAAGCCAACGCTAGTTAATAATGTTTAAACGCCACGACATTAGCTGTCGTTTACATGAATAACTTGAAAAAAAAACATAACAGACCTGAATTTTCGAAAATGAGCCTTGTGGAACATGAAGATTTTGAAGCTCATTTAATGAGAGATCAAGGCTCATAAGATTAAGGGGAACCGAAGGCCTTGCTAGTAAAATAAAATTAAATGAGTGCATGTCCCATACCTAAGTCGATTTTGCTCTTTTTGGCTCTTATACGGGTTATTTTACTGTTACCATATAAACGCTTGCTGTTCTCGTCGCTACTGTTTAAATTCGAGACGTCAAGTCCATCTGGGCCTAAGGAAAGTTTAGGAATACCGTGAGACTGACATATTAATTTCAGTGCATAATGATTTGATTTTGTTACAGCATTGAATTTGAGATGCTTTGCATCTGGTTTTGCATTTATCATCTTTATATTGATGGGACTGGGAAAATTTTTGTCACTTTTTAACGACATAGTTGATTTACTGCCCAAGCTCAATAGTTACGACTTTACGGAGGCCAAGTTCACCGCACGACTTTCATCAATTCAACAGTATCTTTATTCAAAGAGTCGCGGCGTCGTCACTTTTAACTAGATAAGATAAAGTACTGCATGATACTGATAAATCTTTTTTAAAAGATAGAGATGACAATGAAATGTCGAATATGATTATGAAACTGAAAACTACTTTTATATAAATGACCATAAGTAAATGTAAATTGCAAACTACAAACAATGTTCACGGAAAATATTTTGAATGAAAACCTAATCTAGCCGTAATTTATTTCAAAATAAATTAAGCCTTCCTGATAGTAAACCTTCATAATTGTTGGGTAAAACTGAATCGATTCACTCAGTCTGTTATTTACGAATTTGTCTTTCATCACTCATCGCCTCATTAATGCGACATAAGGAATCCAAATGATTGTTTTTTTTGCAGTTCTGTTATACAAAGCCCTTATTTTGGTATCTTTTTATCTTTTGGACTGTAACCTAAAAATTTCAACACATATTTAATGGCGACGGGATATGAGTGGCGTTGTTCACAGCTCTGCGAAAACAGAAAACCATAAAAATAGCTCAGCGCCTGATCCGGATGCTAACATGCCTCAAAGCCATGGGAAACGATCTAGTAGGCACATTTAAAGGCGACGTTAAGATTGGTCCTCTAATTTATGTCCACTCACTTAAAAGTAGTTCTTAATCCAACCTTATTTTGAATGATAGCGTTGAAATTCACACAAAGAGTCAACATTAGTTTGGTTACTTCTGAGACCTTTATAATCATAATTACTAACGGAAACAACCTCTAAAGTGGTTTAAATAATGCTTCACTTTCACTTTTTGCCTTGCACGACTTCCATCCATATTGAGCAAGGCATGCGCCTTTGTGCTGCTGCTGTATCTAGGCTTATGCGATAACTCAGCATGAAAGTCATATGACAGGCGATCAATACTGTCCGAGGCAGCGGTAACTGACACTTGACTGCTTAAATTGGACGCTACAGGGACGCTGCGCAAATGGAGGTCAGAGATATCAGCAAACTCTCGAAAGAGGAGACGATCAACACAGGAGATAGCAATGCTTCGAATTCAACAGCATGGGTAGGCTCAAGAGGCATGTATTGCGGCACCAACTTTGTAAGTTTCACCTCTGCTTATCATTATTAAATTAATATTTGTCAGCTTTTTTGTTAGCTAGTTAAATCTTGAATACAGTTTTTTTGGTTTACTATTGAATAAAATTTAGACTCACTTTATTTGATTAGATTTTATAAAGTCAGATATGCGATTGATGCTGTGTCACATTGGATTACTTTAAAGCAAGAGTGACTTAAAATATTTGGTGTTTAAAGCTGGCTGAAGCTCGTCGATGTGGAAGAGCTACGTCGCTGATATTTTGTTAGTAGCAACATTTTCATAAAAATTTTTCTTATTAGAACATACCAAAAAACACTTCCCAGACGATGGTGCTGATTATCTTCAACCTGGCCGAGAACTACTATGGCGCCTTTAGGAATGAAATGATTATAAACTTGCCAATTTTCAAGGCTTATGGCAACGGAGAGTATCTGGGGCTGTCGAAATGTGTGCGGTGTGTGGAAGGCTCCTTCCCAATGAACTCGGGTGTAGCGGCGCTCTGTTTTGACGATCATGAAGAAGCGCTAAGGTGCATGCAATCCAAGACGCAGATACGCGAAGCCAACTGGATGGGCTGCCCGGAAATGTACATTATTCCTCTCTGCAACCCGATTAGACACATGACAGGTGAGGAATTTGGTTCACCTAATTTTGATGTTCATTTTTACGCATTAGCGCAGAATGCGACAGCTTTATTTTGGCAAAGACAAAATAAGTGATGTAAATAGGTGTGATTATAGTGAGATTATTTTTTGACATCTCAGTGGGAACTAAGCGTGCGGAGTTTGTTTTCTCTTTTTTCCCACGTCTAGATTATCCCTTCCTGCAGGTGGACTTTTATGACGTGAAAAATGGAGTCAACTTTACAAAGTACATGAACACAGTGGAGAATATGGTGCACGACAAGGGAGGTCTGATTGTTGCCGGGACAACAGATATAATGCGATTTAGAGGTGTGTGTAGACCCATGTACGTGGTGATTTATCAGTGGACGACTATCGACCTCGTGGAGTGCTTCAATAGGGAAGTAGAACCGACGCTACGCGAAGCCGGAGCCGCGTGTTCAACACGTGTGATCTTTGAAATGGACGCTTTCTCGCAAAAGTGTTTGAGTTGAAGCATATTATTAGCTGCTGCTCATTCACTCTCTCTCTAGCATCTACTCATAAATTGCCTGATCTATAGTAAGTAAAATTAGCGAGCTGATGCTTAAACAACCGTATCCAGTCGTTTTTCTATGAAAGGTTGAGCGCTGGACCGCTTTCACTAATTTCGTACATTGACGGTTGCATGGGTGAAGGGATGAGAGGAAAATTGACGCTAATAAATGGGCAGATGACCCGGCAGATCACGAATAGTTGAATGGGCGGAATGCAATAAAAAGACAATGAAAAGGATAGACAGATGGCTATGGGGTTTGGCACAAGTTTTGCGATTTGATGGCTGGCTAATTTGCACGTGTTTCTTAGAAGTGGGTTGTTAACTCAAATGCGGGTTAATTTGGCGCACAATTTAAGCTTTGTAGAGCGATCTGATAAAATGAGCAATGCGGATGAGTTTGTATTGCTCCAAAGGTTTCCAACTCCTCATTTTGGTTTTGCTGACACTTAAGACTCCGAACTATGCCAGTAGCCCTGCGGTTTTTCCGTATGCGGCCAGCATACATTCTGTTCCATTATTATGACTTCTTTTCACTTCAAAGATGACTTGGTCGCCACAGTAATGGCAGCGTAGGCCAGACCCGATCGTCAAGGCCAGCCACCCCTGTACTACTTTGTTTGTTTGTACTACCGGTTTCCGGTCAGGGTCACAGGGGTGGCCATCTTGCCCTAGCTGCGTAGGCTGGCCGCTGGGCCATGCCAGCGGCTTATTTCCCTCTACCCGTTGAATATATACATTCTACTCTAGCATTCTGCCTTCTTTTGCCTTCGAGGGAGCCTCGGGACGCTACAACCCCGATTATTATCACTGAAAGCTAAACCCTAAAGGGCATGTGCTGCAGATGGGAGATTCTGTGGCGGCCTTAAATAAAGTGTTGTAGCTGATGTCATTTTTTGGAAAATAACCAGTTATGTGATCTGCAGGAACGCTATTAGCAAGTGGAACGGCACTAGCCATGAACCATCTCGAACATCTCCGCTAGGGAGCTGTCTACGATGCCTATAGTAAAGATGCCCCCATCTCATTATCAGCTAAATTGAACCCATTTAGGTATGGCCGGAGAGCACTGAAGTGCAAGCAGAGTAGCAAGCGAAAGCAGATGCAAAACTCTATCCTTACGAAACCATTTAAAGCTGAGCACCATAACAAATGGCTCCGGGTTGGGGTCACTGTTCCTAAAACAAGCGATAGACATATAAGTAGACAACCACATTTCTCTCCCCCAATAAAGTTTTTGGACAGAAGTAAACTTCAGATTCAGGTAATTGTCATAAGAGACCCGTGACATTATAATCAGAAGTCTTTTAAGTTTCACGCAAATTTGATGATTTACACGGTCAAATCACGGATTTTTCTTGCAGCACCGACTACGTTGTGGTAATTGACTTGAAATGTTAGCCATCTAGTGCCTCAAAGGCGTTGTTCTAAAAACGAAGAGGGCTATGTAGTACTGTATTGCTTGTTTTCTCTTCGTTATGTTCTCGCATGAATCCAAGTCCCCACCTTTGTACTTTTGTTGAGCTGCATGGGTTCTGGGTGTTGATAGCAGCCACTCATCTCTTCTGTACGCTATAAAAGGTGATTCTGCTCTGATTGTGTGTCCAATTTCTTCTTTAGATAAGTCTAGGTGCTATGCATTCTTATTTATATATATGTATTTAGATGGAAAATGTCAGCAACAGCAAATTTTTAAATTCCGCGAAGATTATTTTGCAATTGATTGTAGAATACCTAAAGTGATCAAAAAAGATAGGCTCCAATGCAAACTGGACTAAACCTGTCAATTAACAGTAAGGTGGTCAGTCGTATATATAATAACTAACAACGTGGCTAAAATATTTAGCATTCTAACCATACCTTACCTGAATATTATTATGACTTGACTGCAAATAGTTGCTTTTAGCCATATTAACAAAATTACACATTTCTTTGCATTCTAAGCTGATTGTTTGTATCCACCATCTGTGCATAGCAGATCAACTGTAACCTCCAAATCTATTGGATGGAAGAGGCACTCGGCCTAGCCGGTTATGTGTATGCGCGCTAATTTCGGAGGATAGTCGGTGGGGTTCATCACTATGGTTTTACCCGCAAAAATAACTGAATTTGCCAAGCCTCGTACTGGAGAGCCATTTTTTGAGTGTTTTGAAGAAATTTCTCTCAAGAATGCCATTTTGACCTATATGTCATTTTTAATACTTAACCTTTTGGGACGATTGCAAGATTTTCTGCGGAAACACGGTCTCCTTAACAATCCGGCTGCCAAAGAAAAGGAACTGACCAAGTCATTTGTACCTCTTTATTCCGATTATGAAGCTTTCTATACAAGGAACCTCTATCGTCGTGCTCGAGATTGTTGGAATCGACCTATTTGTTCCCCTCCTGGACCGGAAATGGTTCTCATGGATCGTGTTTCAACTGACAGTTGTTGGACATTCACGTGAGTCCTTTACAAATAATTTAAGTTGCCTTTCTTGTTGCAGGGCTCTTAATCCTCACCGTTCTTATCCTTTTTAGCATGACCAACACCACTACTAAAGTGTTAAACTTTGGCTCCTATAACTACCTCGGATTTGCCGAACCATCCGGCCCATGTGTCGAAGCTGATATAAAATCAATTGAAAAGTATGGGCTTGGTGTGGCTAGTTCTCGACTAGAGGTTGGTACTTTGGCCATTCATGAGGAATTGGAGAAACTCGTCGCTGAGTTTGTCGGTCAAGAAGCCGCAATCATTTTCGGAATGGGATTTGCCACAAACTCTCTCAACATGCCTCGCATATTTGACAAGGTGCGTCCACTTCTGTTTTAATGCCCTTAAGAAATAAATTATTAATTTCGTCTCTTACAGTCTGTCATTTTCCAGCAAATATGACATAGTAGAAAAAAAGCATTAAGGTACTTGAAAGTTTTTATGCTTCATTCGAGAGGGATTAACGTTAGTAATTGGATTATGAGAGGCATTTTGTTGGTTGTCATCATTTTCTCAACTTATCAGTGGATATTCTCACGCATGCACATACAACAATGAATTAATTGCTTCATGGGCTGCACTTTGTAGGATGATCTTAACCATGGGAAATTTTTACTCGTAAACAAGAGGATTGCCAACCTGAAGTAATTAAGACGGGTTAACCTTATTAGGGTTCTAAGGGCCGTGTGACTCCGATTCCATTCCATGTGTGCACTAGTAGACAGCTGCACACACCAATAGAAAATCAATATTGTGTGTGGAGGTGTGTAGGGTTGAGCACCTGAAGTGTGCGTGTGTAGGTGTACAAGCGCTTCTTGACACAAGGTTTGAGGCCTAATTAACGGCGGAGAGCATTCCTAGTGAATTTTGAATGCCATAGGTAGATATAAGGGAGAAGAGTAAGCAATCCGTCAAAGTTGTGTAGATTGGTAACTCTGAGCGGCCTGATGGTGGAAAGTCTGATTTGAGCGCATTCTTGTGTGGCGATTTTGAGTGTTTCCCGTAGACCTCTTCTTGGTGCAAAGGATTATGGCAAATGAAAACTTTATCCTCAAGTGAAAATGCCTATTTTGTTGTTTCAGGCTCCACCTCATGTCTTTTTTGCTAATCGTATAGCGTGATCACCCCATATTTTGGATTAATTTATGCTTTGAAAGGCATTTGTATAAGTTTTTGGATATTACTTGGCTTTTATCCCAAACCTTACGTATAAATAGGCCACCAAAGTCGTTCCCCACCGCACATGCTATCATTATTGCCAGCATCTGCTCGAACACACAATCAGTAGGTCATGTTACCAGCTTCAATACATGAAACGTGTGATTCGTACGTGTTTGTTAGCAAATGCTCTTGGATGTGTCCGTTTTCCACTCATTGACTTACAACTTTTCCGTTTTTAAACTTTAGAATTCCTGCATAATCAGCGATGAGTTGAATCACACCAGTCTGATTCTGGGTTGCCGCCTCTCGGGTGCCACGATTCGACGCTTCAAACACAACGACATGCAGGATTTGGAGCGAGTCCTGGCCGACGCTGTAGTCTATGGACGTCCTCGTAGTCGAAGACCATTTTCTCGCATTTTTATAATTGTGGAGGGCATCTATAGGTGAGTAGATGGGACCCGTTGAGCCTTACTTTAACTTTCCATTGGTCACTAGCCTCAATATTAACATTTCAGATGAAAGCGAGGCATTCATATGCAATAATGCCTGTTTTATGCCTCTCTCATCTCCATTAAGAGGAATTTTTATTGCCACTATCGCTTACAAGATCGTAGTTGCTCAAATCTGTGACGCAATGCGTGCACGCTTACATGTCTGTTGTGGCAGTGCCAAGTGCCTGTTTCGTGCTTTTACCTGGCTCCGTTGCGTTCCTGCTTGAGAACAATTTTTCTAATTTAGTAAACATGTCACAAAGCCCGAGAGTGCGCCTGAAAGTGATCAACGTAAGTTGAAGGAATATCACGGAAGAAGGGAGAGACACCAAGGGAAAATGTATATACTTGTGAAATCTAAGTGTGTAAATTTTTGAATTGGAGTAAATTAGTGCCGACTAAGGTGAATTTAGTAACTATCCCAACCCCAGTGAAGGTAGATCTTCCAGGCAATCTATTGAATTCTACCGTGTGACTTTAAACATTTAACCTGAGGAGATAAATTATGCCGGATGCCTCCACTTGGTTTCGCATTTTCTGGCATTATGGCTACTAGATTGTGGAGTTCATTGTTTAGCTGTTGCCAATTTCACCAATTGTAGTAGGTGTTAAGGCAGTTTCCTTCCGTTTCTTTTTTGCCAGATTAAAGATATGAGGTTGACCTGATGGAAAGAAATTCTCCACTCTGATAGTCGTCCTTCTTGCCTTTGAAGGAAAGCGCACACTCCAACTGTAGGGCTTAGGAGGTGCTCATAAAATTCTAAGTCTTATTCCTCAGTTAGTAGAAGTAATGCTCTGTGAGTCCAAGTCGAATTGAAGCAGTGTTCGTTGCATCATTTATCCTAAAAAGAAGATGTAATTAGCTGTACTGAAGAACCCACGGCATCAGAGTCATGGAGGAAAGACAAACCAAAAGAGGTACAAGATTTCGTTATTCTGCTATGCACTACTAAACAAATCAACTCGACTGTTATCCAAGTCCAAAACAAGAGATCTTATCAGACCAAGAACATCCTGTATCGGATGTATCATTTCTAGCCTGACCAAGCTGTTTACGACACGAGTTAGTGTAACTGATCATCATAGACTAATGAAGAGCGTATTTTATGTGCCTGTGAAGTGTGCACTCAGGGTAAGAAAATGTGGGCGTCGAGGTGAAAGGATGGAGGCCACATGCGTGGGTGATCAGTAATAAACTTGTTTGTCGTGTAGAAATGTAATAGAACATCAAAAAGATTTAGACTGATTAGCCAAAAAAAGAAGGTGATTAACGTCTTGGATTCATAAAATGATTCATTTTTGTGCTTTTTATTGCAGTATGGAAGGTAGCATTGCGCATATGCCGGAAATAATTGCACTGAAGAAGAAGTACAAGGCCTATCTCTACTTGGATGAGGCACACAGTATAGGATCACTTGGACCGCGAGGTCGTGGTGTGGTGGATTACTTTGGTTTGGATCCGACTGACATCGACATCGCTATGGGCACCTTCACGAAGAGTTTTGGCTCGGCCGGTGGCTATTTAGCTGGTTCGGCGCGATTCATTGACTACGTGCGCACCCAATCATACAGCTCCATTTACGGAGGTACAATGCCCGCTCCAGTGTGCCAGCAGATCATCACATCAATGCGAATCATCATGGGTCGAGAGTGTCCCGGTGAGGGTGAACGAAGGTTAGCCTCATTTCTAATAAGATTTTTCCCCTACTTTCCACCATCACTTATTCCTGAGGACGTATTTACAATAGTGAGTAGCAAGGTGATTATAATCGCATTGCATTTTTCCTCATTCCGTTGGCAGTTTTTACACTTGTTGTTCCATCCCCACTACCAAAAGGCACATAAAAATGCAGATCATTTGTTAATCTTCCATTGCATTGAGAAGGTGCCTCCTCCGGTTCTATGGGCCTTTTTGTAAAGGCGTATTTACGAATTGAATTGGCATTACTTAAGGTTGGGGAATGCTCCACAGCTAAGTGGTAAAAACACATTGCATAAGGCGAGCCCAGTTCAACATTCTGCTTTAACCTCAATTTTGGAGACAAACAGTTCTTTGATTGGCGTTTTTAACTCTTTGAAGTTTCGTCTCACTTTGTGCTGACGGGAAAAAAACTTGAAACTTGGATGAATGCTGGGAAAAGACGTTGTTTCTGTATTCTCCCGTTTAATTCTACCCTCCTGATAATGAAACCGGGGCTCCTGGTCTCTTTGTTGTGGGTCACCCACTGCTGATAGGGCTGAAGGGTTTACGGACAGTGGGAGAATAAAACGCCTCTGTAATTAGACGTCGTTAGATTATTCCCTTTGATGTATCATTCTTGCCCTCCTTATTGGAAGTACCGCAAATGTAGCCATTGAAGTGGACTGCAGATTGGACAGAGAATTGTGTGCTGGTGTTAGATATGCCCTTATGGCTTGGCGTGTTGGAACAAGCTCATACAATGTGACCTCGATCATGCTCTAAGGGAAACACATGTACACACTACATGTTTAGACCGTCAGCTGCTGGGCAGAAACGTAACAAAACACAATGGAATACAGTTTTTAACTAAAATATGTAAGGATTTGTTTAAATGTGGAATTATTGGCCGTGAAGATGTATTTGTTAACCATTAGTATTGTCAGTTATTGTTTGTATGAGAGTGTCAAGCAGGTTGTGGCCAGTGCTTATTTTGTAAGTCGTTACACCGAATTTCACGTCTAAATATCCTAGTGACTTCCTCATTTGCATCACAAGACTCTTTCCACTTCTCCACAGTTCACATTCTACGGTGGTGCCGCTTATGCACTTTCCGAGGCTCATACCTGAATACGTCAACTAATAAACAGAAGTCTATTAACAGAAAGGCTAAAAATACAATGGTATTAGTTTGCGATCTTCAAAAGATGAGATAAGATCAATCGTAAGGTTAGTACGATCGGCTGTGAACGGGAACTGGTTTTGGTGGTTTTGACATTTGTATCCCTGCATAGAATAGGCAAGACTGAGGCCAGACAGGAAGGTGGCACATGAATTGTATTTGCGGTAGAGCAAGCACCGCCTCCAGAGTCAGTCCATGAAGTATAGAGAAATAGGCATCGGCATAATTTCAGTTCTGCATCATGGATGGCTTCGCATGACTTGAATGATATTTCGGCAATTAAAAAAGAGAAATACTAAGTGTTACGTCGGTAAATGTAATAGTGGTGTGGAAGTAGCGCCTAACGATTGGTGAATGAGCGTTTTTAATTGTAGGCTGAAGCAGTTGGCCTGGAACACACGCTACTTCCGAGCTCACCTGCACCAGATGGGGTTGATAGTCTTCGGGAATCGTGATAGCCCGGTCATTCCCATTATCCTCTACATGCCCGGTGTATTGGTCGCCTTCTCACGAATGTGCCTTGAACGTGGCCTTGGAGTGGTTATTGTCGGCTTCCCTGCCACTGCGCTTCTTGCCTCGCGATCAAGATTTTGCATCTCTGCTGGACATACTAAGGAGATGTTGGACAAGGTAAATCTACTCACCATTCAACTAGTTTCAGTGTTTAATCAGTTTAGAAATCAAATCATTTGTGAATGGGAAACCTCTCACTCAAACATCGTCATTCAGCCTTTTTAACCCTTTTTCTTATCGTCCTTTGACGAAAATCCATCCTACATCTGGGGAGGCAGATAGTTACACCTTAAAAGAAGTTGCATAAGAGGAGTGAGCGGTTACATTAGGCACAAATGCAACCGAGAGTGAGAACTGGAGAGCACTACTACTGCATGAAATCGGACTTTTCATGTTTAAAGATCCCAGATGGCACAAGAACAGCCATTTTTAATGCAGTAGATGTGAGTGGTTAGGATCGTTCATTTCCCATTGACATGTCAACACACGCTTTCAGGCAGTTGTGGTGCGGAGAATCACAGGCCAGATGGTATTAACTGCGCGTAATATTCTGCTCTGCCTCACAGACCAAACAAGCTGTATCCATACACACGTAGGCATAGACATTCAAAAAGGGGAATGCCGGCGATAAAACCTTCAGCCAGTACCCAAATGCCCTGGTCATGTGCATGTGTTAGCTTCTTGCTGGTGAGGTAACATGCGGGTGAGCATCCATTGATGCGGGCGTTCGAGGTGACTGAAGGTGATAGCGCATCTGATGTCATGTGTGTTTGGATGAGAGGTCAATTCTAATTGATTTGAGGTGGGTTAATCTAATGCTGGAAAGCAGGAAGCGTTTTTATGGAACTAAGGCAACATGAAGCTTTCCAGCTGAGAAAAGAGGATGCAAACAGCTAACAACTGGATAAGAGTTACATTCTACCCTTTGGTTAGCAACTCTATAAACTCACTAACCAAACACAAAACTACTGCGGAAAGTGGAAGTTCTGAATGCTATTACTTTTCCTGATACTGCAGACAAACGAGAGAAGGATCCGCATTAAATGTAAAGACGCTTTTGGTATTGTCTTTCTTTATTCAGCCTTGGGATTAGCCGTCGCTTGATAATTAGTCTACCACCAGCCTATCTGGCCTAAACAACATGGCCAAATTGGCATTTATCCAGACTAAAGTATCTCATGTTGATCCTTTAGTGGAAAAATAAACTGCATAATTCTCTCCAAAGAGGGTCTAGCAGTACCCGAATCCATTCAGAGCTTGTAAAGATTTATGTATGAGTGAATTAGTGAATCACGGTGTGCTTTGTGCAATGGCACTTTTTTCTTCCTTCTTTTAGGCCCTCGGAGTGATCGCTGAAGTAGTAGACGAGTTGAATGTGCGTTGGAGCAAGCTACCTCCACCTTACTGGACCAATGTCTACATCCATGGCAATTTGAATGGCGTGGAGAAGGGCAAACGAATTGCACCTAGTCTGCCTGATGGCCATCAAACGAGTGAAAATGGCGATGAGGTACGACGACGTGGACAGAAGGCCCAGGAGGGACAGACGACCTCATGATATTATTAATGACTAATGACATTGATAGTGCTGATGAAAATGTACTTCTGATGGAGATAAGAAACGTGCTGTGCTGTATGTCCTGCAGTGGTGCATTTCTAGATGGATTATAAGCTTAGCCTTGATAATAGCTTAAAAACAACAAGGACGCAGACGAGGTCATTCAAATTCTGCAATGGATGAGTTCTCGACAAATAAGTGTAGATCTATTGGAAGGAGAGCTGAGTCATTCATTTTGGCAGTCCACAGCGATTTGGCTTTTGGCACAATTTTGCATTGAACTACAGAGTTCCTGCTTACGCCTTGACAGGAGGGTTTACTTGCGGTGATATTGGCGATATTGGCAAATGAATCCTCCTCCTGCTCCTCCTCCAGCTCCTCCTCCAGCTTCTCCTCCTCCTCCGCATCCTCCGCCTCCTCCTCTTATTCCTCCTGCTCCGCCTCATCCACATCCTCAGGCTCCTCCTCCCTCGCCTCTTCCTCATCCTCCCCCTCGTCGTCTTCCTCCTCCTCCCCCTCCTCCTCCTGCTCCTACTCCTCCTCTTCCTCTTCCTCCTCCTCCTTATATCCCTGGCCTTTCTACTCTTTACTCTACTCTCCTCGCTAATTCTCCCCAGCGCGAACACTACAGACAAGATGTTGGCACTTTATTTTTTGTGAACAACATAGTTAAAGACCGTGTGTGTAGCTTTTTGACCCTTCAGGGCCTTTATAACATTTCTTCTCACATGTGGGCATGAAGATTGGTATCACTGCGAATAAAAACACTTAAACGCAAGCATCCTCTCTCACTTCAGGCTGTGTCATGCCGCAATAAACTACACATTGTTATGGAGACATAGCCATTTTAACTTTCGGGTTTTCCTTCCCTTTCGCCTGTAATTTCTGCACCTAACCAGGCCTAATCTGTTTCTCCCTCTGCCTGGCACATCAGTGGAGAGATCTTCGCGACTTGCACCCACTTTTAGACTATTATCGAACTCCGAATAATTAAATACTCACCTGTCAACTGTATGTGACATACGTCTGTAGATTGAGCAATGCACTACACTCACCTCCAGTTCAACAGCCAGCCGTGTAAACACGAAGACACGCAGCCAATGGCTAGACTCTATCCAAATCCCTGTCCCCTCCTCGATCACTTCATCTTTAACTCTCCAAATGGCTCTAGCCCTGGTCACTTTCTCTTCACCTCACTGCTCGTCTGCCACAGCGTCTGTCTGCCTGTCTCTACCTCCGTCTCACTATCTCTAAGTGTGATGATGGTCACTCTGCCACACTTGCACATCCATAAAAAGAATGTGATTTGTGAAGTTCTCCTGTGGCACTTTATGTGTTTGTGCCGGACTGGCTGCCGAATGCATATGGGACTGATCGGTGAGCAGAGATGGGCCAGGAGCAGTGTGGTGAATTTGAAGCAAATTGGCACACACCTAAGGTGTGCGTGGATCAAAACCAAGCTCTGGATGTACCTCTAGTTGTAGATTGCTCACTCGATCAATCGGTCAAAAATGAGCCACCAAGACAAAATTAGGCCACCAAACACTCACTTGACACCCGTCTCTGTAGAACACATCACAAGGTACGACAGTTTTCCGACTCGTGCCTTGTAGCGCACTTCACTCCAGGCCATTCGTCTACCATCTGGGTGACCAGACAGCCGCGCAGGACAGTGGTATAAACAAGAATATGTTGTGGGAGAAAATAGAAGTCTCTGATCAGGCGTAGAAGTCAAACAGGAGTGGGATGGTCCAGGAAGCCTAATGGGAGACAAAAAATCCCATCCACTGGGTCATGAGGGGGAAAATAGTTTAGCCGGAAAATTGCTTTGCTGTGACATGACCTGCATGGGAATTGCGCTTTAATGGACTTTACAGTGCAACATACCTGAAGCCCTAAATGCCAGTGTCACCAAATGTCACGCTTTCCTTCCTGCATCCGTAGAATAGGCAGTAGGCTGCAACAGTATACGGACACACCCCTTGCGTCCAGAAGTCAACTAGACCTATCCCCAGCCCATCAGCTGCCCAGCTATTCAACCGAACGGGACACCAGCCGTCCAGACACGCAGACTCGAGGCCACAATCTATGACATGATTTGTGATTTGTGATGTCAACTGGGTGCGAGTCAGAGAACCTTACGGGTGCACCATCAGGGAAAAGACGTTTTGGCCCGCTCATCCTGTGCCATTTCGCACTAAATCAAACTGTGTCCCTTGCATTCACTCACATCCACCTCCATCTTTCTTCCTCTGACTCCAAACTTGCCTCTTCTTCTATCACCCTCCCTTGGTCTCTGTCTGCCTGCCTACACGTCTGACTATCTTCGCCTCTCTGTTCCTTCGTCCCTACGTCCGATAGCGGCCACTCGGCCACTAACCAGCACGTCCACATGCACAGCCCGAATTGATGGCATCAACTGGACCTACAGTTTGTGATTCCCACTTATATTAATTTAATTTTATATGGTAATAAAAAATACTTTCTGATTTTTGCAATCGACAGACCCTCTATTGTACCCTACAACGTGGAACGAATTCAAATGTAAAATCAACAGTCATCTTTTTGGGTGTTTTTATCCAAAAAAACTCATTGAAGCGCACAAAGCAAATGAGGAGTCAACTAGTAGAATCCAAATTTTTGCCATTAAATTAAAATTGGCCACAAAAAATTACCTACTTCCAATGGGGGATTTGGTGGGACTAAGGCTTAGTAGATAGCAGTACTTTCGCCAACTGTCCACATTCCATTCCCCATTTACATCAGTGCATATTTGGAAGAAGCACTGCAAAATACGGCATGCGTCGCCCACAGAGGATGGTTTTTAAAAATTAGAGCTTATCTTTTAGTTATTTCTTGCAGTGAGCACACATTTCGCCTTCAAACGGTGTCGGTGAATAGGAGCACCTCACACGAACCATTCACGTAAGCTTGTTCCTACTGCCTAGTAAAAAGGCACAAAAAATAGGGCGCATGAAGATGTTCTGTACATCACAGCATGACTAAAAAAATTCGCTTTTATTATAGTGTAATACTTTGTTTGTTCCGGCTGCCGATTTCGGTTTCGGTCACTTAGGTGGCCAAATATTGCCTTAGCCGCATGGCCTTCAAGGGAGTCCCGGGACGCTACAGCAGTCACTACAGTATGCTAACTGCATCTGCACAAATGAATTGTAAAACAATCCTTTAGATCCTACCACTGTTGAGGTGTTCACGAGATGAAGATGCTGAAAGAACTGTGGAAATCACTAGTGTCCAAATCATTCAGCGTCCCAGGTGTGAGCGTTGAAATTTGTTCGAGGCTTGGTTCTAGCCCCAGCTTTTGAGTTTGTGGGGACGAATATCCTTAATGCTTTGGCACACATTTCAGAAGTGAGTAATTTCTTGCATTGTCTGAGGTATTTCTGAATTTGTTAGAAGAAATTCTGCAAAACACCAGGGCGGGCTACTCTTGTCCACTACCTACTCGCCACACCGGTGCGTTCGTTTGTATTATTTTGGATGGAAATAAATTCCTTTTCACATTGTAAAATGATATGTGCTGCCTTCGGAGGCTTCCTTGAAGGTGAAAGAAAGCCTAATACTAAAATAGGATGTGTATCTTTAACTAGAAGAGGGAACGGGGCTGCAGGCACTGCCTGGAGGTCAGCTAGGGCAACGTGGCCACCCAAGCGACCGAAAGCGGCAGTCACTTGGCAGCCCTATCAAGTTAGTCATCACAAAGTAATCAGTGTCAGTCGTCAATATTCGAGCACAACTGACGAAATTGCTTGACCACCACTTAAAGGGCTCTGCCAATCATCAGCGCATCTATAGGGAGGCGTTAGAACACCGGTCTCCTAAAGCAGGTGTGTTAGGGAAATCTCCTTAACCGTTCACGGTTAGCGTCGCTTCCGTTGTTGATAGCATTCCTGTAGAATGCGGAGATGGGGCAGATGACGAAGGCAGACGTCGATCTCAACCCTTCTGTTATGGTATGTCAGAGAATCTTCCACCAGTAGAACATTCACTTCTTTCGCACTACTACACTTTATCCCAAGCGGTATCGATGGGGATAGAAAGCATACGAAGCCGGGTCCGCTTTTCGCTGCCACTAATGTAGCCTCTCGAGACTCCTTTGAAGGCAAAAGAAGGCGTAATACTATGGCAGAATATACCCATATTCAGCAAGCAGAGGAGACGGGGCTGCTGGCAAGGCCCGAAGGCCAGCCCAACCGGCTAGGGCAATATGTAGCCGCCCAGGTTACAATAAGCCTATATGATTTCAAGTACAAATGCATTTAGGTCCAAAGGGCGGAATATCCTTCATAATTCTGCAATCAGTTCCCAAAGTGAGCAAGTTTGTTTGTTTACCCGACCGGAAAATACCCAGCATAACATAGGTGGGGATTGCTTCATATTCAATCTTGGGACAGTACGTACGATTAGGAGATCGCCGGGTGGTAGAATCATTGCTAACTTCCTTAGAAGTACGGGCTAATGTTAAGAGGCCTCTGAACGTCCACAATCTCCTCATCAAGACCATTTTGACTGTAATCCACTTTGTTTCTGTCCGTTACTTTTAGAGTCACAACGTTTTTCGAAACACACGTGCATAAAAATACGAAAGAATCGGCCACGAAAAAAACGCACAAAACCACCAGACACACACAAACTGGATGGCTAAGAACACAACTGTATTAAACACTTTGCATTAAAAATTTTAAATGATCTTAAAGTGCAGACCAAGACAATGACAACTGCAATTCTTTTTTCTCGTCAATCAGTGTCACCTCAACGCAGTCCGCTTAGACCATAGGCGTGAATGGACACATTTTGGCTTCGCTCACAGACTCTTCCATTCCACCTTCTGAAAGAAGACCACAAGGCGCATCAGATTGACACCTTTACGCCATTAAGATGACGTGGCATTGTGCGTAGTCTATTTGATTTGCGTGCTAAGAACTGCTGCATCTTAATTAAGGATGCAAAGTTGTGGCAGTGTTTCTTCTATGCTATAGTGATTAGAGCAGTTGTGCTGTTTGTCTTTACAAAAAACCTTAACTTGAAAGATTGGCGAGGCTTTTATTTGTGTTGAAATAAGCTGACTCAATTGTCTTTTTCCATTGTGGACCAATGCAATTCTGACTGAGTGAAGGAATCGCAGACGCCGAACTAACTGCCATCTGGCAGCGCTACACTACGTCGTCAGCAGAGGCAACAAAAAACCAACCGTTGTAAAGGGAGGTGAGGGAACGAAAGGGTTGTTTAAGGTGTCGGTTGATGTTAGTACTTGAAATAGGAAAAGGAGGACAAACACTTGGCAAGTTACGATTAGGCAGAGGCGGACTAATCACTTGGGTATAAACGCCATTCACTCAAAAAAGCATCGCGACTAATAAATGAGTAATTCGCAAAAAGAATGTTTAACTTTAACATAAATCTGACAAATGTGTGAGGAAGGGAATGATAAAAGCATGCGCAGGGTCGGGGCGCTTCACTTAATTCCTTTTGTGCCATTTGTGATGACTAATTTAAGGATGGAGAAGAAGCCTTTTTGTTACCAAATTTTAGTAGTCTCGCAACTCATGTTGCTTCCTTGCCTCTCCCTTATCGGGATTCACCACAATGACGTCGAGTTTGGAATGCTTCTGGGCGACTTGGCACTCGCAATTCGCTGGATTCGTTCATTGGGCGGATACAGAAAAACCCCTTCGTAGCCCCATCTCCATCACCAACCACAAGTTGGCTGTTGTTACTGCCCTTGAAGGTGTAGACAAACCTACGTTTGACGAAAATACACAAGGCATTGTCATGCTTTGCACTATGCATCGAGTGGGAATGTTGCGTGGAGGTCGAAATGTCAGCTCCGGGTGGTGCGCTTAGTCACTGTGGCAATCATTGCCACCAATGCAAGCATTAAACAAATTGATATAAGACCCTTCTCTTGACAGCCTTTTGTTAGCAAAGGATTGCGACGTGTCAAATGGTAGAGGCTTGGTGAATTTGATAATCGGTAGTGGATGGCCACACTAGCTGCTATTCAGACGGCGCGTCGCCCTAGAAATGCCTGTGAGGAAGCGAGTAGGGGCAAGAAAGTTAGGCAGTATGCATAAATAATT
Source organism: Taenia hydatigena (assembly GCA_036345935.2). NCBI lineage: Eukaryota > Metazoa > Platyhelminthes > Cestoda > Cyclophyllidea > Taeniidae > Taenia > Taenia hydatigena. The sequence goes on along the minus strand of JADWOT020001561.1, from coordinate 628,534 downwards.
TATGATGACCTCGAATGTTCGAATTGGGTAGAACAAGATTCCATTGCGAAGGGACACGTGAGTACTTCTGAGTGTTCTGGATGAGCAGTTGCGCAAGGTTCGAAATTTCCGCTTGCTTTCCTTTCTAAGAAGCTTAGGGGAAACAGTGAAAGTGGCATTATCGTGGGAGCCAGAAGTGCCACGACTTATCCTTGGCCAAGAGTCCACTCAAATCCTTCGTTTAGGGACTAATTTTAGCAATGCTGACATTTGAACGATCTCTGCTTCAAGTGTGTCGTAAAAAAGCACTGATTCCGAATGGCATTTCATCATTACACAAATTTTTCACTTTTTTTCATTCCCTTGCTGGAGAGGGAATGCAGGTGTCAACATTGCAGATCATTACTCCTGCGTCGAGGCGAGTGAAATAGTTGAAGTTCTGCGGTTCCACGAATGGATAGTCTAGAGTTCCGCACTATACAGCTGCTCGAGGATGAGGCAGACATTCCCTGAGCCATTTACTTGGCCAATTCTTGGCTACTTTACCTTCTGAGATTTGATGGTATGCATTCTATAAGTTGCCTAATCTACACCTCATTTAGTGCATCACTGACCCTCACCAATTCGTCAGACGGAATGGAGACATTGGAGCGTTGGTGAGCATACATTGTCTGGCGCGCCGTTCCACACAGACTTCATCCCACTCAATGAAAATGCGGTTGCCACTAGCCCTTCTCAATCCACGCCTCCTCGCTTCACTTTAGCCTCGAGCCCGAAATGCGTGCATTCCACCGCGTAGTAGACGGAGAGGAGACGCGTACTGTTTCCAAACAGGCGCAGTGGAAACAATGACCACTGACAGATGGAAATGTTACCACCGTTAAGTGGCGTGATTCCATTTGGGCGTGAAAAAAGAGCCTCTAGATAAAAGGGGTGCGACAATTGCTTGACTGTTTGATTGTGGCGCTTATCATTGTGATCTAAACTGAGACAATTGACTAAGGCCTGATTTAAAACAGTCCAGCTACGTAACAAGAGTTAAAGCATACACATAGAATTAAATTTATTACCTGTTTTTAAAACGTTACCTTTTAAGGGAGGCAAAGTTGGACAGCGAGGCGGGAGTGAAGGCAGGAGCCTCAGAAAGACGGCTAAGAGGGTTTACTTGCTCTTCTTACGCAAAGCAGCCTGCAATGTACAATGGTGCATTATATTAGTCGCCCCATTCAAACACTTATTCATGCGATAAAATGTCTAGATCGCCATTCTTGTGACGTCGTTACTGTAGTGTCCCAAGGCAGAGAGAAATAAACCGCTGGCATGGGCCAGCGGCCAACCTGCGCAGCCAGGGCAAGATGGCCACCCCTGTGACCCTGACCGGAACCGGTAGTTCAAGCAAACAATGTACTACAGTTACTCTTCTCATGAATCGAAGACACAGTTGGGACGATAACAATTCCTATTTTACTAGAGCGAATATTTTTTTACAAAATCTTCTAACAAATTGTTTGGAGAAATTAACGAAATATTTCTTATCTTCCAAACCTTGTCCAATTTTCCTCTTGGTGCAAAACAACCCCAACTCACTTTGTCTCGCACCTTCTAAATCATGGCATAAGTCATGTGTATAACGCAGTCGTACATGATACCCTAATTGCAATGCTGTTACATCTATGTGGTTTAGAAAATAACATCGACATCATCAACACATCCACTACTTTCGGTAATTTTGCTGACCCAATTCGCTGATGGAGGTTCTATGTGGTGCAAAGACACACGAAGGGATGAGGTGCAACACGATGCAGAACGACTAAACAGAAGAGCAGAGATGTGTGAGATAGTTGGGCTGAGCAGAGGACGGGAAGGCAATAAAGTGAGCCAGAGACATCAATTAATTTCACGCTCCTCAGCCGTGCACGTACTAATCCGGACCGACATAACATAAGCATAGAAGCACAGATGATGTGATTGTTGAGAGTGGAATGGAGTGGGGTGTCACTGTGCTACAACATGATAGTGACGTATGCCACCGGGTTGGCATAAGGGCACATGGGCAGGAGGGGAGGTGGAGTGGAAGGAGGAGGTGAGGTGGCGACCGCAGAGTGGCGCAGTGGAAGCGTGCTGGGCCCATAACCCAGAGGACCGTGGATCGAAACCACGCTCTGCGAGTGCATCCCTCTCCTAGTCGCACGGTCGCGCAGTTCTACACTGCGTTGCGCGTCGGCTTCTTTCTTACCCGGCCTGATACGTCGATTAAGCATGCAACTGCCTCCTCCTCATCGGTCTTCAGCTGCCTCTCTTGCACAGTGTGCCCACCTACATCCTCCTGCGCGTAGACGCCAACTGCACTCCCCTCCCCTCCCCTCCAACCCACCAGCCGTGGCACCACCGTCCTGGCAGGCCATGCAAACACGTAGACGCGCCGACCCGCCAATAGGAATGGATGCGCGTGTGTGCAAATGCGAGACCACCTCCCTGACCGGGAGTTGAACCCGGGCCGCCTGGGTGAGAGCCAGGAATCCTAACCGCTAGACCATCAGGGAGACGCCACCCACCAACACACTGCAGTTACCCCCCACCTCAACCACACACCTATCCATACCTCACCCTCTTCCTACACCCTAACCCTCCTCCCCATCCTTATCACACACACACACACACACACACACACACACNCCCCTCCCCTCCCCTCCAACCCACCAGCCGTGGCACCACCGTCCTGGCAGGCCATGCAAACACGTAGACGCGCCGACCCGCCAATAGGAATGGATGCGCGTGTGTGCAAATGCGAGACCACCTCCCTGATCGGGAGTTGAACCCGGGCCGCCTGGGTGAGAGCCAGGAATCCTAACCGCTAGACCATCAGGGAGACGCCGCCCACCAACACACTACAGTTACCCCCCACCTCAACCACACACCTATCCATACCTCACCCTCTTCCTACACCCTAACCCTCCTCCCCAACCTTATCACACACACACACACACACACACACACACACACACACACACACACACACACACACACACACACACACACACACACACACACACACACACACACACACACACAAAAGCATATGGGCACAACAAAGGCATGCACAATGCACTCGGCATGATAGACGCCATGGCTATCGAGGCGAATGTGCTCTCACGCGGCGAGTATGATTGGTACACCTCCTAATGCCGCCGATGGTGCTAATGCATCTTCAGTTTGCAATGACAGTGGCAGTCGTGTGGACGGTCTACCAGTAGGGTGGGGAGACGAGGATGCGGCAGAAGAGGGTAATAGCGACGGTGCTGTCGATGGAGAGAGGCATGTGTAAGCACAAGGGTGAGAAGTGGGTGTGAGGTGTGAAGGCCACTGGAGTAGGGCAATGGGCGACGTCACGACTCGAGCCCGGATAGCTCAGTCGGTAGAGCATCAGACTTTTAATCTGAGGGTCCAGGGTTCGAGTCCCTGTTCGGGCGTGCCTCCACAATATTATTGTTATCATCAGGATGGCATTGGCATTCCTTGTCTTCAGTGCCCAGCCAAGCCATCCTCGCCTACTAAGCATGTGGACACAGAGTGCAACATCTAGCCGAATGCCATGCTGCGTGACATGATGGGCGCGTGGCAGTTTGCAGTTCACCTTGGTGAGAGTTGTTTGTTTGGGCAGTTAGTTAAACGATCATCGCTCTCCCTGACCGGGAGTTGAACCCGGGCCGCCTGGGTGAAAACCAGGAATCCTAACCGCTAGACCATCAGGGAACCAACTTCGTACCCACCATTCACCCCCATCCCACTACCCCCTCTCCCTAATCTAATCTCCTCCTCCTCCTCCTCCTCCTCCTCCTCCTCCTACCCCTCCCTACTCTCTGCAACAGGCTCCGCCGTGCTCTCCTCCACCACACCACACACTGCCACCTCTACCTTCATCTCGCATCAACATCCACCACCACCTCTGCTGCCTCACTGGCTTCGCAGCACTCTGACCGCTCCTCTAACACACACACACACACACACACACACACTCAACTCAATTTGATGATGTGATTGTTGAGAGTGGAATGGGGTGGGGTGTCACTGTGGTACAACATGATAGTGTCGCATGCCACCAGGTTGGCATAAGGGCACATGGGTAGGAGGGGAGGTGGAGTGGAAGGAGGAGATGAGGCGGTGTTAGCAGAGTGGCGCAGTGGAAGCGTGCTGGGCCCATAACCCAGAGGACCGTGGATCGAAACCACGCTCTGCGAGTGCATCCCTCTCCTAGTCGCACGGTCGCGCAGTTCTACACTGCGTTGCGCGTCGGCTTCTTTCTTACCCGGCCTGATACGTCGATTAAGCATGCAACTGCCTCCTCCTCATCGGTCTTCAGCTGCCTCTCTTGCACAGTGTGCCCACCTACATCCTCCTGCGCGTAGACGCCAACTGCACTCCCCTCCCCTCCCCTCCCCTCCCCTCCAACCCACCAGCCGTGGCACCACCGTCCTGGCAGGCCATGCAAACACGTAGACGCGCCGACCCGCCAATAGGAATGGATGCGCGTGTGTGCAAATGCGAGACCACCTGCCTGACCGGGAGTTGAACCCGGGCCGCCTGGGTGAGAGCCAGGAATCCTAACCGCTAGACCATCAGGGAGACGCCACCCACCAACACACTACAGTTACCCCCCACCTCAACCACACACCTATCCATACCTCACCCTCTTCCTACACCCTAACCCTCCTCCCCATCCTTATCACACACACACACACACACACACACACACACACACACACACACACACACACACACACACACACACACACACACACACACACACACACACACACACACACACAAAAGCATATGGGCACAACAAAGGCATGCACAATGCACTCGGCATGATAGACGCCATGGCTATCGAGGCGAATGTGCTCTCACGCGGCGAGTATGATTGGTACACCTCCTAATGCCGCCGATGGTGCTAATGCATCTTCAGTTTGCAATGACAGTGGCAGTCGTGTGGACGGTCTACCAGTAGGGTGGGGAGACGAGGATGCGGCAGAAGAGGGTAATAGCGACGGTGCTGTCGATGGAGAGAGGCATGTGTAAGCACAAGGGTGAGAAGTGGGTGTGAGGTGTGAAGGCCACTGGAGTAGGGCAATGGGCGACGTCACGACTCGAGCCCGGATAGCTCAGTCGGTAGAGCATCAGACTTTTAATCTGAGGGTCCAGGGTTCGAGTCCCTGTTCGGGCGTGCCTCCACAATATTATTGTTATCATCAGGATGGCATTGGCATTCCTTGTCTTCAGTGCCCAGCCAAGCCATCCTCGCCTACTAAGCATGTGGACACAGAGTGCAACATCTAGCCGAATGCCATGCTGCGTGACATGATGGGCGCGTGGCAGTTTGCAGTTCACCTTGGTGAGAGTTGTTTGTTTGGGCAGTTAGTTAAACGATCATCGCTCTCCCTGACCGGGAGTTGAACCCGGGCCGCCTGGGTGAAAACCAGGAATCCTAACCGCTAGACCATCAGGGAATCGACTTCATACTCACCATTTACCCCCATCCCACTACCTCCTCTCGCTAACCTAACCTAACTTAACCTCCTCCTACCCCTCCCTACTCTCTGCAACAGGCTCCGCCGTGCTCTCCTCCACCACACCACACACTGCCACCTCTACCTTCATCTCGCATCAACATCCACCACCACCTCTGCTGCCTCACTGGCTTCGCAGCACTCTGACCGCTCCTCTAACACACACACACACACACTCAACTCAATTTGATGATGTGATTGTTGAGAGTGGAATGGGGTGGGGTGTCACTGTGGTACAACATGATAGTGTCGCATGCCACCAGGTTGGCATAAGGGCACATGGGTAGGAGGGGAGGTGGAGTGGAAGGAGGAGATGAGGCGGTGTTAGCAGAGTGGCGCAGTGGAAGCGTGCTGGGCCCATAACCCAGAGGACCGTGGATCGAAACCACGCTCTGCTAGTGCATCCCTCTCCTAGGCGCACGCTCGCAGTTCTTCGCTGCGGCGTTGTGCGTCGGCTTCTCTCTTGCCCGGCCTGATACGTCGATTTATTTACTAAGCATGCAACTGCCTCCTCCTCATCGGTCTTCAGCTGCCTCTCTTGCACAGTGTGCCCACCTACATCCTCCTGCGCGTAGACGCCAACTGCACTCCCCTCCCCTCCCCTCCACTCCACTCCCCTCCAACCCACCAGCCGTGGCACCACCGTCCTGGCACGCCGACCCGCCAATAGGAATGGATGCGCGTGTGTGCAAATGCGAGACCACCTCCCTGACCGGGAGTTGAACCCGGGCCGCCTGGGTGAGAGCCAGGAATCCTAACCGCTAGACCATCAGGGAGACGCCGCCCACCAACACACTACAGTTACCCCCCACCTCAACCACACACCTATCCATACCTCACCCTCTTCCTACACCCTAACCCTCCTCCCCATCCTTATCACACACACACACACACACACACACACACACACACACACACACACACACACACACACACACACACACACACACACACACACACACACACACAAACACACACACACACAAAAGCATATGGGCACAACAAAGGCATGCACAATGCACTCGGCATGATAGACGCCATGGCTATCGAGGCGAATGTGCTCTCACGCGGCGAGTATGATTGGTACACCTCCTAATGCCGCCGATGGTGCTAATGCATCTTCAGTTTGCAATGACAGTGGCAGTCGTGTGGACGGTCTACCAGTAGGGTGGGGAGACGAGGATGCGGCAGAAGAGGGTAATAGCGACGGTGCTGTCGATGGAGAGAGGCATGTGTAAGCACAAGGGTGAGAAGTGGGTGTGAGGTGTGAAGGCCACTGGAGTAGGGCAATGGGCGACGTCACGACTCGAGCCCGGATAGCTCAGTCGGTAGAGCATCAGACTTTTAATCTGAGGGTCCAGGGTTCGAGTCCCTGTTCGGGCGTGTCTCCACAATATTATTGTTATCATCAGGATGGCATTGGCATTCCTTGTCTTCAGTGCCCAGCCAAGCCATCCTCGCCTACTAAGCATGTGGACACAGAGTGCAACATCTAGCCGAATGCCATGCTGCGTGACATGATGGGCGCGTGGCAGTTTGCAGTTCACCTTGGTGAGAGTTGTTTGTTTGGGCAGTTAGTTAAACGATCATCGCTCTCCCTGACCGGGAGTTGAACCCGGGCCGCCTGGGTGAAAACCAGGAATCCTAATTGCTAAACCGTCAGGGAATCGACTTCGTACTCACCATTCACCCCCATCCCACTACCCCCTCTCGCTAACCTAACCTAACTTAACCTCCTCCTACCCCTCCCTACTCTCTGCAACAGGCTCCGCCGTGCTCTCCTCCACCACACCACACACTGCCACCTCTACCTTCATCTCGCATCAACATCCACCACCACCTCTGCTGCCTCACTGGCTTCGCAGCACTCTGACCGCTCCTCTAACACACACACACACACACTCAACTCAATTTGATAATGTGATTGTTGAGAGTGGAATGGAGTGGGGTGTCACTGTGGTACAACATGATAGTGTCGCATGCCACCAGGTTGGCATAAGGGCACATGGGTAGGAGGGGAGGTGGAGTGGAAGGAGGAGATGAGGCGGTGTTAGCAGAGTGGCGCAGTGGAAGCGTGCTGGGCCCATAACCCAGAGGACCGTGGATCGAAACCACGCTCTGCTAGTGCATCCCTCTCCTAGGCGCACGCTCGCAGTTCTTCGCTGCGGCGTTGTGCGTCGGCTTCTCTCTTGCCCGGCCTGATACGTCGATTTATTTACTAAGCATGCAACTGCCTCCTCCTCATCGGTCTTCAGCTGCCTCTCTTGCACAGTGTGCCCACCTACATCCTCCTGCGCGTAGACGCCAACTGCACTCCCCTCCCCTCCCCTCCCCTCCAACCCACCAGCCGTGGCACCACCGTCCTGGCAGGCCATGCAAACACGTAGACGCGCCGACCCGCCAATAGGAATGGATGCGCGTGTGTGCAAATGCGAGACCACCTCCCTGACCGGGAGTTGAACCCGGGCCGCCTGGGTGAGAGCCAGGAATCCTAACCGCTAGACCATCAGGGAGACGCCACCCACCAACACACTGCAGTTACCCCCCACCTCAACCACACACCTATCCATACCTCACCCTCTTCCTACACCCTAACCCTCCTCCCCATCCTTATCACACACACACACACACACACACACACACACACAAAAGCATATGGGCACAACAAAGGCATGCACAATGCACTCGGCATGATAGACGCCATGGCTATCGAGGCGAATGTGCTCTCACGCGGCGAGTATGATTGGTACACCTCCTAATGCCGCCGATGGTGCTAATGCATCTTCAGTTTGCAATGACAGTGGCAGTCGTGTGGACGATCTACCGGTAGGGTGGGAAGACGAGGATGCGGCAGAAGAGGGTAATAGCGACGGTGCTGTCGATGGAGAGAGGCATGTGTAAGCACAAGGGTGAGAAGTGGGTGTGAGGTGTGAAGGCCACTGGAGTAGGGCAATGGGCGACGTCACGTCTCGAGCCCGGATAGCTCAGTCGGTAGAGCATCAGACTTTTAATCTGAGGGTCCAGGGTTCGAGTCCCTGTTCGGGCGTGCCTCCACAATATTATTGTTATCATCAGGATGGCATTGGCATTCCTTGTCTTCAGTGCCCAGCCAAGCCATCCTCGCCTACTAAGCATGTGGACACAGAGTGCAACATCTAGCCGAATGCCATGCTGCGTGACATGATGGGCGCGTGGCAGTTTGCAGTTCACCTTGGTGAGAGTTGTTTGTTTGGGCAGTTAGTTAAACGATCATCGCTCTCCCTGACCGGGAGTTGAACCCGGGCCGCCTGGGTGAAAACCAGGAATCCTAACCGCTAGACCATCAGGGAATCGACTTCATACTCACCATTTACCCCCATCCCACTACCCCCTCTCGCTAACCTAACCTAACTTAACCTCCTCCTACCCCTCCCTACTCTCTGCAACAGGCTCCGCCGTGCTCTCCTCCACCACACCACACACTGCCACCTCTACCTTCATCTCGCATCAACATCCACCACCACCTCTGCTGCCTCACTGGCTTCGCAGCACTCTGACCGCTCCTCTACACACACACACACACACACACACACACTCAACTCAATTTGATGATGTGATTGTTGAGAGTGGAATGGGGTGGGGTGTCACTGTGGTACAACATGATAGTGTCGCATGCCACCAGGTTGGCATAAGGGCACATGGGTAGGAGGGGAGGTGGAGTGGAAGGAGGAGATGAGGCGGTGTTAGCAGAGTGGCGCAGTGGAAGCGTGCTGGGCCCATAACCCAGAGGACCGTGGATCGAAACCACGCTCTGCTAGTGCATCCCTCTCCTAGGCGCACGCTCGCAGTTCTTCGCTGCGGCGTTGTGCGTCGGCTTCTCTCTTGCCCGGCCTGATACGTCGATTTATTTACTAAGCATGCAACTGCCTCCTCCTCATCGGTCTTCAGCTGCCTCTCTTGCACAGTGTGCCCACCTACATCCTCCTGCGCGTAGACGCCAACTGCACTCCCCTCCCCTCCCCTCCACTCCCCTCCAACCCACCAGCCGTGGCACCACCGTCCTGGCACGCCGACCCGCCAATAGGAATGGATGCGCGTGTGTGCAAATGCGAGACCACCTCCCTGACCGGGAGTTGAACCCGGGCCGCCTGGGTGAGAGCCAGGAATCCTAACCGCTAGACCATCAGGGAGACGCCGCCCACCAACACACTACAGTTACCCCCCACCTCAACCACACACCTATCCATACCTCACCCTCTTCCTACACCCTAACCCTCCTCCCCATCCTTATCACACACACACACACACAAAAGCATATGGGCACAACAAAGGCATGCACAATGCACTCGGCATGATAGACGCCATGGCTATCGAGGCGAATGTGCTCTCACGCGGCGAGTATGATTGGTACACCTCCTAATGCCGCCGATGGTGCTAATGCATCTTCAGTTTGCAATGACAGTGGCAGTCGTGTGGACGATCTACCGGTAGGGTGGGGAGACGAGGATGCGGCAGAAGAGGGTAATAGCGACGGTGCTGTCGATGGAGAGAGGCATGTGTAAGCACAAGGGTGAGAAGTGGGTGTGAGGTGTGAAGGCCACTGGAGTAGGGCAATGGGCGACGTCACGTCTCGAGCCCGGATAGCTCAGTCGGTAGAGCATCAGACTTTTAATCTGAGGGTCCAGGGTTCGAGTCCCTGTTCGGGCGTGCCTCCACAATATTATTGTTATCATCAGGATGGCATTGGCATTCCTTGTCTTCAGTGCCCAGCCAAGCCATCCTCGCCTACTAAGCATGTGGACACAGAGTGCAACATCTAGCCGAATGCCATGCTGCGTGACATGATGGGCGCGTGGCAGTTTGCAGTTCACCTTGGTGAGAGTTGTTTGTTTGGGCAGTTAGTTAAACGATCATCGCTCTCCCTGACCGGGAGTTGAACCCGGGCCGCCTGGGTGAAAACCAGGAATCCTAACCGCTAGACCATCAGGGAATCGACTTCATACTCACCATTTACCCCCATCCCACTACCCCCTCTCGCTAACCTAACCTAACTTAACCTCCTCCTACCCCTCCCTACTCTCTGCAACAGGCTCCGCCGTGCTCTCCTCCACCACACCACACACTGCCACCTCTACCTTCATCTCGCATCAACATCCACCACCACCTCTGCTGCCTCACTGGCTTCGCAGCACTCTGACCGCTCCTCTACACACACACACACACACACTCAACTCAATTTGATGATGTGATTGTTGAGAGTGGAATGGGGTGGGGTGTCACTGTGGTACAACATGATAGTGTCGCATGCCACCAGGTTGGCATAAGGGCACATGGGTAGGAGGGGAGGTGGAGTGGAAGGAGGAGATGAGGCGGTGTTAGCAGAGTGGCGCAGTGGAAGCGTGCTGGGCCCATAACCCAGAGGACCGTGGATCGAAACCACGCTCTGCTAGTGCATCCCTCTCCTAGGCGCACGCTCGCAGTTCTTCGCTGCGGCGTTGTGCGTCGGCTTCTCTCTTGCCCGGCCTGATACGTCGATTTATTTACTAAGCATGCAACTGCCTCCTCCTCATCGGTCTTCAGCTGCCTCTCTTGCACAGTGTGCCCACCTACATCCTCCTGCGCGTAGACGCCAACTGCACTCCCCTCCCCTCCCCTCCACTCCCCTCCAACCCACCAGCCGTGGCACCACCGTCCTGGCACGCCGACCCGCCAATAGGAATGGATGCGCGTGTGTGCAAATGCGAGACCACCTCCCTGACCGGGAGTTGAACCCGGGCCGCCTGGGTGAGAGCCAGGAATCCTAACCGCTAGACCATCAGGGAGACGCCGCCCACCAACACACTACAGTTACCCCCCACCTCAACCACACACCTATCCATACCTCACCCTCTTCCTACACCCTAACCCTCCTCCCCATCCTTATCACACACACACACACACACACACACACACACACACAAAAGCATATGGGCACAACAAAGGCATGCACAATGCACTCGGCATGATAGACGCCATGGCTATCGAGGCGAATGTGCTCTCACGCGGCGAGTATGATTGGTACACCTTCTAATGCCGCCGATGGTGCTAATGCATCTTCAGTTTGCAATGACAGTGGCAGTCGTGTGGACGATCTACCGGTAGGGTGGGGAGACGAGGATGCGGCAGAAGAGGGTAATAGCGACGGTGCTGTCGATGGAGAGAGGCATGTGTAAGCACAAGGGTGAGAAGTGGGTGTGAGGTGTGAAGGCCACTGGAGTAGGGCAATGGGCGACGTCACGTCTCGAGCCCGGATAGCTCAGTCGGTAGAGCATCAGACTTTTAATCTGAGGGTCCAGGGTTCGAGTCCCTGTTCGGGCGTGCCTCCACAATATTATTGTTATCATCAGGATGGCATTGGCATTCCTTGTCTTCAGTGCCCAGCCAAGCCATCCTCGCCTACTAAGCATGTGGACACAGAGTGCAACATCTAGCCGAATGCCATGCTGCGTGACATGATGGGCGCGTGGCAGTTTGCAGTTCACCTTGGTGAGAGTTGTTTGTTTGGGCAGTTAGTTAAACGATCATCGCTCTCCCTGACCGGGAGTTGAACCCGGGCCGCCTGGGTGAAAACCAGGAATCCTAACCGCTAGACCATCAGGGAATCGACTTCATACTCACCATTTACCCCCATCCCACTACCCCCTCTCGCTAACCTAACCTAACTTAACCTCCTCCTACCCCTCCCTACTCTCTGCAACAGGCTCCGCCGTGCTCTCCTCCACCACACCACACACTGCCACCTCTACCTTCATCTCGCATCAACATCCACCACCACCTCTGCTGCCTCACTGGCTTCGCAGCACTCTGACCGCTCCTCTAACACACACACACACACACACACTCAACTCAATTTGATGATGTGATTGTTGAGAGTGGAATGGGGTGGGGTGTCACTGTGGTACAACATGATAGTGTCGCATGCCACCAGGTTGGCATAAGGGCACATGGGTAGGAGGGGAGGTGGAGTGGAAGGAGGAGATGAGGCGGTGTTAGCAGAGTGGCGCAGTGGAAGCGTGCTGGGCCCATAACCCAGAGGACCGTGGATCGAAACCACGCTCTGCTAGTGCATCCCTCTCCTAGGCGCACGCTCGCAGTTCTTCGCTGCGGCGTTGTGCGTCGGCTTCTCTCTTGCCCGGCCTGATACGTCGATTTATTTACTAAGCATGCAACTGCCTCCTCCTCATCGGTCTTCAGCTGCCTCTCTTGCACAGTGTGCCCACCTACATCCTCCTGCGCGTAGACGCCAACTGCACTCCCCTCCCCTCCCCTCCCCTCCAACCCACCAGCCGTGGCACCACCGTCCTGGCACGCCGACCCGCCAATAGGAATGGATGCGCGTGTGTGCAAATGCGAGACCACCTCCCTGACCGGGAGTTGAACCCGGGCCGCCTGGGTGAGAGCCAGGAATCCTAACCGCTAGACCATCAGGGAGACGCCGCCCACCAACACACTACAGTTACCCCCCACCTCAACCACACACCTATCCATACCTCACCCTCTTCCTACACCCTAACCCTCCTCCCCATCCTTATCACACACACACACACACAAAAGCATATGGGCACAACAAAGGCATGCACAATGCACTCGGCATGATAGACGCCATGGCTATCGAGGCGAATGTGCTCTCACGCGGCGAGTATGATTGGTACACCTCCTAATGCCGCCGATGGTGCTAATGCATCTTCAGTTTGCAATGACAGTGGCATTCGTGTGGACGATCTACCGGTAGGGTGGGGAGACGAGGATGCGGCAGAAGAGGGTAATAGCGACGGTGCTGTCGATGGAGAGAGGCATGTGTAAGCACAAGGGTGAGAAGTGGGTGTGAGGTGTGAAGGCCACTGGAGTAGGGCAATGGGCGACGTCACGACTCGAGCCCGGATAGCTCAGTCGGTAGAGCATCAGACTTTTAATCTGAGGGTCCAGGGTTCGAGTCCCTGTTCGGGCGTGCCTCTACAATATTATTGTTATCATCAGGATGGCATTGGCATTCCTTGTCTTCAGTGCCCAGCCAAGCCATCCTCGCCTACTAAGCATGTGGACACAGAGTGCAACATCTAGCCGAATGCCATGCTGCGTGACATGATGGGCGCGTGGCAGTTTGCAGTTCACCTTGGTGAGAGTTGTTTGTTTGGGCAGTTAGTTAAACGATCATCGCTCTCCCTGACCGGGAGTTGAACCCGAGTCGCCTGGGTGAAAACCAGGAATCCTAACCGCTAGACCATCAGGGAATCGACTTCATACTCACCATTTACCCCCATCCCACTACCCCCTCTCGCTAACCTAACCTAACTTAACCTCCTCCTACCCCTCCCTACTCTCTGCAACAGGCTCCGCCGTGCTCTCCTCCACCACACCACACACTGCCACCTCTACCTTCATCTCGCATCAACATCCACCACCACCTCTGCTGCCTCACTGGCTTCGCAGCACTCTGACCGCTCCTCTAACACACACACACACACACACACTCAACTCAATTTGATGATGTGATTGTTGAGAGTGGAATGGGGTGGGGTGTCACTGTGGTACAACATGATAGTGTCGCATGCCACCAGGTTGGCATAAGGGCACATGGGTAGGAGGGGAGGTGGAGTGGAAGGAGGAGATGAGACGGTGTTAGCAGAGTGGCGCAGTGGAAGCGTGCTGGGCCCATAACCCAGAGGACCGTGGATCGAAACCACGCTCTGCTAGTGCATCCCTCTCCTAGGCGCACGCTCGCAGTTCTTCGCTGCGGCGTTGTGCGTCGGCTTCTCTCTTGCCCGGCCTGATACGTCGATTTATTTACTAAGCATGCAACTGCCTCCTCCTCATCGGTCTTCAGCTGCCTCTCTTGCACAGTGTGCCCACCTACATCCTCCTGCGCGTAGACGCCAACTGCACTCCCCTCCCCTCCCCTCCCCTCCCCTCCCCTCCACTCCCCTCCAACCCACCAGCCGTGGCACCACCGTCCTGGCACGCCGACCCGCCAATAGGAATGGATGCGCGTGTGTGCAAATGCGAGACCACCTCCCTGACCGGGAGTTGAACCCGGGCCGCCTGGGTGAGAGCCAGGAATCCTAACCGCTAGACCATCAGGGAGACGCCGCCCACCAACACACTACAGTTACCCCCCACCTCAACCACACACCTATCCATACCTCACCCTCTTCCTACACCCTAACCCTCCTCCCCATCCTTATCACACACACACACACACAAAAGCATATGGGCACAACAAAGGCATGCACAATGCACTCGGCATGATAGACGCCATGGCTATCGAGGCGAATGTGCTCTCACGCGGCGAGTATGATTGGTACACCTCCTAATGCCGCCGATGGTGCTAATGCATCTTCAGTTTGCAATGACAGTGGCATTCGTGTGGACGATCTACCGGTAGGGTGGGGAGACGAGGATGCGGCAGAAGAGGGTAATAGCGACGGTGCTGTCGATGGAGAGAGGCATGTGTAAGCACAAGGGTGAGAAGTGGGTGTGAGGTGTGAAGGCCACTGGAGTAGGGCAATGGGCGACGTCACGTCTCGAGCCCGGATAGCTCAGTCGGTAGAGCATCAGACTTTTAATCTGAGGGTCCAGGGTTCGAGTCCCTGTTCGGGCGTGCCTCCACAATATTATTGTTATCATCAGGATGGCATTGGCATTCCTTGTCTTCAGTGCCCAGCCAAGCCATCCTCGCCTACTAAGCATGTGGACACAGAGTGCAACATCTAGCCGAATGCCATGCTGCGTGACATGATGGGCGCGTGGCAGTTTGCAGTTCACCTTGGTGAGAGTTGTTTGTTTGGGCAGTTAGTTAAACGATCATCGCTCTCCCTGACCGGGAGTTGAACCCGGGCCGCCTGGGTGAAAACCAGAAATCCTAACCGCTAGACCATCAGGGAATCGACTTCATACTCACCATTTACCCCCATCCCACTACCCCCTCTCGCTAACCTAACCTAACTTAACCTCCTCCTACCCCTCCCTACTCTCTGCAACAGGCTCCGCCGTGCTCTCCTCCACCACACCACACACTGCCACCTCTACCTTCATCTCGCATCAACATCCACCACCACCTCTGCTGCCTCACTGGCTTCGCAGCACTCTGACCGCTCCTCTAACACACACACACACACACACTCAACTCAATTTGATGATGTGATTGTTGAGAGTGGAATGGGGTGGGGTGTCACTGTGGTACAACATGATAGTGTCGCATGCCACCAGGTTGGCATAAGGGCACATGGGTAGGAGGGGAGGTGGAGTGGAAGGAGGAGATGAGGCGGTGTTAGCAGAGTGGCGCAGTGGAAGCGTGCTGGGCCCATAACCCAGAGGACCGTGGATCGAGACCACGCTCTGCTAGTGCATCCCTCTCCTAGGCGCACGCTCGCAGTTCTTCGCTGCGGCGTTGTGCGTCGGCTTCTCTCTTGCCCGGCCTGATACGTCGATTTATTTACTAAGCATGCAACTGCCTCCTCCTCATCGGTCTTCAGCTGCCTCTCTTGCACAGTGTGCCCACCTACATCCTCCTGCGCGTAGACGCCAACTGCACTCCCCTCCTCTCCCCTCCACTCCACTCCCCTCCAACCCACCAGCCGTGGCACCACCGTCCTGGCACGCCGACCCGCCAATAGGAATGGATGCGCGTGTGTGCAAATGCGAGACCACCTCCCTGACCGGGAGTTGAACCCGGGCCGCCTGGGTGAGAGCCAGGAATCCTAACCGCTAGACCATCAGGGAGACGCCGCCCACCAACACACTACAGTTACCCCCCACCTCAACCACACACCTATCCATACCTCACCCTCTTCCTACACCCTAACCCTCCTCCCCATCCTTATCACACACACACACACACACACACACACACACACACAAAAGCATATGGGCACAACAAAGGCATGCACAATGCACTCGGCATGATAGACGCCATGGCTATCGAGGCGAATGTGCTCTCACGCGGCGAGTATGATTGGTACACCTCCTGCTCGTCTAATAGCGGTTGTGCTAACATTTTTTTCAGTTTGCATTTTTTTCACCCTTTAATAATGGACTCGAACTTTTGTTAAGGAGAGTCTATTTATACTGGGTGAGCATTGAGTTGAGCAACTGTTTCCGACCTGGTTGATGTTGTTTCCGATGCTCCAGCGAACTCCAGCAAAAGGGGAGCTGCTTCTCGTTGCTCCTCTGTTCCCGCCAGGCAGCGTCGCCATGCTTCCTCCATCTGCTTTAGTTCTTCACACATTGCAATGGCCGCCTCGCTACAAGCGCCTTGTGCCCCAATTATGCCGTACTCAACAATGGCCAAGTTTCGCACTGCCTCTAGCTGTGAGTCTAGCAATGCCAATTTCGCCGCCTCTGCCGTTATTGTTTGGGCATCTTCTGTCACCTGTGTTGTCAATAATAGTCTGCCGCTATTTCCCTGTTCCAATATAAAATCATCCGTCTTCAAGCATTCTTCGCCTTTTACTCTTCGACCATGTAATCGCCGGAGAACACTCTGGGGCATGCATTGTCTCGGAGATCCAACATCTTTACCTGTTTAAACGGAAGATTCTTAAGTTAACTTTTTATTTTTGCTCTTTTCGCGTTTACTTTTTGTATCTTACCTGAAGCACTGAGATACGTGTAATTGCTACTGGTTCCGCTTACACCGCTAGTAGTGCTCGCTGTCTGTTTGTTTGTGTGAAGCCGACGCGGTTGACGCGCAGAATGACCAGCATCATCCTGAGTGATCTCATGGTTGTGTTGCATGTTTAGATGGAAAATCTCAACCCACCCTTTGTAGGTTTGAATCACTACATAAGCTTTGCAACCTATGCGCTTACTGTTTAAACAGAGAATATTTTAAGAGAAATATTATTAAGACACGCATACCTGACAACGGGCCTAGAAGTGGCATTACTTTCTGACCAACCGTAACGAACGCATTCAAAGTGAGCCCTTGCATAGACTAAGTGCTGTCGATCAATAGCATCAGCTGGCCATCTAACAGTGTGCCGCTTTACATATGAAGAGCCAGTATGCTAAAAAATCAGACAATGTGATACATTTATGCACAACCCAATCATACAGAAACCATGGTAAGAAAACTAACATTTTGGAAAGCGATAAGAAGATTGTGAAACTCATCGTAGGTTCGATAGCGATCTACTTGGAAAAATTGTCGGAAGACGTCGGTGAGATCGCAGACAACATTATAAGCTAAAAAAAGCAACGAAATCCATTTGCATACTCTCTTCAGGCATAGGGCCGTGAATATGATGCATGTTAAACCGAGTAACGTAAACGCCGGATTTTTTCGATCCCACTGCAAAAAATGCGTCACAATAGGAAACTGAACACGTAAACTGTCCCTGCTTCAAAAGAAGGTTCGGCAGACCCTCAATAGGTGTCTGTCGATAAATGACATGCCTTCGTGCAAATCGACATCCCGTTTCCTAAAAAAGCTGCTTGCTAATACGAAATCCTCGCACCTTTTTAAAAGCTTCACAAGCCTGTTCAAATTCTGCATCTGAAGTAAAATGTTTTCCAGTAAATAACCGTTCGAAAACTTCAGTTAAATCCATTTCATGCAATACTTTCCGCTTCAGTATTTAGCTTTGGCTTTAGCAGCATCAGTTTGTTAAATGATGGTGACAAGGAACACACTGCGTGCCCATACAAGACTTGAACAAACGCATTCTTTATTCCAAACGCGTGATTAAGTCAAACGAAGGAAAATTTTAATCAATTAGACAAAAAGCATGTTTTTTTTCAGAAAGCTTAAAAGCAAAGGCGCTGCTGAAGAAATGTATATGAACAACTTAAGTGTGTTTGCTGTTGTTATTTAACAAATATATAATCAATGATAGGATTCAAAAAATGTCGCGTAAAGTAGTTATATAAAGTAGATTTTTAGTTAACACTAGTGTGCTTTTTAAGGAGAGGTTTGTTGTAATCAGCAAACTAAAGTAAATACAGTTATACTACAACCAACTCAATATCTACAATTTGTAGATTACGTGCCAATGCGAATGTCAAACAAGCAGGCTCGGTGCTTCAATGTTTGTTTTTAACCTACAGCAGCATCAAGTGTTTAATATTGTAGCGTCCCGAGGCTCCCTTAAGGCAAAAGAAGGCAAAGCGGCAGGGTAGAATACATATATTCACCGGACAGAGGGAAATAGGCTGCTGGCATGGCCCGGAGGCCAGCCCACGCAGCTAGGGCAGTACGGCCACCTCTGTGTCCTTCACAGAAACCGGCAGTTCTAACAAACAAAGTACTACAAATGTCGTTGCCAAAAATTAATACTGCACAGTGCAAGTCTTGATATTGCAAAATAGAATATTCACAAAACAAGGATGCATATGGATTAGTGACGTAGAAAAGATGGTTAGGAACTAGATTATAACAAAGGCCATTTAGCCTGTAAAAAAAGGGGCACATCGAGTGATTGAAGATGTAAACTAAATTTCTACGCATTATTATCCCAAAATTAAAAGGCACTGATTTTGCGTATTCAAGAACACAGCATAAAAACACACCGAGTGACTTTACTGCTGACTGTCGTATTCGCATCAGTCGTTTCGCAGTGCCACTGAACAGCCCAGAAGACGGAGAGGTGAAGAAAATAATCAAGTACAATGCATGCATTAAGCGAACAAAAGTGATTGGGACTACTAGTGCAGTCTAGAGTGCAATAGTTTGTTTGTTTGTACTAACGGCTTCAACCAGGTAACAGAGGGAGTTATTTTGCTTTGGCTGCGTTGGCTGGCGTCCGGGTCATGCCAGCAGCTCATTTCCATTGCCTCTTAAACACATATATTCTACCATAGTATTCTGCCTTCTTTTGCCTCAAGGGAGCCTCAAAACGCCATATGGAGGTTGCTTAACTGTCCAGAGCAAAAAAGTCAGTTAAAAACTTGTGCATAAAAAGAGATCAGCAAACAGTTAAATCATTGCAGGTGTGCATCAGTTAACGAAAAATAGGAAGCGGAATCAATTGCAATTGCCTGATATTCAAACGCACATTCTTTAGAATTCGCACACAAAAAAATTAATTTCCTAAATATACGTGTAAAGTCCCAAGGCTCCCTTAAAGGCAAAAGAAGGCAGAATGCTAGAGTAGAAAATATATATATTCAACGGACAGAGAGAAATAAGCTGCTGCATTGCCCCTCTTGTCTTTCAAGTGCCGTCCACGGTGCTCTCCTTGGTACACCTCCCGCGTCAGCCGTCACAATGTAATTAGTGCTGCAAGGAGCACCCAGGAGCTAACCATGCCAGTCGCCGATATTCGACGCGATTGTGGCGATGCTTGACACCAACTACACTGATCCCTCTTGGCAGTGCAATGGACTTCGAGTTTCGTTTAGCTCGGGAGCAGAAGTTCAGAATAAGTGGTTCTGCCGACCATCAGTATGTCTGTAGAGAGGCGTTAGCACGCCGATCTCATTAAGCAAGTATATTAAGGGTAATCTTCGGAACGAAACTTTCCGGATGGTCCATGGCTAGTGTCGCTTCAGTTGTTAATTGCTTTCTAGTAGAACACGCGGATGGGATAGATGCGGGAGGGGGGTGTAGTACTTTTTGTTGGAACTACCGGTTTAGGTCAAGGTCACAGGGGTGGCCGTACTGCCCTAGCTGCGTGGGTTGGCCTTTAGGCCATGCCAGCAGTCTATTTCCCTCTGTCCGTTGAATACGCATGTTCTACTCTAGCATTCTTCCTTCTTTCGCCTTCGACGGAGCCTCGGGACTCTACAGGGGACGTCGTTCTTGGCCCATCCTTAGCACAGCCAGCAGAGATCAAGACAAACAACCTTTAGAGTTAAGTCTGCATTCCAATTCCACCAATAAAGCGTCCAAGGCAATAAAAGCAACAAAGAGAGGGGAATAAGGTGCTTGCATGGACCGGAGGCATGTCTAAGCAACTAAGACAATAAGGCCACCCCTGTCACCCTGACCAAGACCAGTAGATCTAATAAAGTACTACAATTTGCACAAGGTTTAAATCAATGCAGATGGGGAAGGCTTAAAAGACTTTAAAATTCACAAAAAGATACAAGCACTAATCTTGCATTCCTGCTGTCATTTTTCGTAGATTTGCATTTATTAAATTCGGCTATAAAATTATTTGTAAAATTTAGTCAAAAAATCTAAATATTAAAGCACACGAAAACTTTGTTTAAACGTTTAAAATTGCGTTGAGCGACCTCGACCACCAAAGGAAACAACTTGATATGGGGATGGCCTGGTTGCCTTCTCGTCAATCGGTGTCTGGTAGGCTCTCTAGCTGCACTCTCTCTCTCTCACCTTACCTTCATCGTCAAAATGAATCTGGTGCGTCAAAATTTCCACGAGGAATGCGAAGCTGGCATCAATCGTCAAATCAACATGGAGCTCTACGCCAGCTACCTCTACCTAGCCGTGTCTCAACACTTTGACCGAGAAGATGTCGCCCTCCCAGGCTTCAGAAAGTTCTTCGCCAAAGCCTCCGAGGAGGAGCGTGAACACGCCATCAAGGTAAACTACCTTACTCACCACCACACCCACTAGCTCATGCGTTATCAATGCAAACGAGGTGGCCGCATTGTCTACCAAGACATTGCCAAACCCCCCATTAGTGAATGTGCCACCGGACTCGAAGCCATGGAAATGGCCCTCAAACTCGAGCGAGAGGTCAACGAGTCCCTCCTCGCTTTGTGCAATGTCGCTGCCAAACACAACGACAACCATCTGTGTGACTTCTTGCAAAGTAAGCTTCTCTACTCACCCCTAATCCCCTCCACCATTTCAAAATGTAACAACTGTCCTTTTCTGCGGTCATGTAGGTGAATACTTGGAAGAGCAAGTCAACGCGATTAAGGAGCTGGCAGGCTATGTGACAAACCTCCGTCGATGTGGACCCGGACTGGGAGAGTATCTCTTCGACAAGGAAACCCTCCACGGTGATGATGAATAAACAACATCTAGCTGTGCTCGGCAGAAACTTTTTTTGGCCCTTTTTTTTTGCTGGTTTGCAACTCACAAAACAATTCATAGCTCTTATTAATCTTTACCAAGTCAAATCACTCTCTCTTCTCCCCAATGATTGCTGTTTTCTGCCTTGTCGATGATTGCTTCCAACATTCTGATCAGACTTGAGTAATCTAAAACAGACAAAAAGTCCATTCAACACCATGTCTATTGTCGTATTGAGGACTGTGAATGTGGGATGAGGTGTTGCGCGAGTCCAGCCTATGAGCTTCTAGCCACACTCCCTGCAGTGGAGTGCAGTAGAGTGGAATGCAGGTCCACGAAAACGCTAAGAGTCGTGAGCCAGCTTGGCGCCAATTGCCCGTGCTTTTCGATCGAGTCTTTTGCTTACATCCCCAGATGCCATACATAGGGCTTCAATTGCCTTCTTCTCTTTCGACCATGCTCCACAAAACAACAACTCTACTTTGCTCCCTTCGTACAAAGGCAGGTCTCTGCGCTTCTCCCTTCTGACAATTCAACCATCCTTAGAAGCCTGTGCACATGTAGTTTTTGGGTGCGAGTTCCTTCGGCTAACGTCGCGTTTTATCACTTTCTTCCTCGTTTCCATGTGCCTCCACTCTGCCCCATGCAAACTGCAATCTCGAGTTAAATTAAAAAGTACAAGACATTCCAAACTAACCTGTCCTTTCCACCGCTCGTGTCTGTGCCGCCTCCTCCTCCTCCTCCTCCCAGCAGTCATCCGAGACGAGTCTTTCCATTTCGCTTATCAAAGACTTGCTGTGTGCATCGTCCAGATTCAAGGAGAAGGTGTCCTCAATTGCATGCGACGGGTGCACGTCTTTGACCACTCGATTCATCTCAAAGCACGTCTCTTCTCCGTGCGAATACAATGCCTATGCAACAAAGCGTCAAACAGATTAGCAGACCATTAAAGTCCCGCTTCTAGCCCCCCACACCCACAAGTGCCGACAAGTGGTTCGGGGTTCACTATGCTCAACATCTACTAACCATGCGCTTGACTTTAATACGCGATTGCGCCACAGAGCTACTGGAAATCATCTTCCCAAGGTATGCACAACACTGATAAGAAGACAATTAAGAGGGGTATTCAAGGGATTCCTCCTGAAAATTTAGATAACTTAAAGCGAAAAATTTACGCATTCAACTCCCCATTTCAAGGTTTGTGCCTTAAGGTGAGCTCTCCATCCAGGCTTGTAATACAGGGACTGCATTCCACCTCACGTGGATAAAGCTTACACGCACATGGCTTGACCTCTAGGCTAAACCATGCCACGATAGTCAATTAAGGTGGCAAATAAAGGAGGTATTATGAGGGAGTGAGTAAAAACAGCGACTGATAACATGGTTTGCCAATGAATTAGCATCACAAGTCTCCTCTTCGCTACCACGCTGACACGGACACTTACACAAGTTGCAAATCCTGCATTTAACACGATTGAAGTCAGAGCTTTTCAAGCACTTCCATCAAATCTATTACTATTCGCTACTTTCAACATTCACAAGCATTCATCACGCTGCTTTTTGCTACATTTGCATTCCACTACAAAACTCATCAATTAAACACTGAAACACGTCCATCGGATTCTCCTCAATCTCCCAACAAATTGCTAACTGCTCTTTCCTTCAATGCCACTTTGCCTCCTGCATGCCGCTTCAACGAACCAGTTCTGCATCTCCATCAGCATTGCCAGTCCATTCACCGACAGTCAAGCACTTTGAGCATCATTGATCCCCTCATCCAGGCCGAATTCGCTCCCATAAGCCTCGCATTACTCACAAGTGCCAGAGCCCAGTCCTTCAACCCAACCGGTTCTCACCATCAATGGGGGAAAAGAGAGTGTCACCCAGTCCCCAAATGCACGAAAACTCCAACATCAGCCTACATCAACGTCACAGAAAAACGCCGTGTTGCATTCACTGTCGTCCAGCGCCTCCTCCGTCGCCTCCTTCCCTCCTGACTCTCCTTTACCGAGTAGAACGCGCTTCAGACACTCAAAGCTGTAAACCAGAATGTCATGCTCTTCACTATGCTTCTCCTCCTCCTCCTCCTTCGTCACCACGCGCAGACCACGTGGTCGTGTCGAAGACGACGGCTCACTTGCCTTCCACGATGATCGAGAAGACCTGAAAGAAGCCATTCTGCGACAACAAGTGACCATAGTACACGTAATGCAGTTTCCTTCCTCGAAGTCACGTGTGGAAGTAAATGTAACCTTAACAGACAAGCATTTTTTCGGTTGTGATGCCACCCATCCTTTGCGCATAAAACGAATCAGCCGCCTAGTGACTGTAATTTAAAGGAAAACCGCCTACTCCTCGACATCAAAATTACTTCCCAATCTAAAATTTAGCCGGTTTACAACAAAGCCTTGCAAGCTCTAGTACCGCCGATAGGATTTGATGGCATCGAGAAGTGTATTAGCCGCCAAAGCCCATCAATCAGCATCGTATTTACTGCTCAGAGGGTGGTACATGCCCTGACAATTGAACATTCAATCGGTACGAATACCCCCACATTTTCGGAACCTAAACACTTTCGTCATCGACGATCAAATCTAGTTTAAGTATCTGTCTGGACTTCAGTGCCTCGTCAGCACCACTGCTGCATTTCGATGAAGCTTCCCGCGGGTTCAATGATGTGGTGACTGGTGAATAAGATGCCACCAACTACCCAATTGCATTCACTCACTCAATTAAAAAAGATGCACACTCCAATTCATCCGTCTTCAAGGATCTGCCGATGTGTAGCCCTCCAAAGGGATTCCTTGGATCCACGCCCAAAAAAGGCACTGTGTGCTCTTCCACTGCAGTGTGATCAACAATTTCACAATAAAAATTTAGCACTCAGCTTCATAATTACCTCTCATTGGTAGGCACCTTTTGCGCAGTTAAAAGCAGCAGAGGCTTTAAAGGTGGACAGCAAATATGCCTATTACAGGAGCAACCATAAGCTTATGCTTCTTAACTCAAACTTCAACTAACTCTCCTTCTACCTTTCCACCTTTCAAACCCATCAACTGCCAACACGACGCTCATCAGCCTTCGATTTATTCAGTTTTCTGCCATGCTGGACTCTCGAATTTTCGAATGTATGCCCTAACTGAAAGCGAGGATGACCTTCAAAATTGTGTCGCCGTGGACTTATTAATTGCCGAACTCTATAAAGCGACATTAAGCACCATGAAAGCATCGTTTTCAACATCACATCGCTGTTAGAAATGTACCACTATGACGATAAAGGCAACATTGAGCACACAAAAATGCATGGTTAGGGATTGGAACAGCACCTACTACCTGTTCATCTTCTCCGACGGATCTCTGTAAATGACTAGCGTCCGGCGTTCCGACGTTGGCATCGGCACTGAATTCCACGACACAGCAGTCCTCCGGTCCAGCTAAATGGGGTGAAAGGTATCTCAACAGGATGCTCACAACTACAATGTGACAAAAACGTCAATCATTTCTCATCTTCGCGCTAGCCAACATCAACCATCTTGCGTAATGCAGTGATTGACTTCTCGAGTCATAGCACAATGCCACGTACTCATTTCTACAGATACGCTAATGAGATCTGAGCCTACGAAACATCACAACAATCACCCACCACAACAACAAACAAACAAACACTTACATTAAGGATAACAAACACAAAAATCCACCACACCTCACCCTAACAACTGCTGTCTCCACGTTTTCCGCATTCCATGAGGCCACGGGTTCAGCTAATCGACTGAGACATTTGCCAAGGTCACTGCCACCTGACTCAATAGGCACGAGGTTGCGCAGGTCCGTCAGGCTCTTCTCGTCGCGGTAGATTCCAAGTCGCCTCGATGACTCCTCTGCCCCACGTAGTAGGTCTGATTCGCCCTCCAGACTACGTAATCCCCGCCGTTCACCTAAGCATCCACCACAACCAATGTAACTTCCGTCATGTAACTTACAACTGAAGGGTTCATAACAATTGTGACAACTTGCACCATCGCACATTCGGTCATCCCAATAGGCTCTTCCATGTGGTAAATTAGCCTGTCTGTCCTTCAAGCAGTTAGTAAAAGTGGTCACTCATATTCCTCTTTACGGTTGATAAAGGATCTCGGCCACATCGCACTACACCGCCACAAGCCTAGCAGTGCAGTTGGTTCGGTCACCTTGGTAGCACACGCAATGCAGAAGCAGCTTCACCATTAAAGAAGAGAAACGATATGTGACTAGCGGTCAGTATCGAAGGTCGTATGCCCAGTGCCACACGTCGCCACTGTGGAAGACAATGAGTGAGACTACAACGGTAGAGTAAGAGTGCAACTACGTGCCAATGAGGCCATTTTCATCCTCCCACAGCCTCATCCGAGGGAACCCATTCAATCCTCCACTCCAACTAAGAACTTTTAGGAAAAGTCCTCTTGACAAAACCAGAAAGGAAGGAGTGGCTCACACGAAGACCAATGGAAGATGCATTCATCCTCAAAACGACCACATTTCACTTCCAATGACTCCCATTGAAAACAACAGTCTTCCTTCATGTTACTGGTCTCTCATCGAGACTCTGTAACCATCTGTCAGAACAGAACGCCTCCCACCAACACATCGTGCTTGCACCCACCACCCACTACCCACTCTCTCATCACCTCCCAAGTGTCAGCGCACCGTGGTGAAAGACAAATGACCGCACACGCATTGACATTGGTGAGTAGAACAAGAGCAAGGATTAGGAGGGTGGAAGTGAGGTGGCACATCCACCACCCACGATGCAGCGTATGCGCAGTGCGCACTGAATGAACGATTGATGATTCTCCGACCACAGGATCCGTTGATTCGATGGTCTGCAAGGGAGCCAGAACTTTGCGTTCACCACTGACACCGCCACTGTTTCGTTGAGGTGCATGTCGACGATGCACCACGTAATGCACCGATTGCGAGAGGCTTCTTTGGTGGTCAAGCTCAAAACACGACTGTTTGATTGATACCTCACGCTTTCACAAACCCTCCCATGTGTCTCTAAGCTTTATGTCACACACTACATTGCTACATCCGCATGTTTTCCACGATAACCTTACTTCCACAATGGAAATGTGACACCCTCAGGTGATCCATCGAACAAGACCAGTGCCTCAATGCAACAACTAGCTGTGCAACCTCTCAAAAGAAGGACATCCATCGTGAAGGGAATGATGACAACCGGTTGACACGTGACACAATGTTGATTCCTCCACCAAAACTGGCAATGAAGCAAGGCGTCTAGGAGAGAACTAGCAAGAAACGATAATATGCAGTCTGCATGGAAATACCTTGGATAAACCACTTCTCCCTACTAAATCACCATTGGTGTGCGAATTATGAAAAAAAAAATGCTTAACCCTAAAGCACAGCACCTGCCCTACCTGTCTTATAAAGCCAACCCGCCGCTTATTTAGCAGACATCGGGTGGAAACGAAATAAATTAAGCAGTGCTCCATACCACTCACAGCAGCTTGACACTTTTCTAACCCTCCAACTACTTGCCTACAGTTGAACATGGCACCAGTAATAACAACTGAGCACAAAAAGCACATAATGCCATTGACTCAGCCACAAGTTGAACTCAACTGCGCCTGAGCTAGCCTATAACACCACCACATCGATCATTCGGCGATGCTCTCACCTTCATCGTCGCATACCCCCAGCCTCACTGATCAATCCGACGCGCACACACAAGTAAGCAAAATAATGTCACCCAACCCCACCTCACTCATAAGACTTTCAACACCATCCCACGGTTTACCTTTAGTTTTGTGCCGTACATCACGCACAGCAAACGCCAGTGAAGACTACTAGTAAGAAATCTACCGATGCAAAGGTCCAGTCAACAACACAACTTGCCAAACAAAACTCCCTCCAGCATACTTCCTTCTAACACAGTCAATGTCCTACATAGGCACCTCCCTTTACAATGGCTCATTTCCACACTCTCAACAACTTTCAACACATCCTCAAACTGACACAAACACTTCTGTTTGGACGAATTAGTCTCAGTGTCCCCAACTCACCTCCTCCTACTCCAACGACGAAACAATGTGACTGCAGAGTTCTGCATTTGCCATGCAAAAGAACATCATTTCACTATTTCAACACCCACACAAATTTCTATTATTATTATTATTAGCAATTTGCACTGCCGTACGAGCACACCTTACAATCGTCCCTGTAGGATGACAAGACATTCTTTTGCACCACCTTCGTACACTAGATTCTAACAACCACAAATAACTCACCTCATTTACTTCCCCATCTATTCCATCCGCCTCTCTTGCAAATCATGAGTTCTTAAAGCAAACAACTACCACACTATGGCAGCCCCCAACAACCGTTGTTTTTATTCTCTGTTGCTACTTTACATTCGCGTCAACTCAATGCACAAAGACAACTTGCAAATAACACCGCATCCGCTGATCATATTGCCACATTGTTTACCTTTTCGCCTGACCGAGGTTATATATACGTCAAGGTTCATAAGCCGGCGCCGAAAAAACTTCAGTGCAAGTAAATAAAACGCCATGCCTAGTCTAAACAGAAACATGATCTACGTTTGGCTTACATGGCAAAAGGTCAGGTTTGAAAGTAATTAAATGGCCCAGTCGTTATGTGGAAGGACTGCAAAATACATATCAGTCCTTCCACAACCCAACAGGATGAGCATGCAGCACTTCCAACAGTCACGACTACCAATCAACTATCTATCTATGCATCAAAGTCCAGATCACCATTGATAAACTGTTAGATGGTAAATGCTAGCTCGAGCAAAGACACCCTGCATAAGTGCACCTAATCAACCCTAATTGCGACACCATTTAACTGAAAAGCGCGACTCCTGCCACTTTCAACCACTTTTCGTGAGGATCTATGCCTTTTCACCCGTTTTCTCAATCTGTGAACAAAATACTGCCCATTAAATTCCAGCTAAATTAACTACTAGCTAATTACAGACAGTACCTACTACAATTACTAACAAATCCACTTCCACCACAGTGACACT